>CM067565.1:99749105-99820306 GCA_034336665.1 Luscinia megarhynchos | reverse complement strand
TGAAAAACAGAGAAAGTTGTAAATTAGGACAATTTCGTACAAGAAACTTTTGTTGTTATGCTTTTTTTTTTTAATGGTGTCATTTTAATCTAAAAACACAGTGAACTTGAGGATTCATTCTGAGAGAAAGCTGCAATTGCATTTTAGATCACCATTCAAAGTGGTATGCATCATTTTGGTTATCTGGCCTAGTGTAATTTCATAAATGTGGAGGTTTTTTCAACAGGGTTAAAGCAAAACCAAAATGCTACACGTGGCATTACTGAGTGCAGTGTTTGAAACAGCAGTTCAGCCTCTGAATTTCAGGTTTTATTTCAGCCTGTTTAAGTTTTCATTTAATTTCTCATTCCACACTCTGGGTGACAGAAGGTTATGTCAGTTAGAATTTTGACTTAAAATGAAACAAAATAAATAAAATTGGGATGAATATCTTCTGTTGTAACATAGATTTTCATTGCAAGGTGCTATTATCTAAACTAATGCAGTGTCTTGGGGACTTAATGGAAAACCTATTTTGTGGAGCTAAGCTTCAGCAATTTCGAGCACACTTTTATCTCAATAGATTTTCTGCTCAAGAATACATTTTTACTGAATTATTAAATCAGATGTCTCTATTTCTTTAGGTGATCAAGTACTCCAGCACAACTGTGTGCAGTGTGTGGTATTGCTCTTCTGTGTCATTTGTGGGGTTTAGGCTACATCTGTATCAGTAAATACAGAAACAGGCCAAGCCCTTGAGGGCAGATGGCCCAGAATAGACTTTGGTTGTAGACTAAAAATATATCCTCATGCCTACTGACAGCAGTCTCCAGTGCATGCTGCCTCTGAACCATAGGCACGTCCCAAAATCAGATCGAAGTTTGCTGGTAACATTAATGATGGAGCTGCAGCAGCTCATGCCCTGCCTGTTAATTTGCTAAAATGTCCAGCCTCAGGCTTTTGAGATAAAATTAGTTGCACAACAAGAACAAAAGGCTGAAAAGATGTATCTATTCTCCTTTATATATGCCATATCCTAGCTTTTGGGAATATTAATTGAGGTCCATGCCTTCTATATTCTTTGACTTGACTTTCTTCAGCTGATTACACTGATAAAAATGGTGAATATGAAGGAATTGGGCATAAAAGAAATGTGAATGAAACTGACAACTATTAATATAAAGTCTTCCTTCCTGCATTGTGGGCTATGCAAGTGTAGAAATGATGGAAAACATAGAGATTTTCTATTTTGTCAGAATTAGTATTTCATATTTAGATCAGCTATTTCAGGCATCCTGTTGCTATTATTTTAGAGTCAAGGATAATAACAATAGCAGCACTTGTTGTTCTTATTATTACAACTATAGTAATAATAATGTGTCTGGAAATAAGGATCAGACAAAAGAATAATCAAGCTCCACATTAAGAAAATATTTCACTCTGGAGAAAGCTCTGAAGCAAAAATAGCAGTGCAGTGCTTTCATTGCATTAGCTATTTTGGGGTTTTCCTTCTGTGCTTCATTTCAGTGGGATGGAGCTGCAGTTGAGAAGGTTGCTCTGACCTTGGCATTACTATGAGACTTTCCTGAGGACTGAAAGGACTGAAGCGAGCAATCATGGCACATTTTGAGGTGCCTTCTCACAGTGGATTTTGTGGAGACAGCTGGGGCACCAAGCACCTCACCAAAGTGCCACGCTGTTTTGAGAGATCCTGGGATTTTGATCAAAGAGTGGATGAAGTCAGCAATGAATCCTTTCTTTATGGTTCATCCCATCCACATCAGTGCTACGGGGTGACAGACCTGATGCCAGTAAGACAATCAGAAGGGTTGGGAAAGTGGAGCACCACAGCAAAAGAATGAGAACAGCTTGGGTCTGTGAGGTCCAGAACAAGGAAATAATGCATCCAAGCAGTAGGAGATGAGAACCAAGGCTTGAGAGTGAAATACAAAGGATGCTGAGATGCAGAGATTAGAATTGAGATGGGTCATAGGCAGGCAAGATGAAATATTCACACTGCTGGAATCATACTGGTATTCTGATCCGTAGCTCTTGGAAGCAGCTGTATTTAATGGGTGCTAATCAAAATATGTCCAATGTAATAAAGAAAATATTAGTTTTTCTGGCCTTATCATTACAGGTAGATGTTAAAAAGCAGTAAACATAACTATCTTCATAACATCCTAGTGAAAGGAGATTTTTTTCCCTATATTATAAAGAAAACTGAAATAAACGCTAAAAAGTATCTAATATATTTAGCTACTCCATCTATGATATTTAGGATCTAAGTTTTAGATTCTAATGTTTTCAAAGTAATTAACAAGACTCATACCTTCACCGAAGTCCCATCATCAGACCAAAGATCATGATGGTTTTTTTTGGTGCTCCAGAAATTCACTATTATTGGTCATATTTGGAAGGATGGTTTAGGTGATTAGCATAATGTGAGCAGTCTATGAATGAAACAAGATTCCAGTCATGGAGGGATGCCTTCAGTGACTTCATTCTGGTGGTCATTACTTCCCTCCATATGCAGTTCTCTCTCATTCACTGCTTTCTTTAACATATTTGCAGTGCATGGAAACTCAAGTCCTGTTGGAAAATAATGTGCAATAATGTGATCACGTAATTAACATTTTGCATTTCTATGCAAGAAGAAGAAAGTTGAAGTTTCTGGACATGACCAAAACTAAACCTCACCCCCATGATCCATCTCATCTCCATGTTCATCTCCTTTGTACACCTCTGCCACCAGAATGGATTTGAGTGACTCAGCAATGGCATTTTCCACAGTGTAATAATTCCTGTTTCCGGGCTGCACAGGGCTCTGGCTTGCCATTGGGAATCACCCAGACGTGCTGCCAGCAAAGATGCAAAGAAGCAGAGGGCTCCTGAGTCACTCCTGCCCTGCAGGGGAGGATCCAGATTGCAGCTTTGGGTGCTCAGGCTCCTCTCTTCCATCCTTCAGCAGTTATTTCATCATATTCTTCAAGCCATGAAGATCTGGGGATGCACACCCATGTCCTCGTGGCAAATCATGCACTCCAAGTCTTGTCCTTCTTCCTGCTCCATTCCTCTTTGTTTCTCCTTCCTTAGTTTGCAGTTGTGGTTTTGTTCTTTTAATACCTTCAGTCCCATTTAAGGTTGTGTCCCAGCCTCACCTTTTCTTACCTATGAACCAATTCGCTTAGCTTTTCACTTATTTCTCTTTTTCATGTGCTGCTTCCAGGGCACTGTACCTGCTTGTCAAGGACAGAGCTTCAGGTGAAAAAGGAGCCTTTGTTTTTGTGGGTTGTCTTTTTTTAATGAATAGGTAATTTTGGGAGACTGCCATTGCTACCAAATCACTCCAAATTTCTAAATAGTCCTCCAGAAGTTCTTATTACTGTCTGATGAAACAAATTGTGAGGTAGCCTAAACAAAATGGAAAGGATAAACCAGTGGAGGTGTTACATTTTCACTAGATTTTTAATTTCTTCAGCAGTTCTTAGAACCAGAGAATGGTGGGCTATTTGTTTCAAGTGCTAATTTTAATTTTACTCTCTTATTTACACCCTCAGGATTATCCATTGCTTTTTCCCACCAGACAATTTCAATTTTCCCTTCTATTGATGATGCCCCCTTAGTAGCTTTAAATTTCATATGCACTCTCCTAATGCTTTATGTGGTATGTGGGTAATGAAAATAATACACACCATCAGTTTTGGGGCCTCATTGTATTGACACAAGGTTTCTGACATTTTAGCTTTCAGTTCTGCCACTGTGATTTCCCCACCAGCCAGCTCCCAGCAGATCTCTCACCTTTTTTAATCATCCCATCTTTTAAACTATAAGTAACATTTCCCACCCTGCATCTTTTAATGACCAGCCAGGAAGAATCCTAAGTTCTGTTTATTAGTTATTTTTTTAATAAACTTCCACACTTTTATCTAAAGTATTATTCAGATTATAAAATAAACCTTTTGCCATATCTCAGTTGACATCCCTCCTCTTTCTGAAGGGGTTTAAAAGCTTTTGTACAGTTAAGCCTTGTAATGTCTCCACCTACAAGAGTAGGAAGGGCTTGCAGCTGTAATAGCATTAAGTTCTTACCTGGAGGTGATGTTCTGGCTGAAGAGTACTCCAGGCAAACAGACAGAGGGATGCTTGACCCAAAGCAGTGGCTCACACCTCTGCTCTCCAAGTTCACAGAAGTATATGTGGATTTTTCATGTCCACTGATTCCCTCTTATCTGTCTTAGGGGCTTACTTGACAGGTTTATGCAGTTTGAGGGGATGCTGAACTCCCTGCCAGGGCAGAAAGAGAGAAAATAAGGATTAAAACATGCTGAGGCAGAAGCTTCAGTTTGTCCTTCTCCCTTTTGTAAATTAATATCTGCATTTGGAGTTATCTGTGCCTTGACACCAGGTGAATTGTGAAAGCTTTGTCTGAAATTCCTCATGTTCTGCATGGAGAGGAAAAACAGTTGTTATCCAGGGCAGTTGAAGCTTTGTGACTTCTGAAAGCATTTGGAGTGCAGTCAGAATGGGGTCACTTGTGTTCATTTGCAACTCCACCAAGTCAGGGCAGGAGTGAGAGGCTCTCGTGGAGCTAAATTCAAGGTTAGCCTTATGGCCTTGCCTCTGATATCTAAATAACTCAGCTCTGCTCCTTCTGGGGTCTTTTTGGTGTTTTCAGGCTGGTCTATCCAGCTGGTTGAAGCAGATCAAGGAAGAAATGGAAACATTGCTGGTTTTTGCAAGGCAGTGGAGAAGTAAGCAATGAAAAAGCTCTTTTGGCCATCACATTTCACTGACATTGGACTGGCTCATTCCCCCCCACAGGGCTGGGCTGTGTACTGGCAGCCAGAAGGGCATGGGCAACACACCAGGGTCTGGCTGCTGCTGAGCAGGTCGTTATGATGACATTTGTCTGCAGCCCCTCTGCCTGGAAAGGGGCTGGGCAAGAATATTTTGTGTTCCCTTAACTGCATGTGTGGCTTTTGCCTTTCTTAAGTATCTTGACCTAGAAGGGTTTTCCCCATCTCTTCTCCCCCTGCCCCTGTACTGAAGGGAGTGGTGAGCAGCTTGGTGGGCACCTGCCATCCACCTGAGGCCAACCAACCACACCCTGCAGTCCTGAGCAGTGCTGCAATTCCAGCATCTACTTAAACAAGGGAACACTTCTGATTTTGGTTTAAACGGGAGCACATTTAAAAATGAACATTAATTCAAAAAGATTCTCTCTTCTGTCTGCTTTATTAGTGATAAGCACATTTAACCCTTCACTGTTGATGGCTTACAGAGTGTGACACCTCCCATCCTTTTCCTGCCACTGTCCTGGCCAGTATTAGTGCCTGTGCAACTCTGATCAGGAAAATAAGAGCTGGAGGAACTGATTGAGAACAGAATTGCTACATACTGTCATGATGAAAAGTGAGACTTAGCAAGTGACAAAACCTGCTTTAATTACACTTCACCATTACATTTAACAGCCTGACTTAATGGGATAGAACATTTTTTACTTTCTTAATCTCCTGGAGAAAAATTAATTGTGTTGAAATCCAAGCACACAAAAAATTACAAGTAATTAGACCATCTGTGCAGATTGATTTTTCTTTTGTAGATATTCACTGATCACACTTAGAGTTGTCAGCACAAATGCATGCTTTTCCCCCCTGGAAAGTAGCTGGAAAATGGAATCCTGATTTTGTCATTAGACTTTCATGAATTGATTTTATTCAAGGTCAGCCAAGGCTTCTTCTCTTAAAAGAAAAAAACCCAAAACAACCCAACCAAAAAACCCAGTTTGATGTTGCACTGAAATTAAGAGTGAGTATATGATATAGTCAAATGGGGGGGTCAGCTTCCACACATACTCAGTTGCTTGTCTCAGTTTCTTTTTCCACAGCTCATCAGCCTGAACCCCAACCCAATGCTACCATGAGATGCATGAAGGCACATTCCACATGACTGCTTTCCTCCCAGCTATTCAGATTTTTTTAATGTCTAAATATTCTAATTATAGGGAAAGCTTTATATTGATTTTTGAATAGATGAGCTTATTTACAGGGCTAAAAACAAAAATACAAATAAGCCTTCTTGTTTTGCAGGAACTTGCTTTGTGTGTGTCATGGGCAAATTCTCTTAAGAAGAAAATAAGAACAGCTTTTGCTTTTCTTCTATTAAATAAGTAGAGAAACATTTTTTAGGACAAAATATCACTGCAACCAAAGGAACCAAAAATGTCATAAATTTTCAAATAACTTACATATTCAGTCTTTCCAAACGAGCATCTTCCCAGTCCCCAGTGAATCTCAGCTGCTGGCAGTGTCATATGTCAGAGGCAGGATGCATAATTCAGGCTCTGTCATGAATTCTTGCAGCTCCAGCTTGTAGCTCAAATAGAAAGCCACCGTGTTTTCCTCTAGGCAGCACTTGCAGTCTCTAATTGAAGCATTTGGTTGCACACAGGTGTAAATCAGCCTCCAAAAGTCCTTTCTCAGGTTGTTCTATGGCCATGAACAGAGCTGTAGAGAGCAGTCATCCCTGGCTGGGCTCAACACACATCCCAAAGTGAGTTTGGAGACCAGAAGGTGCCAACCTGGCAGGCTCAGGGTTCAGTGCTGCAAAATGCAGAGTTCCTCCACCTCTCCATGTCTTCAGGGATGTTCTTTGCACTGCACAGAAACGCATCATGTTAGGAAATGCTGTGCAATAGCAAATGCCTATAAATGTCAGTGCTTTCTGTGCACGCTGAGGTGTTGCAGCACAGAAAGCAAGGAGCACAAGATTTTATTTGTATAATGTTTGTATAGTACTCAGCTGTGCTTTGGAAAACCCAAACTTTCAAAGTTTTGCAGTGTTTCACCCACCTGCTCAGGCCAGAAGCTCTTTAGTCACATGAGAATAGTAGATGGCATAAATAAGCAACACCTGGAAACTGAATTAGTTTTTTTATCTGAAAAGCATGAAAAGCAAAATTTGTGTCCCCACATTTTGCTAAAATATAAGCAGTGCATGGGTAGGGAAGGAGACAAAGTTTGCTTAGTTGTGGAATGACTGCCAGTAAGTTGAGGAGGATTCATGTACATACCTGGCAATTTGAGGCTGGAGATTTTTCAGGCCTTTCAAGACAAAATCCTGAACAAGGTGATCTGAATTCAGTGTGGACCCAGCTTTGCAGGGAAAGAGGTTCTTCCCAACCTAAATGATTCTGTCATTAATGACCATGAGCAGCTGCCACTGCTCCTGTGCATCCTGCATCTGTGATTAATGGGAGAATCTTTAATTCCAGCTCTAGTAATTTGTATTTCTGCAACATGCAAAAAATAAAATAAATTAAATCTTATTTCCCACTCTCTTCCTGTGCTGCTTCAATAAGGCACACGGGTTTTTTTTCTTTTTTTTTTTTTGTTTTTTTTAATGAATAATTTCTTTGGTTTTCAAGGAATTTTTTGACTGTAACAGGCTGAGTATTAATTATCCTAAACTTGTTTAGACTAGGTAAGCAGTAAGCTTGAAGCGGAGGAAGAAGAACTCCTTTTTTTCCCCATCTAATGTAAAGTATTGTTCAGTTAGGCAAGACCTTTTGGCAGAGTAAGGAAAGGAAGATGGATCTACAGAGTGGAAATGGGTGGTACTGGCAAGTTTTGGACTTTTTGCAATGAGTGACCTGAAAAAAGTGCATGTTACAATTTTAATTCAAGATTCAACAAGCACTGCAGTTTACATGTCAAACTAGCAGAGTTGCTTGAAATGGCAAGTTCTCAGAAGGCTAAATGATTTAAACTGGTAAAACCAGTAGAAAAATGTGCCATTGAAGTGTCTTTTTGAGGGGGACAAAGAAAAGCAGCAAACAAAAAAACCAACAGTTTTGCAAAGAAAAGGAACATTTTCAGAAAGAGCTTTTGAATACCTGGGGAAAACCAACCAAAGCAAAAAGCAAGCTATGGTAACCTACTCTGTTTTATTTCATTTTTGTTTCTGTCATAACCCCCTCCCCTAGAAATGCCAGCTGCTCTCTGAAGCTTTCCCATCCCCTCCAACATAAAACCAAGTTTATCAGACATGTTTCTAGATTATTCACCTATCCTTTACCATTTTTGATCAATTCTTCTAAAATGGACAGAGAGGAAGCGTTTGGCAAGTGTTGGAAAATGGCTTAAAACAGTAGGAGAACTGGAGAAAATTCTCAAAATGCTAAAGTGTTTTTGAACAGCAGGTTACACAAACTGAAATAGAACTTCCTAATTTATAGGGATTATGTATATTTTTATACTATGATGTGGCTACACATGTAATAAATATTATAATATATTGCAGATACATTCAAGCCATTATTTACTTTTCTTGTGGCTAAAAGGGTGTGCATAGCAGTAACAATACCAAGTAACATTCTGGAGCCTTTTTGTGTCCTAAGTGGCTACAGAGTCAACTTTTGCACCATCGGAAATGTATCAGAAATGCTCATCAGGAAAACGAAAAATCAGAAAGAATGCCATTTGTCTGTTCCTTTCCTCCTGGGAATATTGCTCACCTCTTCTTCACTCCAGCTGCCCAACAAATTGCTCATTTTCTCTAAATGGGCACAGATTCCACGTCAGGTAGAATATTTAATGCAAAATTTAAAAAAAATATAAAATCAAGTGTGTCTTGATCTAATTCCTCTTGATGGAGCTAGTCTGCAACAGTTGCTATGAATTACAGAAAAAAACCAAACAAACCTTATTTTCTTTGCTCAAGTGTGTAGCCTGCGATTCTCTAGCAAGCTACTATTAATTTTCCTTGCTATCTTTATTTACAGCTGGCTGTATCACTCACGACTTAATTGTGGAGATCCTCTGTGCCACAAATCAATACCCAGCCCGGGAGCCATGGCTGCTGAGTGTTTATGGCTCCGAGGAATTCTTACAAAAGCAAGCACCTCACTGAGCCAGGAGCCACGAAACAGAGCCCCGGGGACAGGAAGAGTGTCAGGCTCCAAACGCTCCGGGTGTGGTTTCTGACAGTGCTGAAACAAGCGGTGCTTGTGCTCTGCAGAGAGGCTGTGCAAGGACTCAGATCCTCTTTGATGGGAGCTTTGGGCAGCTGTTAATTGTGCGACTCCTCTGTCCTGTTTCTCATCTGTGGCACAGGGATGCTGCTGCCTCACTGTCTCACAGGGGAGTTACTGTCACCCAGAAAGGCTGACCTGGAGCAGAGACTAGGCAGAGCAAAAGGAATAAAATAGGAATTGAAAGGATCCACTTTGGGCAGTGCAAGAGCCTGGCTAGGGTAACACCCAAATCAAATCCCAGGTGGATCCTGGTCATGAGCCTTTACACTTTTATAAGTTTTGGTCCATCTACATCTTGGGGCCAATTATCCAACCACAGCCCCAGGCAATGGAGTCTCAGCCCCTGGCTCGCCTCCCTTTATTTTGCCATTGTTTTTGCTTTTTGGGTGCCAGATGTCCTCGATTCTCTAGCTAGAAAGGAATTGTTTTGTCCAACCACCCTGTGAAGAGAACTTATTAACACCTAATATGAAGTTTCAGAGTCACACATGAAGCAGCAGAGATTCTGAAAAATATAAAAGCTAAAACCCAAGGCATCATTATTAGCAAAGCCTCAAAAAGGGAAAACACCAAAGAGAGGAGAAACAGCGTTATGCAGCTGCAGAGCAGGGGATTTTTCTTCAGTCCCAGTTGCAGTGGTAGCAAAGCAAATGAAGTCAGCACTGTGGTGCTGAATGCAAGTTAAAAACACATTAGGCACACAAGCAGGTCTTTCTGAATGCACACAGTTTCCAAGTAGGGAAATAAATGCTCTGACTCACATTAATCCAGGCAAGCTCTTGTGGTGGATGGAAGCACCGCTGGGCTCAGCCAGCTGTTTCTGTGCCCTGAGACAGCTGAAATTCAGGTGTCAGCCAAAGCGAGCAGGTTCTGTGCTGAAGCAGCTGAAGTGCAGGCATTTTCAGCTGGGCTTTGTGGACACCAGCTCTCAGCAGAAGGGTTGGCAGTGCTCTGTGGTACCACGTTAGGCTGGCACTGCAAGAATCTCAGCTCATCTGCTCGAGGTGGGAAAAGCCTTAGACAAAATATTACCTGTCTATAATTGGAAGGTATTAGAAGCAGTCATATTTACAGTAGAGTGCAAAAATTACCTGAAGTAGCCCAGAACAAGTCAGTTTGATTAAAGACAGCAGAGTAGTTGTGAGAGCAGGTGTCACACTGCGTAAGTTGCTTTGCTCTGTCCCCATCTTGAGCACTTCTACCCTTACACAGGCACACAGGACAAACGCTCACATGCTCACAGTGAGCTGCATCTGGCAGCTAGAGATGCCAAGATTGCCTCTTCAACGTTTCCAAGCCCACAGTTCTCTCATTCCCGTTTTGGGGAAGCAGGAGCTGGAACAGTAAAGTACTGTGTTAATCATTAGAACACCTGAAGCACCAAGCAGGTCATACATAGATCTGTTACTTATACAACAATACCAGGGATGTTTTTAATTTTTTTTTTTCCAAGATGCTCTTCTGATTTCACAGAAATTGCTAAAAAATGGAAATAATGAACCATTATATTGTGGGTGAGCTCAGTGCAGTATGTGCTGAAGAGTTTTGTTTTCATTGTTGGGAGAATGCATCAATAGCAGACTCTCTAAATTCCTGCACTTGTAGAATCTCTGCACGTCTCATTAGCAGAGAAACAAGGTCAACAATGTCCTTAGCTTTTCATTCGGGAAGCACTGAGCTGCATTTCTAACTTCAGCAGCTTGTAATTCGACACTGTGCTGTTGACTTCAGCTCCCTTTCTTCTGCCTCCCCAGTGGAGCCCTGGATCTGAAATTCGAAGCCCCAGACCCTCAGCGTCCCTCGGGTAGTTTAACACGGCCCGAGGGGCTGCCTCAGGGTGAATTTTTTCCTGCGTGTGGGCTATCTTCAAGTGCAAATTGGTTTGCTCGCAGCGCTGCTGACAGAGTGATCTGATGCACTCTGTGCTCGGCTGTTCCCCAGAAAAGTGTTTGGAGTCTGTTCACGGGTGAGCTCCAGCAGAAGTTCCCCAAGTTCTAAGACAGCAAAGGGAATGAATACTCTACTGCTCCTGCTGCACTGTAATCCAGAAAAATAAAAAAAAAAAAAAAAAAACCACCCTGAAGTGAAGGCCAAAGGGTGATTTGATGGATTGCTCTCAGAACAGAGCGCTGCAGTGAAGCAGCTCTGCAAGGTCTGTCAAAAGCTTTCATTCACTGTTACATCGCATTGGATTAATGAGCACTTCTCCCCACCTCCTGCAGAAGCACCTGAAAGACTCGATGGTTTCTAGAATCCATTTAGGCCCGAATGAGATGAGGAAGGAAAGCTCCCTCTGTGCTAATGGCCATGACACTCCCAGCAGCAGATTCCATCACTGCAGAGACCCTTGGGCCCAATCCTGCCTGGCTCAGAACTACAGCATCAGATCTCAAACACCTAAAATGTAAAGCTGGCATACAGACTGCAGGTCAGTCTGTAATTAATAGAGCCATCTGTGGGATTCTGATTTGGAATCTCTTTTGTTTTCTGCTCTTTAAGTTCATTGTTCCCGTTTACTGTGGGAAACGCAACCTTGCTGCAACCTGCAGGCTTTTCTTTTATCCCATCAAACAAACCTAAATCCACCTTTGAATCTTGATCTCACACTTTCCTACCTTTCTTTAGATTTAAAATGGATACCAAAATACGATTTTATGATGCCTTTCATGGAAAATACTATATAAAAGGAAATTAAATGGCGATTAAATACCTTGTGTCAAATAACTCCTGGCTCTTGATGTCAGCAGCTAGCCAAAACCAGCCCTTCTCATGTGTCAGCAATCCTTCATCCTTCATTTTTAGAAAAACAGGCCACAGTCCCAGGTCATCCTGAAATGCTGAATATGTAGGCATCGGAAAAAAAAATTATTTAATTGATGTGTTTACTAGCAATAGGTTGCAGTAATGTAGATCAGCAAGGGAACATAGTACAAAAATACTTATAAGCTTTATTTCTAAACATCCTTTTATTCTAAGGTTTCAGAGTATTTCAAGCTCCATCCACACTCTCACATGGTATAATTTGCACAGCAGCCCTATTGCTTTGCAGCTCAGTCACCACAGTGAGCTGGAATTGAAAAAATCTAAATGCTGATCTTTTCTTCTAATATGCTTGCCTGTGACCTTATTGATGACACTTTTTTTTTTGTCTTACTAATTCTGTTCTCTGGGAATTGAAACCTAAATAAAAATTGGTTTTCACTCAAAGTGAGGTTTAAGCTATTAATTATAGACTGACAAAGACATAATGATGCAGATTGAAATCATAAGAAGCAAGCACCTTTGGATGAATATGTTCTTTGTGAAAAATAAACTTAATTTTCTCTTGTCGCTGCAGATTAAATTTCTTGTTCAGAGATGCTACTGGCTGAGTTACTTAAAAAAATAGTCTGATTGAACTGCATTAGGATTTGGAGCTTATAGCACATCAGAGAACCTTGCTGTGGGCAAGAAAGCAGTGAGGGAGTCTTAAGTGATGGGGATTTTCCATTTCTAATATTTAGATATTTTGTCTGATATTTAAATATTTTATCTGATATTTAGATATTTTAGAGACCACAGGCAAGTCATTACCACGTTTTCTAAAGACACAAACTGCATTTCTCTTCATGGGATTCTCACCAGAGCTGTATTCTCCATACAAATTCAGAAAAAGAAAAAAAAAAAGGGGGGGGGGAATGTTGAGCTAACAAGGTTGTAAAACTTTCATTTTTGTTTCCTTTACAGAGCTCAGAGTGCTGTAAGCCAGTTACTAATAACCATGTCATCCTCCAAAGGGGATATATTACTTTTATCTTAGTAGTTCTGGTACAGTAGCAAATCTGCCTGGGGTACAGCTAAAATGTAGTTTGTCAATCTGTGGCAAAGCTACACTTCTGTTTCTTGCAGGGCACTTTTCATCTAGACCAGGTTTCCACATTATTTTGTTGAGGCATTAATCCATTTTGTCCAGTCCCTTGTGCAACAAGAGCTGTCACAACTTTTCTCTTTGGATTTGTGCAAATGAAACCATTCATGAGGCCAACTGCATGGGCACTGCTTGCAGGGACTCAGGCACCATTGCTGTGCCAACAAAGCCTCCTGAACCTGAGTGAACACACACCACAGCTGTAACTGATGCTGCATGCCAACTTGAATGGGACAGGTCTCCAGGCCTCTGAGGCTCTCACCCCTGCACAAATCTTTCCTTCTAGCACATCAGAAAGACTGATTTATATGGCCAGGAAGCTGAGCAGATTACTAATGGCATAAAGAACCTTCCTATTGCAGGCTCCTGGTCTGAAGGCAGTCCAGTGTCACAGTCCTCTGAAGCACTATTCATATTCCAAATCAGATAACAATGGGTGCATGGCCAGGTGGAAGGAAGGAATTGGAAGCCTGGGATTTACAAATATGATTGCTTAAGTTAGGCTGCCAAAACAATGACCTTATTTTCAAGCCATGAATCCTGAACAGGACTCCTACCACTTCTCTGTAAACTCACTAAAGTGGGTTTGATTTAAGTTACCCACTTCCAAAAGCAGCACAGTAACTTCAAGTTCTACTGTCCTTTTCCGTAATGAAGTGAGCTGAACCCTGGATTTTTTGTAGTTTGCACTACACAGCTACCTATGCTGTAATTTACTTTCAGTTAATTAAATGGCTGGAACTTCCTAAGAACACAGGTGGGAGCCTACACACTTAAAATGATGGAAACAAGGAGAAAGGAAGACTGATGCCAACATCTGCAAATTGTTTGTGTGCATCCCCATGTGACCTGCTTGAAGTCTTAATGACATCTTCAGCATGGCAATAACTTAAATATGCCCCTCCCACCAATTAGAACTTTATCAGAAGTTTGTCAAAGTCACTTAGATTAAAAAAGCTCAACAGAAAAAACAGAGAGAGTCTTGCTCTGCATCCTGAAGGTAAAGTTTGTATAGATTGGACCTGTCAGCAGAGGCTGATCTGACCTGTCAAAGTGGCACACAGGACACAGAAAACAAGTCTCAGGACAGAGATGTATCAAGTGTCATAGAGCAGAATGGAGATGCTTGAATTGCAAAGGAGAAGCCAGAGTGGCCAGCAGAGAACAGCCAGGGCTGTGTCAGCCTCACGTGCCTCATACCCCTAACTAAACATCAGCCTCATTTGATTACTGGCTGGGGCTCACACAAGCCCCTCAGTTTGGCCCCATGTAGGAGAAGGGATTGCAGTCCAGTTTGGGATGGAGAACCCACAGCTAATAAATGCTCTCATCCCCTAGCTAGACAAGGAAAGGCTCCTTGCCACAGCCATGGCTTGAGACGTGAGCCATGGGAATTCAAGAGCACATCCAGGCATGGAATTCACTGTGGAGCAGCTGACACTCCTCCAGTGACAGATCACACCTCCCACACAGCCCCAGCTCACTCCTAAATCACCCTCAGCCAGTTCCACCTGCAGGAGTCCTGTGCTGCAGGAATCCTGTGCTGCAGGAGCCCTGCCAGCTTCCCCTCCTGCAGCCTGGCCCAGGAACACTCAACATTTCCCTCACAGCCTCCTGAGTGCCAGAGCTGAGCACCACGCCTCCAAATGGCACTGCTCCTAAAAACACAGCACTGCTCCCTCTGTGAGCTCTCCCTCTTCACAGACAGGCTGCACCAGGGGGAAATGCCTGGATAACCAGTCCATGGTGCCAGGCTGACATGCTGCATAGAGTCATGCTGCTGCAGGATGCCTCATGTCTGCCTGCTATCAAAATGTGGCAGCTGAGAGGGGCAAAACAGGATCAAAATTGGTTTTCTTGGAAAAGGCCATTACCAGCCATTAAGGAGACCCAGCTTCTGTATCTGTCTCACACCTGTAATCACATTGAGTGAGCTCTAAGGGCAAAACCAATTGTTAAGTCATGACAGAACAGCACTGTCATTACTTTGAGCTGAAATTAGTTATCCCAGAAAGGCTGTTTGAAGATGAATGTTTTCACAGTACTCTGCAAATGCGAGGATTTGGGAGCTGCACATTCTGATAAAAGCACTCACCAGGTTCCTCCTGTGTTTCAGCCTTGCTGTCAGATGGGTGTTCTCACAGGATATGGCCAGTTGTACTCCAGGCTGTGGCAGCTGACTGAGCACCTGAGAACACCCAGGCACTTTGGGGCTTTGGGTTAACAGGAAGTTGATCTGTAAAATATTGAAGTACACATTAGCTAACATATAAAAACCTGCCATGCTTAAATCAAGGATGAAATTAGAAAACAAGGATAAGGAGTGTGATGGAAGAAATTGGTCTGACAGGCAACACTCATTTTCTTTCCTGTTTGTTAACTGCCAGTGAGATTTTCTGTTTACTAATTGCCATCAATCTGAAATTCAGTGGGAAATTTATGCTTGAGTGACAAATAATTGGGGTGGTTTTTTTGGCAGTCACTGATGACACTATTCACTATTGTCTGCTTAAAAACACTGTTTTGGTTGGTTTTTTTCTCCAGTTCCCAAGAGAAAAAATAAAAAAGAAAAAAGGGAAAAAAGAGCAGGTTTCCTCACCAATTCCAAAACAACAAGTTTGAGAAACAGCATCTGTATAAATTCTCACTTCTTCATTCTGTACTTTATGTGTTCCAGGCTGGTTTTCATGCAACCCATTGCTTTCATAGATTTTTCTACTAAGATGCACTTTAAGAGTCTGATACAATTCCCACAGAAAAAACAAAAAATCATTTTCCAAGCAAGAAGAATCAGTCTCCTAATGTGGAAGCAATGACTAAGCACATCCTGTTCCCTCTTTCTGCAGGAGGCTCCGAGGCAGCTGTCTCCATGTGCACAAGGTGTGCCCTTGAAGCTGGGTTAGCAATGTGGCTCACCTCCCTGCAGAGAGCACAGCAGAGAAAAGATGGCTTTTGGCACTGTAACTCAGGAGATGTGAGCACACCTCCCCTCCCTGAGCTCCTCACTGTGCAGTGTTCCACCTGAGCAGGGGCTGAGGAGCTGGGCTTGGGCCATTGGCTGTGGGGCTGGTGGCTGGACGCTCGCTGGGCAGACTCAGGAGCTCTCTATTTTCTGTTGTTCATCTTTGTGGTTTATTATGAGGTGTGGGTGTGAGAGAGAGGGTAGGGCAGGGAGAGTGATAAGAGCAAGGGGTAAGAGAGAGCTTAGAGAAGGAGAGAGGTTAGAGGTAAAAGAGAGATTTCCTGTTTACAATACAATAAATATTCTTTTATGATAAATATTCTAATTTCCAATAACCAATCTAATACAATATACTAATTTCCTAATATTTGCATACAACCTATAGGAACTACTAAATTACCATGTTTTATGGCTTTCTTATCTGTAACCCTTATCTTCAGACCTTTTCTGCCAGGCTTGGGACAGGATGTCTGTTGGCTCTTTGGTATTTGTGGCATTTGGTATCATCTAAACAAAGGAAGAGGCCTCAAACCTTCACATAACTATTTTCAGCGTCTATGTCAAAGATTGCCAGCATCTCTGTTTCAGAACTACTTGCTAAGCACTCATAAAATTTTTCTATTCCCTCCCCAGCAATTTGGCACCAGCTGGTCACCAAGGACAGCCCAGGCACTGCCTGTGGAGCTGCCTGGTTTCAGTTGGGGTACATTTAATTAGACCAAAGCTCTATTACAACCACTAATTCAGCTGAAAAAGTAAGGGCTCAGTCCTGCTGAGCTGCAGCACAGCAAGGATGTCTCATGGGCGAGGCTCTGCTCTCCCCATTAGAGGATGTCACAATGCATAAACCACCCTGGGTGGATTTTCCTGAGGACACCAAGTGTGTAACCTCTGGAGCAAGGAGAGACTGAAATCACTGCTCAGCAGACACACTGACAGTGGTGTCATGTCCTGCTGACAGCCAGAGGGGCAGTGCAATTGCCATTCATCCTGAGGAAGGGAGCTCCAATCAATTAGAAATAACACAGTCTGTACATGCAATGCCATAATATAATTTTTCCAGGCAGTCTGGATACCAACACTGCTGAGTTTATGATGCTTGGAGTGGGAATATTCAGAATATGAATCCATCTCCAATTTCTCCCCTTTAGAGACCACAAAAATACATTTTTAATCACATCCTAACTAGAGAAGGGCTGGAAACACTCCTGAAGATATTGAAATCTCAGGAAGAAATCACTAAGCTGGGACTTAGAAGACCGAGCAGCAGTTCATTATTTGTGATTCTCCATTATGAACCTTGACAATTTCTTGTGGTGGGCAAATAGGAGCAGGGAGGGACAGGGCATGAAAACCCCATGAACCAGACAATGCTGAGTTTTTTCCAGGGTAAGAAGAAGCCCATAAAATTAAATTTCTCTTTTTTTTTCTTTCTTTTTAAATGCAAAACCACTTTACCATTCTTTTTTTCTTAAGCTGTGAGTCCTTTTGCCTTGAATTTGCAACAGGAAATGTAGAATTCTAGACCATTACACACAGTGTAACACAAGGGCAGTTGTGTTTTAACATAAGGGCACGATTCACTTGTGAGACTCTGTTAATTTTGTGAATTGCAGTGAGTCACCACATGTGGCTTAGCAAGAGCAACAGATTTCAGAGGCTAAATTACATCATCAGAATCCAGCTGATCACCTTCCCTTTCCTACCAGCACTACCAGTGCCTCTGCTTTTCATTAATTTTTACAGTGTGGTGCTTATATCCAGGAATTTCTCTGTGGGAGTTGGTTTTTACTTTTTCCTTGAAAGTAAGAAATGCAAATAAGCTTCAAGGAAATAAAAAACATAACAAAACACAAAGGGAAAATGCATTTCTAATTGATATGCAAAGTGAAGTCTTACACACTACAGACACAACTATTACTGAAATATTTGCTCTTTCTGTGCAATAAATTGAGTACTAATGGGAAAAAATAAAAGGAAGGGAAATAAAAATAACAGAGCATGGGAAATTTGATAAACACTGAAGAGTGCACTCTTGCTTATATTCCATAGTAAAACCCAGTTACTGTTAGCTACACTCAGTGGTATATGTTCAGTTTTCCCACACTCAGTGCTGGATCTCCTCTCTGAAGTCCAGGTGATTTTAGCTTCAAGCAATAATAGGATACACAAACAACAATTCCTTCCCATCTTCCCAGCTTGGGCAGCTGGACTTGGAGCTCAGGCCCTGCATTTTGGGCAGTCATGCTCTACTTGCAGCCTGGTTTAGGCAAGGACCAAGTTGCAGCTACAGGACAAAGTTGCACTGACTAGAGCTGAGGCAAGAGCTGCCCCCAGGGATGGATTCTTCACTCCCTGGTGTCGGTGCAAAGCTGTCAGACACCAAATGAGGATCCCTGGAGCACTTGCAGTTTTCCCTGATTTGTGCCTGTGCAGCCCAGTGTTCCCAGTGGAAGTCACCACCAGCCCTATGCAGAAAATCCCAGTTTATAATCTCTGATTGAGCAACAGGAACATGAGAAATCTGTGGGTCCTTTTGTCTTGTCAAATGAAGAAATGAAGGCAATTAGTGTTCAGATTTCTCCTGAGGGTGAAATGATATTCCCAGTACTCAAGTATGCAGCTCTTTGCTTTATCAAGATGGACTTTCCTGCCTGGTGGAGAAGTACCAGCCCCACATTCTACTATTTGTGTGATGTTTCCCTTTCAAAACAAGCTCTGCACTACACTGTGCACAATGCTTGAGCAACAGAAACAGCGAGGAAGATGCTACTGACAAAATGAATAGGGAAACTGTAACTCAACAGAACATTGCATTTCACACCTGGCATCGAGCAGTGCTGGAGCCCGTTTGGTTTTTTGGGGTTGAGCACCCCAAGCCAACCCCTGCCTGCTTCAGTTCCAGCCCCAGAGTGCCTGACTGCACACAGGCAGCTCTGGGGCACGAGCAGGGCAGTGCTCTGCTCCTCCAAGGCAGCCAGAGCTGCTCCTGGGCCAGTGGGGCTGAGTCAGGAAGGCAGCTGGTGGCAAAAGCTTTACCCCAAGAGTGAGCAGCCTCAGGGCTGTGCCACATCCCACAGCATATCCACAACAGGCTGAACTGGTAATATGTGCAGCAGATAGAAACTTAAGAGGAGAAAAATAAACAAGCTTGACATAAAAATATTTTTGATAGACTTTTCTTTCTTCCTTCCTTTTTGTAAAGGGCTTTTATAAACGTCTGATTGTGAAATCATTCCTCATATCTGTTCTCACTGCCTGGTAGTGTGCTTGGTATAATGAAATGCTGACAGTATCCAGGATAATTCAGAATTCACCCCACTGGGAGTACTGATTCAGTATTCATGTCAAGTAAATATTACACTGATTTCTAATCTCTCTATTGCTGGGAGCAGAGTACAAATTCATAAATTTTAATTTTTATTTTACTTTAGCAAGTGTAATTACCTACAACATTTATAAATTAAAGCAGTGTAAGAGAAAGATGCTGGTTTGATCAAAATTCATAACCTGATCCTACTGGGCATTAATCTTATTTCATATTGATCCTAACCAAGAGAGAGATGACTTTTTTTTTCTGCTTGAGAGAGAAGTTGCCAGACCCATGGAAAGTTACAGCCCATACTAAACTCGAGTTATTTTTCAAACCAGGCAAATATTAAGACCCCTATAACCTCAGAAAGCAATGAAATTTGTGGGGGGGAAAAAAAGTACCTTTTTTTCATGGCAACCACTTCTTTGCTGCAGCTCAGGAACTGAATTCCTCCCCAGACTGACTATGGCATTACTACAGAGTCTGCCTTCAAACCAAGAGTGTTTCTGGGCAGCAAGAACCTCTGGGGCACTGTGCCCCTCCCAGCAGCTCCTTGTTTGCCACCTGGCACCGTGTCAGGAGCAGACAGCTCCTCCTGCCTCAGCCTGTGCTGCTGGGGATGCCAGCAGGGCAGAGTGCTGCAGACAAAGGTCCCAGCAGTGGCTGGGCATGGCAGCCTGGCTCCAAAGGCAGTGAGGAACAGAACCCAGCTGTGACATATTCCTGTTTCCATAGATTTCTCAGGTGGAGTCAGCAGATGCTGATAGCTGACAGCTGAGCTCACCTGCCCCACACTTCACACGTGGTGCAGGAGCAGAGCAGCCCAGCCATGATCCTGCTCCCTGTTTTTACCAAACTCACTGTTTGGAGCTTGTGTGCTGCTGCTGCTTTATCAGTAAACGGCAGTGATCCATTTTCTAGGCTGCTTCTCTTCGTGCTTTGGGTTTCTTCTGCTACTTTCCCCTGTGCCAAGCAAAGGCTTTGCCCTAATCTGGATGTGAAGCACCCAAACTCTAAAAGGCAGAGTCCTTGAGCAGGAAGCACTCATGCCCCTGTAACCTCTCTGCTCAAGGCCACAGACACACTCATCTTCCCCAGCACACTGGGACCTCAGCCCCAGGAGCTGCACAGTGAGGGACAGGCTGGGTTACCTGGCACAGCTTTCAGCAAGCACCACTGAACACATTCCTGCCTCTGTTCTGCATTCCCTTGACTCTGCTGCCACTGGCAGCAAAAATAGATGGCTCATCCTTCAGACTGCACTGCTCAGGACACCACTGGAGGAATTTTATTATAGGTTCAGTTCATGATTTTGCATAAAACTTTCACATCCAGATTCACTGTAATAATTAGGCAGCTGAAAATTAGTGACACACCAAAATTATTCTGGGACTTTAACTGCCTTGTGCCTCAGCTCACTCTGACATCTGTATCTTTGCTTAAGGACTCCTACAGAGAGATGCTGCCCATGGACCCAGATTGCACGTTCCTAACACCTTGGGCATCTTTGCATTATCTCCTTGATCCTCTGTAAAAGTTAGAGCAACCATTAGTAATTTTCAATATTCATAATGGGTTTAATATGATAATGGCCTGCCCTAATCAAATAAACTCCACACAGGGGGAATCTTCCAAAGGCTGAGAACCCAGGATGGGATTTATTTTGTTCTGATGGATTAAAAAAAAAAATGGTCCCAGCAAAAGAGATAATGAAACCTCTGTCTGCAGAGGGATTAAATTAACTTAATGGACATGCAAACTAAATATGCAGAGATACAATCCTTTCTGAAATGTGGAAAACTGATGATCTTGGAAACTCTCCTGTCACTTGGAGCACATAACAACCAGCTGAATTGTTGTGGTGCAGAGTGCAGCTGCAGACTGCTTGATGAGGTTTTATTTTGCCTAAAAACTGAGTACAGGAGATTATTATCAGTGCAGAACTAAGGCAGTGGAAGACAATAAACATCCTGAGTTTACTTTTTATGGTTTATGCTTTGGCTCTTAATGCTGTAATGTCAGAAATTAGATTAAAGTAGGTGCTGGACAGAAGAGGAAAATGGGTAAAGTATTTAGATAGGCTGAGGGAACAGTGCAGCATCTCATTTAGCAAGAAGTGAATTACCACAGTCATTAATAATGTGTGCCTAAGCATTAACATAATGCTATGTTATTTACTTGCTCCACTCATTGTGGAAATTTTTCATGGTTGTTTATTGTTTCTTATCTCAGGAATGCTTTGTCCAGTGAACAGCGGTCTGCTCGCCAGACGTCCAAGGCAGAATCTGCTCGAGAAAGGCAGGACTTATCTTTTATAGTCTAAATTACGTACTAGGTATTTACAATTATTTTGCAATACAATTCAGTCTTATAACATGGTCCAGCTTTGTTCACATCCAATCTGAAAGTGCCAGCATGTCACCTAGCATGGATGACACAGAGAAGAAGGAGGAAGAAGTATCCACACCCCAATTTCTCCATGTTGGTCACGAACCCCTTAAAATAAACATTCCAGAAATCGACTTATTCTACATTCTAACAGTCTAATTTACACTCTATTTATTTTTGCAGCTTGCATTTCTTCTCTCAATGTTGGTAAATTGTTCTAAGGAGCTAAATCCAGCCCCTGAGACACCTGGGTCTCATTCGAGGGTCTTTGGGGACCCTGCCAGGGGATCTTAAACCTCCCAGGGAAGCCAGAGGAACACTCTGGGCTCCCACAAGCACGTTTCCCTGGATCTGCCTGGGAATCTGAACCTCAGCTATTCAGAACTGCAGCCTCTGAAAAAACCTAAAGAAAGCTGCAGTCACATCCTAAGGAAAGTGAAAAAAATAGGAAAAAAAAAGCTAGTAAAGGATGTCCTGCACTATAAGTAAACTTGGGTTAAATGGATCTGGTCTTACAGAGTCATGTCCTGAGATAATCCCAGTCTGGAAATGCAAAGACTGATTGTGGCTGTGAGGGGGAGAAGGAAGACAGGAGGAGGAGCTGGTCAATGTTTCTGCTTCAGTCCTTTATTACAGAGCAGAGATATCCAGGTATACCTAGTTGCACCTCCCCTATGGCAGGGGAAATTTAAGACCACTTAAAGATCAACTTTAAGGTCCCTTCCAACCCAAACCCCTCTCTAATTCTATGATACTTTCACAATTCCAGATGTGAAATCTAATCTGTGTGCTCAAGTCAAGTGACCTGAGAGTTGTAAAATGCATCAAGAGACTGGCTTTAGCTCAGAGACCTGGTCTCTGAAAGAAGAATTTTTGTACATTTTTATGGCTTTTTGTAAGCTGAAAACGTGGCAAATTCTGATAAAAATGAATTGGTATGTGTGGCCTTAAGGCATCAAAAATTAATATCCAACTTCAGAGTCTGAAAACATAAAGCATGGACTGAAACTCGACCATTATTGCAGGTATCTGTATCCCAGGATCTGCCTGTGTTCTGTGCACCATTCCACAGAGGAACGGACTTTGTAAAAAAAGAAATGGTTGGCCAATAAATGCCAAATGTAAGCTTTGAGCCCAAGGCGTCATTAGCAAGTTACTTCTGTGGAGCAAACAACTTCTGCCTTCACAGAATCGTACTTCAACCACTTGAAAAACAAGGTGTAGAGGCTGTGACTGACTGTGAGTTGCAGTCCCTGCTTGTTTGAGGAGAAAAATATTCCCTGAGGGCTGCATGAGCTTGGAGTGCTAATTGCCATCACAGCACCCATCATCCCTTTCAGGAACAGAGTTGCTGGGAGTCAGAGTTCAGTGGAAAGACCCCAAAGCTTTCAATCCATCTCCAGAATCAAAATCAGGCCCTGTGCTTTGTTTTGTGCAGAGCCTCTGCTCAGAGCAAAATGTTTCAGGGAGGCTTCATGGTGTGCCATCCATCATAACTCTGAACAATCTGGTACTCCTGCACATCTGCTCTGCTTTGACTCTCTGTACTTGACCCCATCACACGTCCTTGGCGTGAGCTCACACAGCATCAAAGTAGCTGGGGCTGCAGAGGGGGGAGGTCAGCCAAGTTTAAAGCACAGCTTTGGCAGGCTTAAGCTGAGCTCTGAGTACGGCCTTTGCACTCTCCTGGAGCTGGTAGGTCTAAGAGGCACTGCTTGGCACAAAATTGCACGAGGCAGAAATAGGAGCAACCAGAGCAAAGGCATTGCTTGTGAAAATTGCAGAAGAGGAGGTTTTGCTGCTCATTTCTGTGCCAACAAACAGGCAAGGGTGGCATTTCTAGCAAGGGCACACCTGTGTTTTGTGGGGCATTGCGGAGAGATCGAGGGAGCCAGAGAGCCACCTGCGGAGGAAGTTCGGCGAGGGAAATATGCAGACAACCAATATGAGTGATCAGCATAGTCCACTTTATTCAAAGTTCCATCTACATTTATAGTTAAAACATACTGATTTAGCACTTCTTGGCATAATTTTGTTGGT
This sequence comes from Luscinia megarhynchos, assembly GCA_034336665.1. NCBI lineage: Eukaryota > Metazoa > Chordata > Aves > Passeriformes > Muscicapidae > Luscinia > Luscinia megarhynchos. Next base: position 99,796,680 of record CM067565.1, on the reverse strand, counting down.
TATTGCCCTATACGCCTCTTCTAGGATTGGCTCTGGCAAGCTTTTGCGACTTCTCTTACCTACGTGCCATTTAGCAGCAGGGCCTAAACACAGCTACGTGCTGTCTAACAGCAAGCTTAACCATATCTTCCTTTCTTCCCGTCCTCCTGCTGAAATAGTATCAATTTTAGGAACATGCTGATGTATCCCGACCTTGCTGCTAACAATGAACGCTTATGCATCCTGACTTTTGCTAATATGTGCTTCCTAACAGCTTGTTTCTAACGGCATGTCAGCTGAGCCATTTTTATTACTTGTCAAGGGGGGCTTACAGGGGCTTCCATCAAGCCATGTCCATTACTTGCTAGCCAGTTCTCAACAGGGCATCACTCTGTTGTCACCTGTGAACCCCCCTGTCACAATCTGAATGACATTAATAAATCAAATTTCAGAGTACTGTTGTAACCCAATACCTACAGGTGTAAGGAATGTTTAACCCTTCCCAGGTCCCTATCGTATTGGCAGAAAGCCATGGGGGCCTCTTTCCCTCCTGGTCTCTCCTGTTACCCTAACCCGTGTCCCCATCCTATTGGCAGAAGGCCAAATCCCCTCCCTGACCTTTTTGTAGAAAAGACTGTTAGCTGAGACCCTCTGCCTCTTTGTTCCTGAGACCACCATGCAATAAAGCAACCCTGAGATAGACAAAGAGCCTCTTTTGTATTCCTTCGTTTATCTAATGCAACAACTATTAGCTCCCTCAGAGTAATTTAGCTAGGAGTTACAGACTTGTTACAAAGTACCACTTTAACATACAAAAAAGACATAAAATTAAATACTTCACTTTAGTTTCATGTTGAAGAGGCAATTTCCTTAGTTGCAAACTATATTTTCCTCAGATTTCTAATTCGACCAAACCAAAAAAAAAAAAAAAAAGGAAAATATTCAAACAGTTCTAAGCAAAAGCTGGGAGAGAAGCTGGTCCTTAGTCCGAAAGGTCTGTGTTTCCATTAATGAATGTACATGGCTCTGCTTAATTTCCAGTGCTGTCCACATTCCCCAGGGACAATTCCTTCAGCAGGGAAAAAACAATAATAAAACAAAGAATAAGGATTTTCTCAGTTTATTTTGTCAATAAAATTGTGTCTGTGCTGCTGGAGCCCTGGCTGGGATGTGACAGGCTTTTCAGAAGTCTTCCAGCTGTGAAATATTCCCAGCGCTGGCAGGATATTCCTGGTAATGCACTGACTTTGAACAAAAGACCTTTCAGTGTAGCCAGGGGTTGAGATCTCTCAGAAAAGCTGGGATTAATCTCTCTACAGCAGAATTATGCACCAGGTTTGTTCCTGTGCTGTCAGTCTAACACTTTGCTGCTTGCCTCCCCCTGCCCTTGTTCCCTGCCTGCTTTGCTCTCTTTGGTCTGGGGGTTTTTGTTCATCATAGTTTACACTTTCCAAAGGATGCTTCAAATGAATTTTAAAAGAGGAAACTTGAAAATTAAGGAAGTACAAAGCTTTTAATGTAAATACTATATGGGATATGAATGATATAAGCTTTGATTTCATAGCAAAACTCCATCACTAAGGATCTAAGATGCTTAGAGTTTAGACCTGTACTGTTTGTAAAATCAAGGAACTGTTGATCCCTAATGTTTGGCACTTCTTTTGAAGTATTAAATGTCATTTATGCTTAAATTGCAGTTCTCCAGCCTTACCACTTAGGGCCCTGCTTCTGCAAGCAGCAATATCTTGCATCAAACAAGTATTTTCTCCTAGTTAGGATGCACCTTGCTTATAATCCAAATTACCTCTGTATTAAATGTTGTTGTTTTTAGAACAGAAAATTATGAATGCTGGAAAGGCAGCTTTTAGTCCTTCTCCTTCCAAGCAGAGGCAACTTTCCTGTGGCAGGTTCCCATGGAGCAGCTAAATTAATGGATCTCTGTTTCCCGAGGGAACAGAAATCACCAGGAAGTAATTGATGCTTTGCTACCTCATATCCTCAAGCCAGACCTTTAATTCTATTAATCCACATTTACCTGTCATTATATGCAGGGAACAAACAGCAAATAACTCCTCAACAGAGCAGTGACTCCATGGGCAGCAGCCACAAAAGAGCCTGAGCCCTCCAGTTTGTCTGGTCAGTGCCTGGAAGGCAGAGCTGAATTCTTCCCTTCTCTAAAGAAAGAAAAGGCAGAGAGGGGAGAAGGAGCAGCTCTGCTCCTTGCCATGAGAAAGGAGCTGCCAAAGCATCACCTTCTTCCATCCCTCCTCCCTGGGCAGCCTTTTTCTGACCCGGGCAGCTCCAATCACAGCATGCTGCTGAGGGATGGAGCTGCAGGGAATACTCGTGGGCAGTGGGATGGACAGGGCCAGGCAGGCACAGCTCAGCTCTGGCTTCCTCCAGCTCATGGGCAGAGGCTGCTGCCTGCCCAGCCACAGTGGGCAGAGAAATCCCTCCCTTCTCCAGCCCTAATCCTGCCAGGGAGGCTCCTGCAGGGAGAACAGCAGCAGCCAGGTGTGGATGTCACCTGTGCTCCAGGGGTGTCCTTGCCATGGGCACCTGAATCTCCTCAGGCAGCCTGCAGAGAGGCTCTACATGAAATCGAAATTGCTGAGTTTAATTGAGTTTTGTGTTCTAGCTGCTCACAATGGGCAAGATGAATGTGAGCTGGGAGAGCTGCTGAAGCACATCAAGAAAACCAGGCACTGCATTGTTTTTAAAGGCACGTTTATGAACCATCCATCAGCTCAACATGCAGAGACCCATGTTCACTTTCAGGGCTTTACTATTTTTGATGAAGTTAAGCAAACCAATGCTCCTGGATTTCGGTTTGCATTTTAACCAAGCTTAGAATGAAGCAACTTTTCAGTAACAAAAGTCCTCCCAGGACTCTGGGAACATATACTGCCGTGCCAAGCTTTGCAAAAAATGCTTCACTTTTCCCATTACATTTTAAGTGAAACTGTAAACCCGTGATCTAGCCCAGAACATAATATATAAAGTGTCAGGTCAGAAGTGAGTGCTATAAAGCAGGTGCAAAAAAGCTTATGTGGTTTAGATTGTGTATCCTAAATTTAAAGGGCTTCCCCTCTGTGGGAAATTACATAGGGATTTTTGTCATTCTGAAAATACACCATGGGATCAATATAAACAAGAATATTGAATCCAAAGTAAAGCATGGACATGAGACATAAGAATATTTAATCACTTTGTAAATTGTCATTTTTTTATTATTATTTTCACTGTAATCATGAACTGTATCCACTTTTATGTATAAGGAAAATGTGAGCTTGCTTGGACATGGGCAGGCTTGCCCCTGCTGTTACCTGTCTTCAGGAGTGTAACCTGAAACATGTTCAAGCCTTGTCCAAACCTTGTGGGGGCTTGTAGCCACAGCTACTGGAGTGCTAGCCAGCATGTTCAGGCTTGCTCGAACTTGTACCCCAGCACAGGGGCATGTCACAGCCCACCAAGAAACTGCCTATAAAAGGGGCAGTGACCCGGGGGAGAACGGACGTGTTGGTGGAGCGCGGACTCCCCACGTCCCCAGCGCTGCTTTGCCTGTTCCTTATAAATGAACTAATAAATTGCCTTATTGATTGACCTCCCCGATTGTGGTAATTTATAACACCCTTCTTCCTTGATTAAATTAAATTCATCTGCAGACACTGGTAAGGTGAAATGCATTGCAAATGCATTCTAGATTTTCTATTTTAGAAGATTAATTTGTGCTTAAAAAGCAGCACCCTCTCTGATGTTACACCCCAGGATGTATCAGATGGTTTCTCTCTCATGAAACACTGCAGAAGAGACCATCACTCAGAGAGGAGTCTGAACCAATCGTTCCAACTAAAAGCAGTGAAATTCCAGCTCAGTAATTTGATTCATGCCTCAACTAAAAGTGCATTTCGATCACAAAGCTTGGATTCAGATCAGAATATGCACTGAGGGAGAGTAGGATATCTAACTTTCGTTTTAACCCATGCACACCCTGAGATCCTGAGAAATTTTCCAGTCTCAGGGTAGATCAGGAGGGGCTGCTGTTTGGAAAAGGGTGGGTCCTGAAGCAGCTCCAAAACGCTGGGCATTTCCCCAGTCCTTATCCATGTCTTTGGCAAATATTGCCTGGAGAAGACCAGCACAACACAGAGGAATTATCCCATGCAGTTTCAGGGGTTCGTAGACTGAGCAACCCTGTTCCAAGGGGGGCCAAGGTGCCTGCAGGCCCCAGTTCTCGGGGAAACACAGAATGTCCTGGCTATATCCAGCGAGCTGCCAGCTCAGCAATGGAGCACAGCACGGGCTCATGCTCCCCATTCAGACATGCACAGTGAGATGGGAACACAGACTCTGAATCTACTTGGATGAATTCCAAGGATTCCCAGTGCACAAGTTGTGCATGATGGTTTCAGGATTGACACTGTTCACTGTGCCACTGTGCCATGGCCTGCACAGTCACATCTCTCCCCCCACAGAATTCCTACTGAACACCTCAGGGACACCTGTACCTGTCATTTCACATCTCCATGCCCATGCCTGATGTCCCTGTCACTGCTGTGTTGCCACCTTGTTTCTGTGCACATGCTGCCACCACCAAAACAAAACCCTCTCCACCTGAAGGCACTGGCCCTGTTCTCTGGCCCGGACTGAAGGTGGGTCCCTCCTTCCAGGGCAGGCCTCGGCCCAGCCCTTCTGTTCCAGTGAAGAGGTGGAGCTGTCACCCCAGTGTCCGTGTGGTACCACCAGCAAAGCCCACATGGCTCAGCACTGGCTGAGCTCCATGTCCAGGAGCAGCCATGGATGCCCACAGTGTGGGCAGGCAGGAGCCAGGCAGGGCCTCCTGTGACCAGTGGCAAGGCCTCGAGGGGCTGGGGGAGCCCATGCTGAGCATCCCTGGTCTCAGGGCAGGACCTGGACAAAGTGGAGGGCTGGACAATCAACCACCCTGTGAAGTTCAACAAGGGAAAGTGCCTGATCGTGCACCTGGGGTGGGGCAGCCATGGATGTACGGGCAGGCTGCAGAATGAGATGCTGGACAGCAGCACTGTGCAAAGGGTCCTGGCAATCATGGTGGATGGAAAGTTGGATATAGTCAGCAGTGCCCTGGCGGCCAGGGGATGTGGAGGCTGGTGAGCTGACAGGACCCATAATGTCTCACTGCTTTAAGCAAATTGTTTGTATCCTGCTGGCTCTTCCCGCCTTGTTCCTCCCCTGCGCCCTCAGCGATACTCTGCCCCTCCCCTAAGCTGTCCTATATAAACTCCTCTCCCCAGCCCTGGTCGGAGTTTTCTGGTCCCTGGCCCCCTTTGAGGAGGAGACCAATAAACCTGTTCCTCTGAACCCCACATGAGACTCCCGTCCCTTCCTTCGCTGATTGCTGATCTCTAGAAGTGCTAAATCACTTTCACATGGCAGCGAGGACGTTGCCTGTGCCACCAGGAGATCTTTTGAGACGCTTCTATGGTAGGTTGCAGCACTCCACCATCACTCTGTGGAGACAACGGGACACATCTCTGTCCTGAGGGCCACCAGGCCCAGCACGGCCAGTCAGGCCAGGGAGGGATTGTCGCACTCTGCTCTGCTCTGGGGTGGCCTCACCTTGAATATTGCCTCAAGTTTTGGTCACTGCAGTGTAAGAAATTGTTCAAGAGTGGGCAGTGAAGATATTGAAGGGCCTAAGGGGAAGCTGTGTGAAGAGCAGCAGAGAACTCTTTGTCTCTTCTGCCTGGAGAAGCCTGACGGAAGACCTCACTGGCGTCTGTGACTTCCTCAGGATGGGAAAAGGAGAGGCAGGAACTGATCTCTTTCTCTTGTCCCCACTGATAGGGAATGGCCTGAAGTTGTGTCAGGGGAGATTTAGGCTGGATATTAGAAAAAGGTTTTTATCCAGAGGACGGCTGGGCACTGATACAAGCATCCCAAGGCAGCACCGCATTTGAGACAACTCCAGATGCATTTGGACAATACTCTCAAGCACATGGGAAGACTCCTGAGGGTATCAGGAGTGTTGGGTGCAGAGCCAGCAGCTGGACTTCATGAGCAGCTGTGGGTCCATTCATACTCAGCATATTCTGTGATTCAGTGATTCTGTTTGATACTGTAGAATATCTGGGCATGGATCTCTTCAAAAGAGATATCCTGGAAAAGAGTGGACCAATCAAGACCATTTCCAGCGACACAGCCTGACCAGAAGTGTCAGCAGGCAAAACAAAAGTTTTGCTAAGCAATGGGCCTTTGATGAAGCAAAACATTTACAACCAGGGCAGCCCATTCTTGCTGATAGGGGTACACTCTGGGACTACAGCTAAGGCCATGAGGTCACAGCAGGCTCTGGGGTCAACAGTGGCACAGCCTGTGCCAAGGGGCCAAGGTGCCAGCTCTGGGAACACAGAACGTCCTGGCTGTATCCAGCGAGCTGCCAGCTCATCAGTGGAGCACAGCATGGGCTCACACTCCCCATTGCTCCAACAGATGCAGCCGGCACTTCAACACATGTTCCCCATTGCCCAGAAGGAAGATGGAAAGGGTTTCTGTCAGGATAAACGCTGCCAGCAGGAGTTAATAGCACTCCTGGTTGTTTTGGAGCTTGTCTTCATGTTATGCTGTATCGGAATCTGGTATTGCTGGAAGAGATAACGGTGAGTGTATTGGTGTTCTCCCCCTCAAACAGCTTCATGTGATGGCTGCTTGTAGATAGCAAACATTCCCAGTGAGGCTGCTGTGGAGCTGTGGATGGTCAGTGGTTGTCCACATAACTCTGCTGAGGGTTCTGCTGCTGCCCAGTGCTTTCATTGGCCTCTCAGTTGCTGGGCCTTGTCCTGGGGAGCCGCTGGGGCTGCAGCCAGTGCTGGCTCCCACTGAGTCTGTATGGCCAAGAGCAGCCCCCATGAGCCGCGGGCAGAGGCAGAGCAAGGTGGAGATGGAGAAAGAGCGGGAGCAGATTGCCCTTGAAAGGCAGAGGTGCTCTGGGGCCGCTCTGGCCAGGGACCCTGCCCAGAGCCATCCCCTGCTGGCCGGGGCCTTGAGGGGCAGCTGTGCAGCTGGGGCCAAGCTGTGCCAGCAGCTCCAGCCGTGCTGGAGAGCCTTGCCAGCTCTGGGGCCCTGCTGGCACGAGGCTCCCTGTGTGTCAGCGGCAGCTGGGGCCTCAGACACTCCTCTCTCCACAGGTGCTCCTTTGCAGATTCACAAGAGCAGCCCAATAGCTCAGGCAGTCAAGAACCTAACTCATTCCACTTCTTTCACATCTATCCCCATCAGCTCAGGCTGTACTCCCTGTCTTGAGCACGTCCCAGCACCCACACCTCCAAAACTAGAAACTTTGCCTCCGAACCCCCCTTCCCTGCACCACAACCCGGACTGAAGTTAGGCAGCCCCTGTCCGCAAGGGCAGGGCTTGGCCCGTGTTTTATGTTCCAATAAAGAAATGGAGTTGTCACAGCTATGTCTGGGTGCTACCACCAGCAAAGCCCACATGGCACCGCATGCAGGAGCCAGGCAGGGCCTGCTGTGACCAGTGGCGAGGTCTCAAGGGGCTGGGGGAGCCCATGCTGAGCGTCCCTGGGCTCAGGGCAGGATCTGGACAAAGTGGAGGGCTGGACAATCAACCACCCCATGAAGTTCAACAAGGCAAAGTGCTTGATTGTGCACGTGGGATGGGGCAGCCATGGATGTACGGGCAGGCTGGGGAATGAGATGCTGGGGAGCAGAACTGTGCAAAGGGTCCTGGCAATCATGGTGGATGCAAATTCGGATATAGTCAGCAGTGCCTTGGCAGCCAGGGCACATGTCTTTGTCCTGAGGGGCACCAAGCCCAGCATGGCCAGTCAGGCCAGGGAGGGATTGTCACACTCTGCTCTGCTCTGGGGTGGCCTCACCTTGAATATTGCCTCAAGTTTTGGTCACTGCAGTGTAAGAAATTGTTCAAGAGAGGGCAGTGAAAATGGTGAAGGGCCTAAGGGGAAGCTGTGTGAAGAGCAGCAGAGAACTCTTTGTCTCTTCTGCCTGGAGAAGCCTGACAGAAGACCTCATTGGTGTCTGTGACTTCCTCAGGATGGGAAAAGGAGAGGCAGGAACTGATCTCTTTCTCTTGTCCCCACTGATAGGGAATGGCCTGAAGTTGTGTCAGGGGAGATTTAGGCTGGATATTAGAAAAAGGTTTTTATCCAGAGGACGGCTGGGCACTGATACAAGCATCCCAAGGCAGCACCGCATTTGAGACAACTCCAGATGCATTTGGACAATACTCTCAAGCACATGGGAAGACTCCTGAGGGTATCAGGAGTGTTGGGTGCAGAGCCAGCAGCTGGACTTCATGAGCAGCTGTGGGTCCATTCATACTCAGCATATTCTGTGATTCAGTGATTCTGTTTGATACTGTAGAATATCTGGGGCATGGATCTCTTCAAAGAGATATCCTGGAAAGAGTGGACCAATCAAGACCATTTCCAGCGACACAGCCTGACCAGAAGTGTCAGCAGGCAAACAAAAGTTTTGCTAAGCAATGGGCCTTTGATGAAGCAAAACATTTACAATCTGGGCACCTCAACTTCCCCATGGCAGTGTTGTTACAGCATGACCAATTTTCTCCCATTTAGTGTTAAACACAAATCCAACTTCATGAAGGTTTGGCTTTGGCCTTGAGACTTTGCTCTGCGTGTGAGCCCTGTTCTGCATTGATTGCCAATCAGTCTTGGAGCTACCTTTGGCAGCTCTGGGCTCAAAGGGACAGCTGAGGCTGCACTGCAAGTAAGTGGGGTGCAGGGCTCCATCATCAAAGGACTTTGACACGTTTAAAGTACTATATTTTTTACTAGAAGATTTTTGTTTAGGAAAGTCATTCACTTTTTTTAAACTCAGCTTTAAAAAATACTTCTTTTCCAGTACTTTTTCCACTTACTCTATATAGCGAATTGTGGCATACTATCCCATAATTATGAATTAGGTAATTGTAAGTACTATAAAATGAAATTATTTTACACTCTTCTCTCCTTCACAGACTAATCAAACTTTCGTTGGTTTGGTGTGACCAACAGAAGAGTTTTGCTCTGCTTTTAATTCAAACAAGGAGCAGAGCCGGAACCTGTTGAAAAGAGTCTCTTCACTTCACAGCTAAAAGCAAACTGCTAGGGTTCTTTTTTCCAGCTCTGGGCATCGAATATAAAAATAAATCATCTACAAATACTCCTGCTGAAGTAACTGATAGAAATTAGGGATTTGGTCTGTTTGCTCACTAACCCTGAGGGTCCTCAGAGCTGCAGCTGCCTGTTCTCTTTGCAGACAGACGCTGTCTATGGATGACAGTCATGTGTCTGGCCTGCTGCACCAGGTCCACACATGAGCTAAGGGATTATCCTTGCACACTCCACCCTGGAAGAGCCCAGTTCCTTGATGAATCTGACACAACTTTATTGCATGGCAGAAAAAAATAAGACAAAATAAAGGTTAAAAACTGGGTTCCATTCCAAACACTTTACATTTTGCTGCATGTAATGGAGACAGGAACTACAAGTTTCCTGTTCATGCACTATTTGCTGTCTGAGGGCACACAGTCCTCAAAGTCACAGGGGTTTGCAGAGCTGCATCTGAGATGACTTGAAAAATAAAAACAAGCTTTATGTGCAACATCCATCTTCAAAATCTTACAATACAAATCACAAGCTGATTCCTGCCTCAATCAAATAACAACATCAAAACTGTGACCCAAGAAAACAGGCAAACACAACAAACTACCAAGAAAAAATCAAAACAAATACAAAAGACCCCACAAATCCAGAAAAATATAAAAATCAGGTGAAGGAGGCAGTGATTCAAGAGTAACAAATGGGCAGAGATACTACAGAAAGGACAGAAAATTACAAATGACAGGCAATCAGTGGCGATGGCACCAAACTAGCTCAGGGGATGCGGGAGACACAGTTCCCACCCTGACACGGCTCACTGGAGCCCCGGGCTAGCACACTGGAGACACACCCAGAAGCTTAACTGCTTCCCTATTTTAGGGGATTTTTCAGATTTCTGTGAAGCCAAGCTCATTTCAGGAAGTTGCAGCATGCTTAAAGTGATCTCCTTCAGCTGATCTGCAGTTATGTACATGTGCAGCTCCTCCAGAGCCTGCAGCTGGTGAGAGTTCCTGGGACAGACCTGGCTTCCATCCTTCCCTCACAGTCAGCAGCTCTTCCAGGACACTTTTGGTGATGGCTCTGAAATACTCAGTCAAGACTTGTCTGTGATCCCTTAGGGGTGCTCTCTGAAGGACGGGGAAGCCTGTTTTCAACAGCTGGAGCACCCCAGAACTGAGAGTGAGCTGACAGGAGCTTCACAGTGACAGGGTTCAGACCAGGCTGAGGAATGGAGCACAGCTCCAACACCAGGAACCAGCTCTCCAGTGTAGGATGTCTGAAAATCAAGTGAGTGTATCCTCCAGGGTCTGAAACAAACAGAGGTAACCGTATCACTAAATGGATAATCACGGTGCAGGGGTAAAAAATAAACTCAATCATCTGCCTATTTTCCACGGCTTGTCAGTTACAATTATTGAACATGAAATTGTCTACTAGCTGGCCAGAGGATAAAAAATATTAATGAATTACAAGCACGTAAATATCATTCTCCCAACATTTATGCTGTGGGATTTAAGCTGTTGTACTGAACACTCTGGACACGTCTAAGCTCGTCTGCAGAGGAAAACTGATTATTCTGGGGATCATCAACACACTCTAATCTCCACAAATTCACAGAACAGATGAAAGGAGGAAAAATTCCCTCCTCAAGTACATAATTTTCAATCAGGCTTTACACAGGGCTGAGGGAATGCATTTTTTTCTGCAAAGGTGATCTCATTTGGGACTTCTCCTGACTGTGTTCCAGCTCAGGGGTGGGACTGTGGGTGGTGCAGCTGGGTCACATCTCCAGACAGTAGTTTAGCAACCTCATGCTCTACCTTCCTAAGTTCTCCTCCAAGAGCTTAACAACACCTCTCTGATCAGCAAAACTATTCCCTAGAGAATCAGCCAAACCCAAGTTTACTAACAGGTACCTCTGTATGCAGGGATTTGGTACCTTGTCATTTGAAGACACTTCTGTCATCAGAGGCTCCTCATCTATAAAGAGATCCCATCAGCTTGATGCTCCTCCTGTTTCTGCTGCTGCTCCGGCTTTCTTTGATTGCCCCGGCACAACAAGATGCTCAGCAGGTCCACACAGAGGTCAACAAGTCGAGGACCCAAGTTTTACCAAGCTGTGAAAATCAAGACAGCTTGGAAATGAAGAAAAGAGGAGGATGGGAGCAGAAGGGTAATTACAACAGGAACAGGAGTTAACTAAGAACTACTTAGATTACAACCTCTTCTGGGGGAAGGAACCACCTCCCTATGTAGAAATCCAATTCTAAGAGGTCTCAAATTGTCAAATAAATACTGATAGAATTTAATTTATATTGTGACATTTGGAGGTACACAGGCCAGTGAATTTTACTCTCTGCAAAGGCTTCTTAGGAAGACCCAGGAGCTGGATTAAAATTTCGAGTTTATTTGCACTCACACCGACCAGCAAGGTAACCCATGCAAAGTAAATCCCAGTGTTGCGTTGGCGACCTGGTTCTAGCTCGGCACGGGCGCCTCTAACCCCGAGCCACTCAGTCCATGTGCTCCAAGACACCAATATGTCAGACAGCAAATGGCGTTTATTGAGGGGTCACAGGGGTTTTTATGGTGGGCTATCTCCGTGTCATTTCCCTTAGCTCATGTCCGGCCGGTGTGGCCTCCCAGGCTACTCAATAATAACTGGCATTTGTTTACAAATTACATGCAGTTTTGTACGGTGCTGTGTAACCTCGGGAGACAAGTACAGAAAAAACAACTACAGAACTGGAACCTAAGTTTCAACAGATAAGTCATTTGTACATTCTACATGAAAATAAACTAAACTTAACCACAATATTATTACAGTATTGCTCTTACACTGCTAAAGTTCCCCGCTGTGGATTTCAGGTATAGGAGAACATGCAACAAAAGCTGGTCAGGTGGGAACCAGAAAGCCAATTTTGTCTGAACACCATCTTCCAGTAGGGTATTGTTCCTTTTAAAAGGCTCTCTTTAGCAAAGTGGTAAATACAGAATCCAGTGGCACAGCAGGTTCTTCGCTTACCTCGTCGTGATTTTTAAACTCTTTTAAAGCGGAAAAAAAGGACAAGAGAAAAAAATTATGAATATGAAACAAAAATCACCTCAGCTACCAATGTTTTGAAATAAGCTCTGAAACCATGCACAGCACACCACAGATCTCACTTTGCACTACACCTAGAAATGACATCTCTGCCTCGGTGCATATCTACCCGCAGAAATCTGCGCAACGAATAACTATGTTGTAGCAAAGCTGGTTCTGGCATATCCTGCTTCATACCACTAGTTCCCTGACAACCGGTATTCTGTGCAGAGCACCTCAGGTTAGTGTGGCTTTCCTTATCGCCGCTTTGCACCAAGCAGCGATGTCTCCCTAAGTGAGGTGAAGTGCCGTCTACCCCTCGCACAGAACACTCTGCTGGGTAGATTTGCTACTGCCAAAACACGCCTGGCATGTGCACTTTTCTTCTAAAACCTCTCTACCATAGCAATATTCTCTGCTGCTTGAAAGCATACCATACACTCTTTCCACTATGCATAGCGAAGAGCACTGCAGTGCACCTGAAGCAAAAGCGAAAGCGTGCACAGCACACCACAGATCTCACTTTGCACTACACCTAGAAATGACTTCTCTGCATCACGGATATCTAACACAGATATCTGTGTGACGAATAACTATGTTGTAGCAAAGCTGCTTCTGGCATATCCTGCTTCATACCACTAGTCCCTGACAACCCGGTATTCTGTGCAGAGCACCTCAGTGCAGTGTGGTTTTCCTTATCGCCTCTTTGTACCAAGCAGCGAGATCTCTCTAACTGAGGTGAAGTGCCGTCTACCCCTCCCACAGGGCATTCTGCTGGGAACTTTTGCTACTGCCAAAACACGCCTGGCATGTGCACTTTTCTTCTAAAAGGTCTTAATCACAGCAATATTTTGTGCTACTGGAAAGCATACCATACGCTCTTTCAACTATGCATAGCGAAGAGCACTGCAGTGCACCTGAAGTGAAAGCAAAGCGTGCACAGCACACCACAGAACTCACTTTGCACGACACTTAGAAATGACTTCTCTGCATCAAGGATATCTACCACAGAAATGTACTATCGAATAACTATGTTGTAGCAAAGCTGGTTCTGGCATATCCGGCTTCATACCACTAGTCCCCTGACAACCGGTATTCTGTCCAGAGCACCTCAGTCCAGCGTGGTTTCTTCAATCGCACTTTGTACCAAGCAGCGATTTCTCTCTAAATGAGGTGAAGTGCCGTCTAACCCTCTCAGAGAGCACTCTGCTGGGAACTTTTGCTGCCCTCTTTCAACTATGCATAGCGAAGAGCACTGCACTGCACCTGAAGCGAAAGCAAAAGCGTGCACAGCACACCACAGATCTCACTTTGCACTACACCTAGAAATGACTTCTCTGCATCACGGATATCTACCACAGATATCTGCGCGGACGAATATCTATGTTGTAGCAAAGCTGGTTCTGGCATATCGTGCTTCACACCACTAGTCCCTGACAACTGGTATTCTGTGCAGAGCACCTCAGACCAGCGTGGCTTTCCTAATCATGCTTTGACCAAGTGCCAATTGCTCTCTAAGGGAGGTGAAGTGCCCTCTACCCCCTCAGGGAGCACACTGCTGGGAACTTTTGCTACTGCCAAAACACGCCTGGCATGTGCACTTTTCTTCAAAAACCTCTCTAACATAGCAATATTCTCTGCTGCTTGAAAGCATACCATACACTCTTTCAACTATGCATAGCGAAGAGCACTGCTCTGCACCTGAAGCTTAAAGCAAAAGCGTGCACAGCACACCACAGATCTCACTTTTGCACTACACCTAGAAATGATTTCTCTGCATCACACATATCTACCACAGATAATTGCGCTGACGAATAACTATGTTGTAGCAAAGCTGTTTCTGGCGTATCCTGCTTCCTACCACTAGTCCCTGACAACCGGTATTCTGAGCAGAGCACCTCAGTCCAGCGTGGTTTTCGCCAATCGCGCTTTGTACCAACCAGCGATTTCTGTCTATGTGAGGTGATGTACGTCTACCCTCTCAGAGAGCACTCGGCTCGGATGTTTTGCTACTGCCAAAACACGCCGGGCATGTGCACTTTTCTTCTAAAAGCTCTCTACCATAGCAATATTCTCTGCTGCTTGAAAGCATACCATACACTCTTTCAACGATGCATAGCGAAGAGCACTGCACTGCACCTGAAGCGAAAGCGCGTGCACAGCACACCACAGGTCTCACTTTGCAATACACATAGAAATGACTTCTCTGCATCAAGGGATATCTACCACAGATATCTGCGTGACGAATAACTATGTTGTAGAAAATCTGCTTCTGGCATATCCTGCTTCATACCACTAGTCCCTGACAACCCGGTATTCTGTGCAGAGCACCGCGAGGGCAGTGTGGATTTCCCTAATCGCGCTTTACACCAAGCAGTTATATGTCTATAAGTGAGATGAGGTCCCGGCTACCCCTCTCAGAAAGCAGTCTTCTGGCAAGTTTTGCTACTGCCAAAACACGCCTGGCATGTGCAGTTTTCATCTAAACCTCTACCGCAGCAATATTTTCGGCTACTTGAAAGAATACCACACTCTTTCAACTATGCATAGCGAAGAACACTGCAGTGCACCGAAAGCAAAAGCTAGCGTGCACAGCACACCACAGATCTCACTTTGCACTACACGTAGAAATGACTTTTCTGCATCAAGGATATCTACAACAGAAATCTGCGCGACGAATATCTACGTTGTAGCAAAGCTGGTTCTGGCATATCCTGCTTCATACCACTAGTCCCTGACAACGGGTATTATGTGCAGAGCACCTCAGTCCAGCGTGGTTTTCTTCAATCGCTCTTTGTACCAAGCAGCGATGTCTCTAAGAGAGGTGAAGTGCCGTCTACCCCATCGCACAGGGCACTCTGCTGGAAAGTTTTGCTACTGCCAAAACACGCCTGGCATGTGCAGTTTTCATCTAAAACCTCTCTACCACAGCAATATTTTTGTGCTACTTGAAAGCATACCATACAGTCTTTAAACTATGCATAGCGAAGAGCACTGCAGTGCACCTAAAGCGAAAGTGTGCACAGCACAGCACAGATCTCACTTTGCACTACACATAGGAATAACTTCTCTGCATCAAGGATATCTACCACAGAAATCTGCGTGACGAATAACTATGTTGTCGCAAATCTGGTTCTGGCATATCCTGCTTCATACCACTAGTCCCTGACAACCGGTATTCTGTCCAGAGCACCTCAGAGCAGTGTGGCTTTCCTAATCGTGCTTTGTACCAAGTGCCGATTGCTCTCTAAGGGAGGTGAAGTGCCATTTACCCCTGCCAGAGGGCACTCTGCTGGGAACTTTGGTACTGCCAAAAAACGCCTGGCATGTGCACTTTTCATCTAAAACCTCTCTACCATAGCAATATTCTCTGCTGCTGGAAAGCATACTATACACTCTTTCAACTATGCATAGCGAAGAGCACTGCACTGCACCTGAAGCTTAAAGCGAAAGCGTGCACAGCACACCACAGATCTCACTTTGCACTACACCTAGAAATGGCTTCTCTGCATCAAGGATATCTACCACAGAAATCTGCGCGACGACTAACTATGTTGTAGCAAAGCTGGTTGTGGCATATCCTGCTTCATACCACTAGTCCCTGACAACCGGTATTCTGTGCAGAGAACCACAGGGCAGTGTGGATTTCCTAATCGCGCTTTATAGGAAGCAGTGGTGTCTCTCTAAGCGAGGTGAAGTGCCGTCTACCCCTCCCAGAGAGCACTCTTCTGGCAAGTTTTGCTACTGCCAAAACACGCCTGGCATGCGCACTTTTCATCTAAAACCTCTCTACCACAACACTATTTTCTGCTACTTGAAAGAATACCACACACTTTTTCAACTATGCATAGCGAAGAACACTGCAGTGCACCGAAGCGAAGTGAAAGCGTGCACAGCACACCACAGATCTCACTTTGCACTACACATAGAAATGCCTTCTCTGCATCACGGATATCTACCACAGATATCTGCGCGACTAATAACTATGTTGTAGCAAAGCTGGTTCTAGCATATCCTGCTTCATACCACTAGTTCCCTGACAACCCGGTGTTCTGTGCAGAGCACCTCAGTGCAGTGTGGCTTTTCCTTATCGCGCTTTGCACCAAGCAGCGATTTTCTCTAAGTTAGGTGAAATGCCGTCTACCCCTCTCACAGAACACTCTGCTGGGTAGATTTGCTGCTGCCAAAACACGCCTGGCATGTGCACTTTTCTTCTAAAAGTTCTCTACCATAGCAATATTCTCTGCTGCTTGAAAGCATACCATACACTCTTTCAACGATGCATAGCGAAGAGCACTGCACTGCACCTGAAGCTAAAGCAAAAGCGTGCACAGCACACCACAGAACTCACTTTGCACGACACTTAGAAATGACTTCTCTGCATCAAGGATATCTACCACAGAAATGTGCACGACCAGAATAACTATGTTGTAGCAAAGCTGGTTCTGGCATATCCGCTTCATACCACTAGTCCCTGACAACCGGGTATTCTGTCCAGAGCACCTCAGTCCAACGTGGTTTCTTCAATCGCACTTTGTACCAAGCAGCGAAGTTCTCTCTAAGGGAAGTGAAGATCCGTCTAACCCTCTCAGAGAGCACTCTGCTGGGAACTTTTGCTACCCATTTTCAACTATGCATAGCGAAGAGCAGCGCAGTGCACCTGAAAGCTAAAGCAAAGCGTGCATAGCACACCACAGATCTTGCTTTGCACTACACCTAGAAATGACTTCTCTGCATCACGGATATTTACCGCAGATATCTGCGTTACGAATAACTATGTTGTAGCAAAGATGGTTCTGGCATATCCTGCTTCACACCACTTGTCCCTGACAACCAGTATTCTGTGTAGAGCACCTCAGTCCAGCGTGGCTTTTCCTAATCATGGTTTTGTACCAAGTGCCGATTCCTCTCTAAGAGAGGTGAAGTGCCCTCTACCCATCTCAGAGAGCACACTGCTGGGGAACTTTTGCCACTGCCTAAAACACGCCTGGCATGTGCACTTTTCTTCTAAAACCTCTCTACTATAGCAATATTCTCTGCTGCTTGAAAGCATACAATACACTCTTTCCACTATGCATAGCGAAGAGCACTGCACTGCACCTGAAGCTAAAGCGAAAGCGTGCAGAGCACACCACAGATCTCACTTTGCACTACACCTAGAAATGACTTCTCTTCATCACGGATATCTACCACAGATATCTGTGCGACGAATAACTGTGTTGCCGCAAATCTGGTTCTGGCATATCCTGCTTCATACCACTAGTCCCTGACAAGCGGTATTTTGTGCAGAGCACCTCAGTCCAACGTGGTTTCTTCAATCGCACTTTGTACCATGCAGCGATTTCTGTCTAAGGGAGGTGAAGTGTCGTCTACCCCTCTCAGAGAGCACTCTGCTGGGAACTTTAGCTACACTCTTTCAACTATGCATAGCGAAGAGCACTGCACTGCACCTGAAGCGAAAGCAAAAGCGTGCACAGCACACCACAGACCTCACTTTGCACTACACCTAGAAATGATTTCTCTGCAACACGGATATCTACAACAGATATTTGCGCGACGAATAGCTATGTTGTAGCAAAGCTGGTACTGGGGTATCCGGCTTCATACCACTAGTCCCTGACAACCGGTATTCTGAGCAGAGCACCTCAGTCCAGCGTGATTTTCTTCAATCGCTCTTTGTACCAAGCAGCGATTTCTGTCTAAGGGAGGTGATGTGCCGTCTACCCCTCTCAGAGAGCATTCGGCTCGGATGTTTTGCTACTGCCAAAACACGCCTGGCATGAGCACTTTTGTCTTCTAAAAATTCTCTACCATAGCAATATTCTCTGCTGCTTGAAAGCATACCATACACTCTTTCCACTATGCATAGCGAAGAGCACTGCAGTGCACCTGAAGCCAGCTAAAGCGTGCAAAGCACACCACAGGTCTCACTTTGCACTACACATAGGGAATGACTTCTCTGCATCAAGGATATCTACCACAGATATCTGCTTGTGAATAACTATATTGTGGCAAATCTGGTTCTGGCATATCCTGCTTCATACCACTAGTCCCTGACAACCGGTATTCTGTGCAGAGCACCGCAGGGCAGTGTGGACTTCCTAATCGCGCTTTATACCAAGCAGTGATATATCTCTAAGCAAGATGAAGTGCCGTCTACCTGTCTCACAGAGCAGTTTCTGGCAAGTTTTGCTACTGCCAAAACACGCCTGGCATGCGCAGTTTTCATCTAAAACCTCTCTACCGCAGCAATATTTTCTGCTACTTTAAAGAATACCACACACTCTTTCAGCTATGCATAGCGAAGAGCACTGCAGTGCACCGAAAGCAAAAGCGAAAGCGTGCACAGCACACAACAGATCTCACTTTGCACTACACCTAGTAATGCCTTCTCTGCATCACGGATATCTACCACAGATATCTGTGCGACAAATAACTATGTTGTAGCAAAACTGGTTCTGGCATATCCTGCTTCATACCACTAGTCCCTGACAACCGGTATTCTGTGCAGAGCACCTCAGTGCAGTGTGGTTTCCCTAATCGCGGTTTGTAGCAAGAAGCTGATTTCTGTCTAAGGGAGGAGAAGTGCCGTCTACCCCTCTCACAGAACACTCTGCTGGGAAGTTCTGCTACTGCCAAAACACGCCTGGCATGTGCACTTTTCTTCAAAAACCTCTCTACCATAGCTATATTCTCTGCTGCTTGAAAGCATACCATACACTCTTTCCACTATGCATAGCGAAGAGCACTGCAGTGCATCTGAAGCTAAAGCGACAGCGTGCAGCACACCACAGATCTCACTTTGCACTACACCTAGAAATTACTTCTCTGCATCACGGATATCGAGCACAGATATCATGCGACGAATAACTATGTAGTAGCAAAGCTGGTTATGGCGTATCCTGCTTCATACCACTAGTCCCTGACAACCGGTATTCTGAGCAGAGCACCCTCAGACCAGCGTGGTGTTCCTCAATTGCGCTTTTGCACCAAGCAGCGATTTCTCTCTAAGGGAGGTGATGTACCCGTCTGCCCCTCTCACAGAGTACTTTGCTGGGAAGTTTTGCTGCTGCCAAAACACGCCTGGCATGTTCACTTTTCTTCTAAAACCTCTCTACCATAGCAATATTCTCTGCTGCTTGAAAGCATACCATACACTCTTTCCACTATGCATAGCGAAGAGCACTACACTGCACCTGAAGCTAAAGAAAGCGTGCACAGCACACCACAGATCTCACTTTGCACTACACCTAGAAATTACTTCGGCATCACGGGATATCTACCACAGAAATCTGCACGACGAATAACTATGTTGTACAGATGCTCGTTCTGGCATATCCTGCTTCATACCACTAGTCCCTGACAACCGGTATTCTGTGCAGAGCACCTCGGTCCTGTGTGGTTTTCCCTAATCGTGCTTTTGTAGCAGGCGCGGATTCCTCTCTAAGGGAGGGGAAGTGCCATCTACCCTCTCACAGAACACTCTGCTGGGAAGTTCTGCTACTGCCAAAACACGCCTGGCATGTGCACTTTTCTTCTAAAACCTCTCTACCATAGCAATATTCTCTGCTGCTTGGAAGCATACCATACACTCTTTCAATATGCATAGAGAAAAGCACTGCAGTGCACCTAAAGCTAAAGCGAAAGCGTGCACAGCACACCACAGATCTCACTTTGCACTACACCTAGAAATTACTTCTGTGCATCAAGGATATCGACCAAAGAAATTTTCGCGATGAATAACTATGTTGTAGCAAAGCTGGTTCTGGCATATCCTGCTTCATACCACTAGTCCCTGACAACCCGGTATTCTGTGCAGAGCACCTCAGTGCAGTGTGGTTTCCCTAATCAGCGGTTTTGTAGCAAGACGGCGATTTCTGTCTAAGGGAGGAGAAGTGCCGACTACCCTCTCACAGAACACTCTGCTGGGAAGTTCTGCTACTGCCAAAACACGCCTGGCATGTGCACTTTTCTTCTAAAACCTCTCTACCATAGCAATATTCTCTGCTGCTTGAAAGCATACCATACACTCTTTCAACTATGCATAGCGAAGAGCACTGCAGTGCACCTAAAGCTAAAGCGACAGCGTGCACAGCACACCACAGATCTCACTTTGTACTACACCTAGAAATTACTTCTCTGCATCACGGATATCGAGCACAGATATCTGCGTGACGAATAACTATGTTGTACCTAATCTGGTTCTGGCATATCCTGCTTCATACCACTAGTCCCTGACAACGGTATTCTGTGCAGAGCACCTCAGGGCAGCGTGGCTTTCTTCAATCGCTCTTTGTACCAAGTGCCGATTGCTCTCTAAGGTAGGTGAAGTGCCGTCTACCCTCTCACAGAGCACTCTGCTGGGAAGTTCAGCTACTGTTAAAACACGCCTGGCATGTGCACTTTTCTTCTAAAACCTCTCTACCATAGCAATATTCTCTGCTGCTTGAAAGCATACTATACACTCTTTCCACTATGCATAGCGAAGAGCACTGCAGTGCACCTAAAGCTAAAGCGAAAGTGTGCACAGCACACCACAGATCTCACTTTGCACTACACCTAGAAATGACTTCTCTGCATCACGGATATCTACCACAGAAATTAGCTGACGAATAACTATGTTGTAGCGAAGCTGGTTCTGGCATATCCGGCTTAATACCACTAGTCCCTGACAGCGGTATTCTGTGCAGAGCAGCTCAGTGAAGTGTGGTTTCCCTAATCGCGGTGTGTAGCAAGAAGCGATTTTATTTCTAAGGGAGGAGAAGTGCCGTCTACCCCTCTCACAGAACACTCTGCTGGGAAGTTCTGCAACTGCCAAAACACGCCTGGCATGTGCACTTTTCTTCTAAAACCTCTCTACCATAGCAATATTCTCTGCTTCTTGAAAGCAAACCATACACTCTTTCCACTATGCATAGCGAAGAGCACTGCAGTGCACCTAAAGCTAAAGCCAAAGTGTGCACAGCACACCACAGATCTCACTTGGCACTACAGCTAGAAATGCCTTCTCTGCATCACTGATATCTAGGACAGAAATCAGCAGGACGAATAACTATGTTGTAGCAAAGCTGGTTCTGGCATATCCTGCTTCATACCACTAGTCCCTGACAACCCGGTATTCTGTGCAGAGCACCTCAGTGCAGTGTGGTTTCCCTAATCGCGTTTTTGTAGCAAGAAGCAATTTCTGTCTAAGGGAAGGTGAAGTGCCGTCTACCCCTCTCACAGAACACTCTGCTGGGAAGTTCTGCTACTGCGAAACACGCCTGGCATGTGCACTTTTCTTCTAAAACCTCTCTACCATAGCAATATTCTCTGCTTCTTGAAAGCATACCATACACTCTTTCCACTATGCATAGCGAACAGCACTGCACTGCACTCGAAGCAAAAGCGAAAGTGTGCACAGCACACCACTGGTCTCACTTTGAACTAAACCTAGAAATGACTTCTCTGCATCAAGGATATCTACCACAGATATCTGTGCGACGAATAACTATGTTGTAGCAAAGCTGGTTCTGGCATATCCTGCTTCATACCACTAGTCCCTGACAACCAGCATTCTGTGCAGAGCACCTCGAGGTTAGTGTGGCTTTCCTTACCAGCGCTTTTGTACCAAGCAGCGAGGTCTCAGTAAGGGAGGTGAAGAGCCGTCTACCCTCTCACAGAACACTCTGCTGGGAAGTTCTGCTACTGCCAAAACACGCCTGGCATGTGCACTTTTCTTCTAAAACCTCTCTACCATAGCAATATTCTCTGCTTCTTGAAAGCATACCATACACTCTTTCCACTATGCATAGCGAAGAGCACTGCAGTGCACCTAAATCTAAAGCGAAAGTGTGCACAGCACACCACAGATCTCACTTTGCACTACAGCTAGAAATGGCTTCTCTGCATCACTGATATCTAGCACAGAAATCAGCAGGACGAATAACTATGTTGTAGCAAAGCTGGTTCTGGCATATCCTGCTTCATACCACTAGTCCCTGACAACCGGTATTCTGTGCAGAGCACCTCAGTGCAGTGTGGTTTCCCTAATCGCGGTTTGTAGCAAGAAGCAATTTCTGTCTAAGGGAGGTGAAGTGCCGTCTACCCCTCTCACAGAACACTCTGCTGGGAAGTTCTGCTACTGCCAAAACACGCCTGGCATGTGCACTTTTCTTCTAAAACCTCTCTACCATAGCAATATTCTCTGCTTCTTGAAAGCATACCATACACTCTTTCCATTATGCATAGCGAAGAGCACTGCTCTGCACTCGAAACTAAAAGCGAAAGTGTGCACAGCACACCACAGATCTCACTTTGCACTACACCTAGAAATGACTTCTCTGCATCAAGGATATCTACCACAGAAATCTGCGTGACGAATAACTATGTTGTAGCAAAGCTGGTTCTGGCATATCCTGCTTCATACCACTAGTCCCTGACAGCGGTATTCTGTGCAGAGCACCTCAGTGCAGTGTGGTTTTCCTTATCGCGCTTTGAACGAAGCAGCGATGTCTCTCTAATTGAGGTGAAGTGCCGTCTATTCCTCTCCCCAGAGCACTCTGCTGAGAAGTTCTGCTACTGCCAAAACAAGCCTGGCATGTGCACTTTTCTTATAAAACCTCTCTACCATCGCAATATTCTCTGCTGCTTGAAAGCATACCATACACTCTTTCAACTATGCATAACGAAGAGCACTGCAGTGCACCTAAAGCTTAAGTGTGCACAGCACACCACAGATCTCACTTTGCACTACGCATAGGAATGACTTCTCTGTATCAAGGATATCTACCACAGAAATCTGCGTGACGAATAACTATGTTGTAGCAAAGCTGGTTCTGGCATATCCTGCTTCATACCACTAGTCCCTGACAACCGGTATTCTGTGCAGAGCACCTCAGTGCAGTGTGGTTTTCTTCAATCGCGGTTTTGTAGCAAAGCGCCGATTTCTCTCTGAGGGAGGTGATGTGCCGTCTACCCCTCTCACAGAACACTCTGCTGGGAAGTTCTGCTACTGCCAAAACACGCCTGGCATGTGCACTTTTCTTCTAAAACCTCTCTACCATAGCAATATTCTCTGCTTCTTGAAAGCATACCATACACTCTTTCCACTATGCATAGCGAAGAGCACTGCAGTGCACCTAAAGCTAAAGCGAAAGTGTGCACAGCACACCACAGATCTCACTTTGCACTACACCTAGAAATGACTTCTCTGCATCAAGGATATCTACCACAGAAATCTGCTGACGAATAACTATGTTGTAGCAAAGCTGGTTCTGGCCTATCCTGCTTCATACCACTAGTCCCTGACAACCGGTATTCTGTGCAGAGCACCTCAGTGCAGTGTGGTTTTCCCTAATCGCGCTTTTGTAGCGAAGCAGCGATGTCTCTCTAAAATTGAGGTGAAGTGCTGTCTATTCCCTCTCCCCAGAGCACTCTGCTGAGAAGTTTTGCAGCTGCCAAAACACGCCTGGCATGTGCACTTTTCTTCTAAAACCTCTCTACCATAGCAATATTCTCTGCTGCTTGAAAGCATACCATACACTCTTTCCACTATGCATAGCGAAGAGCACTGCAGTGCACCTAAAGCTAAGAAAGTGTGCACAGCACACCACAGATCTCACTTTGCACTACACCTAGAAATGGCTTCTCTGTATCAAGGATATCTACCAAAGAAATCTGCGTGACGAATAACTATGTTGTAGCAAAGCTGGTTCTGGCATATCCTGCTTCATACCACTAGTCCCTGACAACCGGTATTCTGTGCAGAGCACCTCAGTGCAGCGTGGTTTGCCCTCAACTGCCCGCTTTGTACCAAGCTGATTTCTGTCTAAGGGAGGAGTGTGCCGTCTACCCTCTCACAGAACACTCTGCTGGGAAGTTCTGCTGCTGCCAAAACACGCCTGGCATGTGCACTTTTCTTCTAAAACCTCTCTACCATAGCAATATTCTCTGCTTCTTGAAAGCATACCATACACTCTTTCCACTATGCATAGCGAAGAGCACTGCAGTGCACCTAAAGCTAAAGCGAAAGTGTGCACAGCACACCACAGATCTCACTTTGCACTACACCTAGAAATGCCTTCTCTGCCTCACGGATATCTGCACGAAATCTGCGGGACAAATAACTATGTTGTAGCAAAGCTGGTTCTGGCATATCCTGCTTCATACCACTAGTCCCTGACAACCGGTATTCTGTGCAGAGCACCTCAGTGCAGTGTGGTTTTCCCTTATCGCGCTTTGAACGAAGCAGCTGTCTCTCTAATTGAGGGTGAAGTGCTGTCTACCCTCTCCCAGAGCACTCTGTTGGGAAGTTTCTGCTACTGCCAAAACACGCCTGGCATGTGCACTTTTCTTCTAAAACCTCTCTACCATAGCAATATTCTCTGCTTCTTGAAAGCATACCATACACTCTTTCCACTATGCATAGCGAAGAGCACTGCAGTGCACCTAAAGCTAAAAGTGTGCACAGCACACCACAGATCTCACTTTGCACTCACGCCTAGGAATGGCTTCTCTGCATCACTGATATCTACCACGACAATCTGCGTGATAAATAACTATGTTGTACAGATGCTGGTTCTGGCATATCCGGCTTCATACCACTAGTCCCTGACAACCGGTATTCTGTGCAGAGCACCTCAGTGCAGTGTGGTTTCCCTAATCGCGGTTTGTAGCAAGAAGCGATTTCTGTCTAAGGGAGGTGAAGTGCCGTCTACCCTCTCACAGAACACTCTGCTGGGAAGTTCTGCTACTGCCAAAACACGCCTGGCATGTGCACTTTTCTTCTAAAACCTCTCTACCATAGCAATATTCTCTGCTTCTTGAAAGCATACCATACAGTCTTTTAAAACTATGCATAGCGAAGAGCACTGCAGTGCACCTAAAGCTAAAGCGAAAGTGTGCACAGCACACCACAGATCTCACTTTGCACTACACCTAGAATGACTTCTCTGCATCAAGGATATCTACCACAGAAATCTGCACGACGAATAACTATGTTGTAGCAAAGCTGGTTCTGGCATATCCTGCTTCATACCACTAGTCCCTGACAACCGGTATTCTGTGCAGAGCACCTCAGTGCAGCGTGGTTTCTTCAATCGCGCTGTGTACCAAAGCGCCGATTTCTGTCTGAGGGAGGTGATATGCTGTCTACCCCTCTCACAGAACACTCTGCTGGGAAGTTCTGCTACTGCCAAAACACGCCTGGCATGTGCACTTTTCTTCTAAAACCTCTCTACCATAGCAATATTCTCTGCTTCTTGAAAGCATACCATACACTCTTTCCACTATGCATAGCGAAGAGCACTGCAGTGCACCTAAAGCTAAAGCGAAAGTGTGCACAGCACACCACAGATCTCACTTTGCACTACACCTAGAAATGGCTTCTCTGCATCACTGATATCTACCACGGCAATCTGCGTGACAAATAACTATGTTGTACAGATGCTGGTTCTGGCATATCCTGCTTCATACCACTAGTCCCTGACAACCGGTATTCTGTGCAGAGCACCGAAGGTTAGTGTGGCTTTCCCTTACCGCTGCTTTGTACCAAGCAGCGAGGTCTCTCTAAGGGAGGTGAAGTGCCGTCTACCCCTCTCACAGAACACTCTGCTGAGAACTTCTGCTACTGCCAAAACACGCCTGGCATGTGCACTTTTCTTCTAAAACCTCTCTACAACAGCAATATTCTCTGCTTGAAAGCATACCATACACTCTTTCCACTATGCATAGCGAAGAGCACTGCAGTGCACCTAAAGCTAAAGCGAAAGTGTGCACAGCACACCACAGGTCTCACTTTGCACTACACCTGGAAATGGCTTCTCTGCATCACTGATATCTACCACAGAAATCTGCGCGACGAATAACTATGTTGTAGCAAAGCTGGTTCTGGCATATCCTGCTTCATACCACTAGTCCCTGACAACCGGTATTCTGTGCAGAGCACCGCAGTGCAGTGTGGTTTCCTAATCTCGCCTTATAACAAGCAGTGATATATCTCTAAGGGAGGTGAAGTGCCGCTCACGCCTCTCATCAGAGCAGTCTTCTGGGAAGTTCTGCTACTGCCAAAACACGCCTGGCATGTGCACTTTTCTTCTAAAACCTCTCTACCATAGCAATATTCTCGCTGCTTGAAAGAATATCATACACTCTTTCCACTATGCATAGCGAAGAGCACTGCAGTGCACCTAAAGCTAAAGCGAAAGTGTGCACAGCACACCACGGATCTCACTTTGCACTACACCTAGAAATGGCTTCTCTGCATCAAGGATATCTAGTACAGAAATCTCGCGACGAATAACTATGTTGTAGCAAAGCAGGTTCTGGCATATCCTGCTTCATACCACTAGTCCCTGACAACCCGGTATTCTGTGCAGAGCACCTCAGTGCAGTGTGGTTTCTTCAATCGCTGTGTACCCAGAGCCGATTTCTGTCTGAGGGAGGTGATATGCCGTCTACCCCTCTCACAGAACACTCTGCTGGGAAGTTCTGCTACTGCCAAAACACGCCTGGCATGTGCACTTTTCTTCTAAAACCTCTCTACCATAGCAATATTCTCTGCTTCTTGAAAGCATACCATACACTCTTTCCACTATGCATAGCGAAGAGCACTGCAGTGCACCTAAAGCTAAAGCGAAAGTGTGCACAGCACACCACAGATCTCACTTTGCACTACACCTAGAAATGGCTTCTCTGCATCACTGATATCTACCACGGCAATCTACGTGACAAAATAACTATGTTGTACAGTGCTGGTTCTGGCATATCCTGCTTCATACCACTAGTCCCTGACAACCGGTATTCTGTGCAGAGCACCTCAGTGCAGTGTGGTTTCCTTAATCGCGGTTTGTAGCAAGAAGCGATTTCTGTCTAAGGGAGGTGAAATGCCGTCTACCCCTCTCACAGAACACTCTGCTGGGAAGTTCTGCTACTGCCAAAACACGCCTGGCATGTGCACTTTTCTTCTAAAACCTCTCTACCGCAGCAATATTTTGTGCTAACTGAAAGCATACCATACACTCTTTCCACTATGCATAGCGAAGAGCACTGCAGTGCACCTAAAGCGAAGCGCACAGCACACCACTAGTCTCACTTTGCACTACACCTAGAAATGGCTTCTCTGCATCACCGATATCTACCACAGAAACCTGTGCTGACGAATAACTATGTTGTAGCAAAGCTGGTTCTGGCATATCCTGCTTCATACCACTAGTCCCTGACAACCCGGTATTCTGTGCAGAGCACCGAAGGGTTAGTGTGGTTTCCTTACG
The DNA here is from genome assembly GCA_034336665.1 of Luscinia megarhynchos. NCBI lineage: Eukaryota > Metazoa > Chordata > Aves > Passeriformes > Muscicapidae > Luscinia > Luscinia megarhynchos. The sequence continues at coordinate 99,769,250 of CM067565.1, read as the reverse complement.
CGCTTTGTACAAAGCAGCGAGGTCTCAGTAAAGGGAGGTGAAGTGCCGTCTACCCCTCTCACAGAACACTCTGCTGGGAACTTTTGCTACTGACAAAACACGCCTGGCATGTGCACTTTTCTTCTAAAACCTCTCTACAACAGCAATATTTTCTCCTACTTGAAAGCATACCATACACTCTTTCCACTATGCATAGCGAAGAGCACTGCAGTGCACCTTAAACGAAAGTGTGCACAGCACACCACAGGTCTCACTTTCCACTACACCTGGAAATGACTTCTCTGCATCACGGATATCTACCACAGAAATCTGCTGACGAATAACTATGTTGTAGCAAAGCTGGTTCTGGCGTATCCTGCTTCATACCACTAGTCCCTGACAACCGGTATTCTGTGCAGAGCACGCGCAGTGCAGTGTGGTTTCCTAATCTCGCTTTTATACCAAGCGGTGATATATCTCTAAGGGAGAGAAGTGCCGTCTACCCTCTATAGAGCAGTCTTCTGGGAAGTTCTGCTACTGCCAAAACACGCCTGGCATGTGCAGTTTTCATCTAAAACCTCTCTACCGCAGCAATATTTTCGGCTACTTGAAAGAATACCACACACTCTTTCAACTATGCATAGTGAAGAACACTGCAGTGCACCGAAAGCAAAAGCGAAAGCGTGCACAGCACACCACGGATCTCACTTTGCACTACACATAGAAATGACTTCTCTGCATCAAGGATATCTATTACAGAAATCTGCGCGACGAATAACTATGTTGTAGCAAAGCTGGTTCTGGCATATCCTGCTTCATACCACTAGTCCCTGACAACCGGTATTCTGTGCAGAGCACCTCAGTCCAGCATGGTTTCTTCAATCGGTTTTGTACCAAGCGAGCGATTTCTCTCTAAGGGAGGTGAAGTGCCGTCTACCCCTCTCACAGGGTACTCTGCTGGGAAGTTCTGCTACTGCCAAAACACGCCTGGCATGTGCACTTTTCTTCTAAAACCTCTCTACCACAGCAATATATTGGGCTGCTTGAAAGCATACCATACACTCTTTCCACTATGCATAGCGAAGAGCACTGCAGTGCACCTAAAGCTAAAAAGTGTGCACAGCACACCACAGATCTCACTTTGCACTACGCATAGAAATGGCTTCTCTGCATCAAGGATATCTACCACAGAAATCTGCTGACGAATAACTATGTTGTAGCAAAATCCGGTTCTGGCATATCCTGCTTCATACCACTAGTCCCTGACAACCGGTATTCTGTGCAGAGCACCTCAGTGCAGTGTGGTTTCCCTAATCGTGCTTTTGTACCAAGTGCCGATTGCTCTCTAAGGGAGGTGAAGTGCCGTTACCCCTCGCCAGAGGCACTCTGCTGGGAAGTTTGCTACTGCCAAAAACACGCCTGGCATGTGCACTTTTCTTCTAAAACCTCTCTACCATAGCAATATTCTCTGCTTCTTGGAAAGCATACCATACACTCTTTCCACTATGCATAGCGAAGAGCACTGCAGTGCACCTGAAGCGTAAAGCGAAAGTGTGCACAGCACACCACAGATCTCACTTTGCACTACACCTAGAAATGACTTCTCTGCATCACCGATATCTACCACAGAAATCTGCACGACGAATAACTATGTTGTAGCAAAGCTGGTTCTGGCATATCCTGCTTCATACCACTAGTCCCTGACAACCCGGTATTCTGTGCAGAGCACCTCAGTCCAAGTGTGGTTTCTTCAATCGCGGTTTTGTACCAAGCAGCGAGTTGTCTCTAAGGGAAGTGAAGTGCCGTCTACCCCTCTCAGAGAGCACTCTGCTGGGAACTTTTGCTACCCATTTTCAACTATGCATAGCGAAGGGCAGCGACTGCACCTGAAGCGAAAGCAAAAGTGTGCATAGCACACCACAGATCTCGCATTGCACTACACCTAGAAATGATTTCTCTGCATCACTGATATCTACCACAGAAATCTGCTGACGAATAACTATGTTGTAGCAAAGCTGGTTCTGGCATATCCTGCTTCATACCACTAGTCCCTGAACCCGGTATTCTGTGCAGAGCACCTCAGTCCAGCGTGGTTTTCTAATCATGGTTTTGTACCAAGTGGCGATTGCTCACAAGAGAGGTGAAGTGCCCTCTACCCCTCTCAGAGAGCACACTGCTGGGGAACTTTGCCACTGCCAAAACACGCCTGGCATGTGCACTTTTCTTCTAAAACCTCTCTACCATAGCAATATTCTCTGCTGCTTGAAAGCATACCATACACTCTTTCCACTATGCATAGCGAAGAGCACTGCACTGCACCTGAAGCTAAAGCGAAAGTGGCTGCAGAGCACACCACAGATCTCACTTTGCACTACACCTAGAAATGGCTTCTCTGCATCACTGATATCTACCACAGAAATCAGCAGAGAATAACTATGTTGTAGCAAACAGGTTCTGGCATATCCTGCTTCATACCACTAGTCCCTGACAACCGGTATTCTGTGCAGAGCACCTCAGTCCAACGTGGTTTCTTTAATCGCGGTTTTGTAGCAAGCGATTTCTGTCTAAAGGAGGTGAAGTGTCGTCTACCCCTCTCACAGAGCACTCTGCTGGGAACTTTTGCTACACTCTTTTCCACTATGCATAGCGAAGAGCACTACAGTGCACCTAAAGCTAAAGCAAAGTGTGCACAGCACACCACAGATCTCACTTTGCACTACACCTAGAAATGATTTCTCTGCATCACTGATATCTACAACACATACGCTGACGAATAGCTATGTTGTAGCAAAGCTGGTTCTGTGTATCCTGCTTCATACCACTAGTCCCTGACAACCCGGTATTCTGTGCAGAGCACCTCAGTGCAGTGTGGTTTTCTTCAATCACGCTTTTGTACCAAGAAGCGATTTCTGTCTAAGGGAGGTGAAGTGCCGTCTACCCTCTCAGAGAGCACTCTGCTCGGAAGTTTTGTTACTGCCAAAACACGCCTGGCATGTGCACTTTTCTTCTAAAACCTCTCTACCATAGCAATATTCTCTGCTTCTTGAAAGCATACCATACACTCTTTCCACTATGCATAGCGAAGAGCACTGCAGTGCACCTGAAGCTAAGCAAGCTGCACAGCACACCACAGATCTCACTTTGCACTACACCTGAAATGACTTCTCTGCATCAAGGATATCTACCACGATATCTGCTGACGAATAAGTATATTGTGGCAAATCTGGTTCTGGCATATCCTGCTTCATACCACTAGTCCCTGACAACCGGTATTCTGTGCAGAGCACCTCAGTGCAGTGTGGACTTCCTAATCGCTTTTATACCAAGCAGTGATATATCTCTAAGGGAGATGAAGTGCCGTCTACCCTCTCACAGAGCAGTTTTCTGGGAAGTTCTGCTACTGCCAAAACACGCCTGGCATGTGCACTTTTCTTCTAAAACCTCTCTACCATAGCAATATTCTCTGCTTCTTGAAAGCATACCATACACTCTTTCACTATGCATGGCGAAGAGCACTGCAGTGCACCTAAAGCTAAAAGCGAAAGTGTGCACAGCACACCACAGATCTCACTTTGCACTACACCTAGAAATGGCTTCTCTGCATCACTGATATCTACCACAGAAATCTGTGTGACGAATAACTATGTTGTAGCAAAACTGGTTCTGGCATATCCTGCTTCATACCACTAGTCCCTGACAACCGGTATTCTGTGCAGAGCACCTCAGGTTAGTTTGGCTTTTCCTCATCGCGCTTTTGCACCAAGCAGCGATTTCTGTCTATGAAAGGTGAAGTGCGTCTACCCTCTCACAGAACACTCTGCTGGGGTAGATTTGCTGCTGCGAAACACGCCTGGCATGTGCACTTTTCTTCTAAAACCTCTCTACCATAGCAATATTCTCTGCTTCTTGAAAGCATACCATACACTCTTTCCACTATGCATAGCGAAGAGCACTGCAGTGCATCTGAAAGCTAAAGTGACAGTGTGCACAGCACACCACAGATCTCACTTTGCACTACACCTAGAAATGGCTTCTCTGCATCACTGATATCGAGCACAGAAATCTGCGCGACTGAATAACTATGTTGTAGCAAAGCTGGTTCTGGCATATCCTGCTTCATACCACTAGTCCCTGACAACCGGTATTCTGTGCAGAGCACCTCAGTCCAGCGTGGTGTTCCTCAATTCGCGCTTTTGTACCAAGCAGCGATTTCTGTCTAAGAGAGGTGATGTGCGTCTACCCCTCTACAGAACACTCTGCTGGGAAGTTTGCTGCTGCCAAAACACGCCTGGCATGTGCACTTTTCTTCTAAAACCTCTCTACCATAGCAATATTCTCTGCTTCGAAGCATACCATACACTCTTTCCACTATGCATGGCGAAGAGCACTGCAGTGCACCTGAAAGCCAAGCGAAAGTGTGCACAGCACACCACAGATCTCACTTTGCACTACACCTAGAAATGGCTTCTCTGCATCACTGATATCTACCACAGAAATCTGCGCGACGAATAACTATGTTGTAGCAAAGCTGGTTCTGGCATATCCTGCTTCATACCACTAGTCCCTGACAGCGGTATTCTGTGCAGAGCACCTCAGTGCAGCGTGGTTTCTTTCAATCGGCGGTTTTGTACCAACAGCGATTTCTGTCTAAGGGAGGAGAAGTGCCGTCTACCCTCTCACAGAACACTCTGCTGGGAAGTTCTGCTACTGCCAAAACACGCCTGGCATGTGCACTTTTCTTCTAAAACCTCTCTACCATAGCAATATTCTCTGCTTCTTGAAAGCATACCATACACTCTTTCCACTATGCATGGCGAAGAGCACTGCAGTGCACCTCAAGCTGGCGTGCACAGCACACCACAGATCTCACTTTGCACTACACCTAGAAATGGCTTCTCTGCATCGCGATATCTACCACAGAAATCTGCGGCGAATAACTATGTTGTAGCAAAGCTGGTTCTGGCATATCCTGCTTCATACCACTAGTCCCTGACAACCCGGTATTCTGTGCAGAGCACCTCAGTGCAGCGTGGCTTTTCTTCAATCGGCGGTTTTGTACCAAGTGCGATTGTCTCTCTAAGGGAGGTGAAGTGCCGTCTACCCTCTCACAGAACACTCTGCTGGGAAGTTCTGCTACTGCCAAAACACGCCTGGCATGTGCACTTTTCTTCTAAAACCTCTCTACCATGGCAATATTCTCTGCTTCTTGAAGCATACCATACACTCTTTCCACTATGCATGGCGAAGAGCACTGCAGTGCACCTAAAGCTAAAGCGAAAGTGTGCACAGCACACCACAGATCTCACTTTGCACTACACCTAGAAATGGCTTCTCTGCATCACTGATATCTACCACAGAAATCTGCGTGACGAATAACTATGTTGTAGCAAAGCTGGTTCTGGCATATCCTGCTTCATACCACTAGTCCCTGACAGCGGTATTCTGTGCAGAGCACCTATGTGCAGCGTGGTTTCCTCAATCAAAGCTTTGCACCGAGCAGCGATTTCTGTCTAAGGGAGGGTGAAGTGCCGTCTACCCTCTCACAGAACACTCTGCTGGGAAGTTCTGCTACTGCCAAAACACGCCTGGCATGTGCACTTTTCTTCTAAAACCTCTCTACCATAGCAATATTCTCTGCTTCTTGAAAGCATACCATACACTCTTTCCACTATGCATGGCGAAGAGCACTGCAGTGCACCTAGAAGTGAAAGCTAAAGCGTGCACAGCACACCACAGATCTCACTTTGCACTACACCTAGAAATGGCTTCTCTGCATCACTGATATCTACCACAGAAATCTGCTGACGAATAACTATGTTGTAGGAAAGCTGGTTCTGGCATATCCTGCTTCATACCACTAGTCCCTGACAGCGGTATTCTGTGCAGAGCACCTCAGTCCAGCGTGGTTTCCCTAATGCGTGCTTTGTACCAAGCGGATTCCTCTCCAAAGGGAGGTGAAGTGCCATCTACCCCTCTCACAGAACACTCTGCTGGGAAGTTTGCTACTGCCAAAACACGCCTGGCATGTGCACTTTTCTTCTAAAACCTCTCTACCATAGCAATATTCTCTGCTTCTTGGAAGCATACCATACACTCTTTCGAACTATGCATAGCGAAGAGCACTGCAGTGCACCTAAAGCTAAAGCAGTGTGCACAGCACACCACAGATCTCACTTTGCACTACACCTAGAAATGGCTTCTCTGCATCACTGATATCTACCACAGAAATCTGCGCGACGAATAACTATGTTGTAGCAAAGCTGGTTCTGGCATATCCTGCTTCATACCACTAGTCCCTGACAACCGGTATTCTGTGCAGAGCACCTCAGTGCAGTGTGGTTTCCCTAATCGCGGTTTTGTAGCAAGGCGATTTCTGTCTAAGGGAGGTGAAGTGCCGTCTACCCTCTCACAGAACACTCTGCTGGGAAGTTCTGCTACTGCCAAAACACGCCTGGCATGTGCACTTTTCTTCTAAAACCTCTCTACCATAGCAATATTCTCTGCTTCTTGAAAGCATACCATACACTCTTTCCACTATGCATAGCGAAGAGCACTGCAGTGCACCTAAAGCTAAAGCGAAAGTGTGCACAGCACACCACAGATCTCACTTTGCACTACACCTAGAAATGGCTTCTCTGCATCACTGATATCTACCACGGCAATCTGCGTGACAAATAACTATGTTGTACAGATGCTGGTTCTGGCATATCCTGCTTCATACCACTAGTCCCTGACAACCGGTATTCTGTGCAGAGCACCTCAGTGCAGTGTGGTTTCCCTAATCGCGGTTTGTAGCAAGAAGGCGATTTCTGTCTAAAGGGAGGTGAAGTGCCGTCTACCCCTCTCACAGAACACTCTGCTGGGAAGTTCTGCTACTGCCAAAACACGCCTGGCATGTGCACTTTTCTTCTAAAACCTCTCTACCATAGCAATATTCTCTGCTTCTTGAAAGCATACCATACACTCTTTCCACTATGCATGGCGAAGAGCACTGCAGTGCACCTAAAGCTAAAGCGAAAGTGTGCACAGCACACCACAGATCTCACTTTGCACTACACCTAGAAATGGCTTCTCTGCATCACTGATATCTACCACGGCAATCTGCTGACGAATAACTATGTTGTACAGATGCTGGTTCTGGCATATCCTGCTTCATACCACTAGTCCCTGACAACCCGGTATTCTGTGCAGAGCACCTCAGTGCAGTGTGGTTTCCCTAATCGCGGTTTTGTAGCAAGAAGGCGATTTCTGTCTAAGGGAGGTGAAAGTGCCGTCTACCCCTCTCACAGAACACTCTGCTGGGAAGTTCTGCTACTGCCAAAACACGCCTGGCATGTGCACTTTTCTTCTAAAACCTCTCTACCATAGCAATATTCTCTGCTTCTTGAAAGCATACCATACACTCTTTCCACTATGCATAGCGAAGAGCACTGCAGTGCACCTAAAGCTAAAGCGAAAGTGTGCACAGCACACCACAGATCTCACTTTGCACTACACCTAGAAATGGCTTCTCTGCATCACTGATATCTACCACGAAATCTGCGCGACGAATAACTATGTTGTAGCAAAGCTGGTTCTGGCATATCCTGCTTCATACCACTAGTCCCTGACAACCGGTATTCTGTGCAGAGCACCTCGAAGTGCAGTGTGGCTTTCCTTACCGCGGTTTTGTAGCAAAGCAGCGAGGTCTCATCTAAGGGAGGTGAAGTGCCGTCTACCCCTCTCACAGAACACTCTGCTGGGAAGTTCTGCTACTGCCAAAACACGCCTGGCATGTGCACTTTTCTTCTAAAACCTCTCTACAACAGCAATATTCTCTCTTCTTGAAAGCATACCATACACTCTTTCCACTATGCATGGCGAAGAGCACTGCAGTGCACCTAAAGCTAAAGCGAAAGTGTGCACAGCACACCACAGGTCTCACTTTCCACTACACCTGGAAATGACTTCTCTGCATCACGGATATCTACCACAGAAATCTGCGCTGACGAATAACTATGTTGTAGCAAAGCTGGTTCTGGCATATCCTGCTTCATACCACTAGTCCCTGACAACCCGGTATTCTGTGCAGAGCACCTCAGTGCAGTGTGTATTTTCCTAATCTCGCTTTTATACCAAGCAGTGATATATCTCTAAGGGAGATGAAGTGCCGTCTACCCCTCTATCAGAGCAGTCTTCTGGGAAGTTCTGCTACTGCCAAAACACGCCTGGCATGTGCACTTTTCTTCTAAAACCTCTCTACCGCAGCAATATTTTCGCTGCTTGAAAGCATACCATACACTCTTTCCACTATGCATAGCGAAGAGCACTGCAGTGCACCTAAAGCTAAAAGCGAAAGTGTGCACAGCACACCACAGATCTCACTTTGCACTACACCTAGAAATGGCTTCTCTGCATCACGATATCTATACAGAAATCTGCGCTGACGAATAACTATGTTGTAGCAAAGCTGGTTCTGGCATATCCTGCTTCATACCACTAGTCCCTGACAACCGGTATTCTGTGCAGAGCACCTCAGTCCAGCGTGGTTTTCTTCAATCGCTCTTTGTACCAAGCAGCGATTTCTGTCTAAGGGAGGTGAAGTGCCGTCTACCCCTCTCACAGAACACTCTGCTGGGAAGTTCTGCTACTGCCAAAACACGCCTGGCATGTGCACTTTTCTTCTAAAACCTCTCTACCATAGCAATATAGCTGCTTGAAAGCATACCATACACTCTTTCCACTATGCATGGCGAAGAGCACTGCAGTGCACCTAAAGCTAAAGCGAAAGTGTGCACAGCACACCACAGATCTCACTTTGCACTACGCATAGGAATGACTTCTCTGCATCACTGATATCTACCACAGAAATCTGCGTGACGAATAACTATGTTGTAGCAAAGCTGGTTCTGGCATATCCTGCTTCATACCACTAGTCCCTGACAGCGGTATTCTGTGCAGAGCACCTCAGTGCAGTGTGGTTTCCTAATCGTGCTTTTGTACCAAGTGCCGATTGCTCTCTAAGGGAGGTGAAGTGCCGTCTACCCCTGCCAGAACACTCTGCTGGGAAGTTTGCTACTGCCAAAACACGCCTGGCATGTGCACTTTTCTTCTAAAACCTCTCTACCATAGCAATATTCTCTGCTGCTGGAAAGCATACCATACACTCTTTCCACTATGCATAGCGAAGAGCACTGCAGTGCACCTAAAGCTAAAGCAAAGTGTGCACAGCACACCACAGATCTCACTTTGCACTACACCTAGAAATGGCTTCTCTGCATCACGGATATCTACCACAGAAATCTGCGCGACGAATAACTATGTTGTAGCAAAGCTGGTTCTGGCATATCCTGCTTCATACCACTAGTCCCTGACAACCCGGTATTCTGTGCAGAGCACCTCAGTCCAAGTGGTTTCTTCAATCGCGCTTTTGTACCAAGCAGCGAGTTGTCTCTAAAGGAAGTGAAGTGCCGTCTACCCTCTCACAGAACACTCTGCTGGGAACTTTTGCTACCCATTTTCAACTATGCATAGCGAAGGGCGGCGCTACTGCACCTGAGCGAAAGCAAAAGTGTGCACAGCACACCACAGATCTCGCATTGCACTACACCTAGAAATGATTTCTCTGCATCACTGATATCTACCACAGATATCTGCGTGACGAATAACTATGTTGTAGCAAAGCTGGTTCTGGCATATCCTGCTTCATACCACTAGTCCCTGAACCCGGTATTCTGTGCAGAGCACCTCAGTGCAGCGTGGTTTCCTAATCATGGTTTGTACCAAGTGGCGATTGCTCCGCGAAGAGGTGAAGTGCCCTCTACCCTCTCAGAGAGCACACTGCTGGGGAACTTTGCCACTGCCTAAAACACGCCCTGGCATGTGCGCTTTTCTTCTAAAACCTCTCTACCATAGCAATATTCTCTGCTTCTTGAAAGCATACCATACACTCTTTCCACTATGCATGGCGAAGAGCACTGCAGTGCACCTGAAGCTAAAGCGGCGTGCACAGCACACCACAGATCTCACTTTGCACTACACCTAGAAATGGCTTCTCTGCATCACTGATATCTACCACAGAAATCTGCGCGACGAATAACTATGTTGTATAAAGCTGGTTCTGGCATATCCTGCTTCATACCACTAGTCCCTGACAACCCGGTATTCTGTGCAGAGCACCTCAGTGCAGTGGTTTCTTTAATCGCTTTTGTACTTGAAAGCGATTTCTGTCTAAGGGAGGTGAAGTGCCGTCTACCCCTCTCACAGAACACTCTGCTGGGAACTTTGCTACACTCTTTTCCACTATGCATGGCGAAGAGCACAACAGTGCACCTGGAGCTAAAAGCAAAAGTGTGCACAGCACACCACAGATCTCACTTTGCACTACACCTAGAAATGGTTTCTCTGCATCACTGATATCTACAACACATACGCTGACGAATAGCTATGTTGTAGCAAAGCTGGTTCTGGCGTATCCTGCTTCATACCACTAGTCCCTGACAACCCGGTATTCTGTGCAGAGCACCTCAGTGCAGTGTGGTTTTCCCTTCAATCACGCTTTTGTAGCAAGAAGCGATTTCTGTCTAAGGGAGGTGAAGTGCCGTCTACCCCTCTCAGAGAGCACTTTCGCTCGGGAAGTTCTGTTACTGCCAAAACACGCCTGGCATGTGCACTTTTCTTCTAAAACCTCTCTACCATAGCAATATTCTCTGCTTCTTGAAAGCATACCATACACTCTTTCCACTATGCATAGCGAAGAGCACTGCAGTGCACCTAAAGCTAGCGGCGTGCACAGCACACCACAGGTCTCACTTTGCACTACACCTAGCAATGGCTTCTCTGCATCAGGATATCTACCACGAAATCTGCGCGACGAATAACTATGTTGTGGCAAAATCTGGTTCTGGCATATCCTGCTTCATACCACTAGTCCCTGACAGCCGGTATTCTGTGCAGAGCACCGCAGGGCAGTGTGGACTTCCCTAATCGGCTTTTATACCAAGCAGTGATATATCTCTAAGGGAGATGAAGTGCCGTCTACCCGTCTCACAGAGCACGGTTTCTGGGAAGTTCTGCTACTGCCAAAACCGCCTGGCATGCGCAGTTTTTCTTCTAAAACCTCTCTACCATAGCAATATTCTCTGCTTCTTGAAAGCATACCATACACTCTTTCAGCTATGCATAGCGAAGAGCACTACAGTGCACCTAAAGCTAAAGCGAAAGTGTGCACAGCACACCACAGATCTCACTTTGCACTACACCTAGAAATGCCTTCTCTGCATCACTGATATCTACCACAGAAATCTGCTGACGAATAACTATGTTGTAGCAAAGCTGGTTCTGGCATATCCTGCTTCATACCACTAGTCCCTGACAACCCGGTATTCTGTGCAGAGCACCTCAGGTTAGTTTGGCTTTCCCTCATCGCGCTTTGCACCAAGCAGCGATTTCTGTCTATGAAGGTGAAGTGCCGTCTACCCTCTCACAGAACACTCTGCTGGGGTAGATTTGCTGCTGCGAAACACGCCTGGCATGTGCACTTTTCTTCTAAAACCTCTCTACCATAGCTATATTCTCTGCTTCTTGAAAGCATACCATACACTCTTTCCACTATGCATGGCGAAGAGCACTGCAGTGCACCTGAAGCTAAAGTGACAGTGTGCACAGCACACCACAGATCTCACTTTGCACTACACCTAGAAATGGCTTCTCTGCATCACGGATATCGAGCACAGAAATCTGCGCGCGACGAATAACTATGTTGTAGCAAAGCTGGTTCTGGCATATCCTGCTTCATACCACTAGTCCCTGACAGCGGTATTCTGTGCAGAGCACCTCAGTCCAGCGTGGTGTTCCTCAATTGCGCTTTGCACCAAGCAGCGATTTCTGTCTAAGGGAGGTGATGTACCCGTCTACCCTCTCACAGAACTTTGCTGGGAAGTTCTGCTACTGCCAAAACACGCCTGGCATGTGCACTTTTCTTCTAAAACCTCTCTACCATAGCAATATTCTCTGCTTCTTGAAAGCATACCATACACTCTTTCCACTATGCATAGCGAAGAGCACTACAGTGCACCTAAAGCTAAAGCAAAGTGTGCACAGCACACCACAGATCTCACTTTGCACTACACCTAGAAATAGCTTCTCTGCATCACTGATATCTAGGACAGAAATCTGCGCGACGAATAACTATGTTGTAGCAAAGCTGGTTCTGGCATATCCTGCTTCATACCACTAGTCCCTGACAACCGGTATTCTGTGCAGAGCACCTCAGTCCAGCGTGGTTTTCCTAAAATCGGTTTGTACCAAGCAGCGATTTCTGTCTAAGGGAGGTGAAGTGCCGTCTACCCCTCTCACAGGGCACTCTGCTCGGTAGTTCTGCTACTGCCAAAACACGCCTGGCATGTGCACTTTTCTTCTAAAACCTCTCTACCATAGCAATATTCTCTGCTTCTTGAAAGCATACCATACACTCTTTCCACTATGCATGGCGAAGAGCACTGCAGTGCACCTAAAGCGGTGTGCACAGCACACAACAGATCTCACTTTGCACTACACATAAGAATGGCTTCTCTGCATCGGGGATATCTACCACAGAAATCTGCTGACGAATAACTATGTTGTAGCAAAGCTGGTTCTGGCATATCCTGCTTCATACCACTAGTCCCTGACAACCGGTATTCTGTGCAGAGCACCTCAGGGCAGCGTGGCTTTTCTTCAATCGGCGTTTTGTACCAAGTGCCGATTGCTCTCTAAGGGAGGTGAAGTGCCGTCTACCCTCTCACAGAACACTCTGCTGGGAAGTTCTGCTACTGTAAAACACGCCTGGCATGTGCACTTTTCTTCTAAAACCTCTCTACCATAGCAATATTCTCTGCTTCTTGAAACCATACCATACACTCTTTCCACTATGCATGGCGAAGAGCACTGCAGTGCACCTAAAGCTAAAGCGAAAGTGTGCACAGCACACCACAGATCTCACTTTGCACTACACTAGAAATGGCTTCTCTGCATCACTGATATCTACCACGAAATCTGCGCGACGAATAACTATGTTGTAGCAAAGCTGGTTCTGTATCCTGCTTCATACCACTAGTCCCTGACAACCGGTATTCTATTGCAGAGCACCTATGTCCAGCGTGGTTTCCTCAATCAAGCTTTGCGAGCGATTTCTGTCTAAGGGAGGTGAAGTGCCGTCTACCCTCTCACAGAACACTCTGCTGGGAAGTTCTGCTACTGCCAAAACACGCCTGGCATGTGCACTTTTCTTCTAAAACCTCTCTACCATAGCAATATTCTCTGCTTCTTGAAAGCATACCATACACTCTTTCCACTATGCATGGCGAAGAGCACTGCAGTGCACCTGAAAGCTAAAAGCGTGCACAGCACACCACAGATCTCACTTTGCACTACACCTAGAAATGGCTTCTCTGCATCACTGATATCTACCACAGAAATCTGCGCGACGAATAACTATGTTGTATGAAGCTGGTTCTGGCATATCCTGCTTCATACCACTAGTCCCTGACAACCGGTATTTCTGTGCAGAGCACCTCAGTCCAGCGTGGTTTTCCCTAATCGTGCTTTTGTACCAAGTCGCGGATTCCTCTCCAAGGGAGGTGAAGTTCCATCTACCCCTCTCAGAGAGCTTTCTGCTGGGAAGTTGCTACTGCCAAAACACGCCTGGCATGTGCACTTTTCTTCTAAAACCTCTCTACCATAGCAATATTCTCTGCTTCTTGAAGCATACCATACACACTTTTGAACTATGCATAGCGAAGAGCACTGCAGTGCACCTGAAGCTAAAGCGAGCGTGCACAGCACAAAACAGATCTCACTTTGCACTACACCTAGAAATGGCTTCTCTGCATCGTGATATCTACCACAGAAATCTGCGCGACGAATAACTATGTTGTAGCAAAGCTGGTTCTGGCATATCCTGCTTCATACCACTAGTCCCTGACATCCCGGTATTCTGTACAGAGCACCTCAGTCCAGCGTGGTTGTCTTCAATCGCGCTTTGTACCAAGCAGCGATTTCTCGCTAAAGGGAGGTGAAGTGCCGTCTACCCCTCTCACAGAACACTCTGCTGGGAAGTTCTGCTACTGCCAAAATACGCCTGGCATGTGCACTTTTCTTCTAAAACCTCTCTACCATAGCAATATTCTCTGCTTCTTGAAAGCATACCATACACTCTTTCCACTATGCATGGCGAAGAGCACTGCAGTGCACCTAAAGCTAAAGCGAAAGTGTGCACAGCACACCACAGATCTCACTTTGCACTACACCTAGAAATGGCTTCTCTGCATCACTGATATCTACCACGGCAATCTGCTGACGAATAACTATGTTGTACGAGATGCTGGTTCTGGCATATCCTGCTTCATACCACTAGTCCCTGACAGCGGTATTCTGTGCAGAGCACCTCAGTGCAGTGTGGTTTCCCTAATCGCGGTTTTGTAGCAAGAAGGCGATTTCTGTCTAAGGGAGGTGAAGTGCCGTCTACCCTCTCACAGAACACTCTGCTGGGAAGTTCTGCTACTGCCAAAACACGCCTGGCATGTGCACTTTTCTTCTAAAACCTCTCTACCATAGCAATATTCTCTGCTTCTTGAAAGCATACCATACACTCTTTCCACTATGCATAGCGAAGAGCACTGCAGTGCACCTAAAGCTAAAGCGAAAGTGTGCACAGCACACCACAGATCTCACTTTGCACTACACCTAGAAATGGCTTCTCTGCATCACTGATATCTACCACAGAAATCTGCTGACGAATAACTATGTTGTAGCAAAGCTGGTTCTGGCATATCCTGCTTCATACCACTAGTCCCTGACAACCCGGTATTCTGTGCAGAGCACCTCAGTGCAGTGTGGTTTCTTTAATCGGCGGTTTTGTAGCGCAAGAGCTGATTTCTGTCTAAGGGAGGTGAAATGTCGCTCTACCCTCTCACAGAACACTCTGCTGGGAAGTTCTGCTACTGCCAAAACACGCCTGGCATGTGCACTTTTCTTCTAAAACCTCTCTACCATAGCAATATTCTCTGCTAATTGAAAGCATACCATACACTCTTTCCACTATGCATGGCGAAGAGCACTGCAGTGCACCTAAAGCTAAAGAAAGTGTGCACAGCACACCACAGATCTCACTTTGCACTACACCTAGAAATGGCTTCTCTGCATCATGATATCTACCACGAAATCTGCGCGACGAATAACTATGTTGTAGCAAAGCTGGTTCTGGCATATCCTGCTTCATACCACTAGTCCCTGACAACCCGGTATTCTGTGCAGAGCACCTCAGTGTCAGTGTGGCTTTCTCTAATCGCGGTTTGTACAAGCAGCGATTTCTGTCTAAGGGAGGAGAAGTGCCGTCTACCCCTCTCACAGAACACTCTGCTGGGAAGTTCTGCTACTGCCAAAACACGCCTGGCATGTGCACTTTTCTTCTAAAACCTCTCTACCATAGCAATATTCTCTGCTTCTTGAAAGCATACCATAC
Source organism: Luscinia megarhynchos (assembly GCA_034336665.1). NCBI lineage: Eukaryota > Metazoa > Chordata > Aves > Passeriformes > Muscicapidae > Luscinia > Luscinia megarhynchos. Next base: position 99,753,790 of record CM067565.1, on the reverse strand, counting down.
ACTCTTTCCACTATGCATAGCGAAGAGCACTGCAGTGCACCTAAAGCTAAAGCGAAAGTGTGCACAGCACACCACAGATCTCACTTTGCACTACACCTAGAAATGCCTTCTCTGCATCACGGATATCTACCACAGAAATCTGCGCGACGAATAACTATGTTGTAGCAAAGCTGGTTCTGGCATATCCTGCTTCATACCACTAGTCCCTGACAACCGGTATTCTGTGCAGAGCACCTCAGTGCAGTGTGGTTTCCCTAATCGCGGTTTTGTACCAAGCAGGCGATTTCTGTCTAAGGAGGAGAAGTGCCGTCTACCCCTCTCACAGAGCACTCTGCTGGGAAGTTCTGCTACTGCCAAAACACGCCTGGCATGTGCACTTTTCTTCTAAAACCTCTCTACCATAGCAATATTCTCTGCTTCTTGAAAGCATACCATACACTCTTTCCACTATGCATAGCGAAGAGCACTGCAGTGCACCTAAAGCTAAAGCGAAAGTGTGCACAGCACACCACAGATCTCACTTTGCACTACACCTAGAAATGGCTTCTCTGCATCACTGATATCTACCACAGAAATCTGCGCGACGAATAACTATGTTGTAGCAAAGCTGGTTCTGGCATATCCTGCTTCATACCACTAGTCCCTGACAACCGGTATTCTGTGCAGAGCACCTCAGTGCAGCTGCGGTTTCCTCAATCGGCCTTTTGTACCAAGCAGCGATTTCTGTCTAAGGGAGGTGAAGTGCCGTCTACCCTCTCACAGAACACTCTGCTGGGAAGTTCTGCTACTGCCAAAACACGCCTGGCATGTGCACTTTTCTTCTAAAACCTCTCTACCATAGCAATATTCTCTGCTTCTTGAAAGCATACCATACACTCTTTCCACTATGCATAGCGAAGAGCACTGCAGTGCACCTAAAGCTAAAAAGTGTGCACAGCACACCACAGATCTCACTTTGCACTACACCTAGAAATGGCTTCTCTGCATCACTGATATCTACCACAGAAATCATGCGGACGAATAACTATGTTGTAGCAAAGCTGGTTCTGGCATATCCTGCTTCATACCACTAGTCCCTGACAACCCGGTATTCTGTGCAGAGCACCTCAGTGCAGTGTGGCTTTTCCTAATCGCGGTTTTGTACCCAGCGCCGATTGTCTCTCTAAGGAGGTGAAGTGCCGTCTACCCTCTCACAGGAGCACTCTGCTGGGAAGTTCTGCTACTGCCAAAACACGCCTGGCATGTGCACTTTTCTTCTAAAACCTCTCTACCATAGCAATATTCTCTGCTTCTTGAAAGCATACCATACACTCTTTCCACTATGCATAGCGAAGAGCACTGCAGTGCACCTAAAGCTAAAGCGAAAGTGTGCACAGCACACCACAGATCTCACTTTGCACTACACCTAGAAATGGCTTCTCTGCATCACGGATATCTACCGCAGAAATCTGCACGACGAATAACTATGTTGTAGCAAAGCTGGTTCTGGCATATCCTGCTTCATACCACTAGTCCCTGACAACTGGTATTCTGTGCAGAGCACCTCAGTGCAGTGTGGTTTCCTTCAATCGCGACTCTTGTACCAAGCAGCGAAGTTTCTGTCTAAGGGAGGTGAAGTGCCGTCTACCCCTCTCACGAGAGCACTCTGCTGGGAAGTTCTGCTGCCAAAGCAGCCTGGCATGTGCACTTTTCTTCTAAAACCTCTCTACCACGCACGTATTCTCTAGTCTGCGTAGGCTTATACCATACACTCTTTCCACTATGCATGGCGAAGAGCACTGCAGTGCACCTGAAGCTAAAGGTAGCAGTGTGCATAGCACACCACAGATCTCGCACTTTGCACTACACCTAGAAATGCCTTCTCTGCATCACGGATATCTACCACAGATATCTGCACGCGATCGAATAACTATGTTGTAGCAAAGCTGGTTCTGGCATATCCTGCTTCAGACCACTAGTCCCTGACAACTCGTATTCTGTGCAGAGCACCTCAGTGCAAGCGTGGTTTTCTAATCAGGGTGGTTTTGTACCAAGTGGCGCATTGCTCACCTAAGGGAGGTGAAGTGCGTCTACCCCTCTCACAGAGCACACTGCTGGGAAGTTTCTGCTACTGCCTAAAAACACTGGCATGTGCACTTTTCTTCTAAAACCTCTCTACCATAGCAATATTCTCTGCTTCTTGAAAGCATACCATACACTCTTTCCACTATGCATAGCGAAGAGCACTGCAGTGCACCTAAAGCTAAGCTAAAAGTGTGCACAGCACACCACAGATCTCACTTTGCACTACACCTAGAAATGGCTTCTCTGCATCACTGATATCTACCACAGAAATCTCGCGCCGATTTTAATAACTATGTTGTAGCAAAGCTGGTTCTGGCATATCCTGCTTCATACCACTAGTCCCTGACAACCCGGTATTCTGTGCAGAGCACCTCAGTGCAACGTGGTTTCTTTCAATCGCAGCTTTGTCTTTGCAAGGCCGCATTTCTGGGTCTAAGAGGTGAAGTGTCGTCTACCCTCTCACAGAACGCGCTCTGCTGGGGCACTTTTCTGCTAGCAAAATCTCCTCTCCCTAAAAACTATGCATACTGCTTAAGAGCACAAAACACTCGCACATGCTGCGAAGCCCTGAAGTGCAAAAGCTGCACAGCACAACCCACAGATCTCACTTTGCACTACACCTAGAAATGTATTTCTCTGCATCACTGATATCTACAACACATATTTTGCTGACGAATAGCTATGTTGTAGCAAAGCTGGTTCTGGCGCTATCCTGCTTCATACCACTAGTCCCTGACAACCCGGTATTCTGTGCAGAGCACCTCAGTCCAGAGTGGTTTTCTCTCAATCGCGGTTTTGTATCAAGCAGCCGATTTCTGTCTAAGGGAGGTGAAGTGCCGTCTACCCCTCACAGAACACTCTGCTGGGGATGTTCTGCTGCACTGCCAAAACACGCCTGGCATGTGCACTTTTCTTCTAAAACCTCTCTACCATAGCAATATTCTCTGCTTCTTGAAAGCATACCATACACTCTTTCCACTATGCATAGCGAAGAGCACTGCAGTGCACCTGAAGCGAAGCTAAAAGTGTGCACAGCACACCACAGATCTCACTTTGCACTACACCTCGCGAAATGACTTCTCTGCATCAAGGATATCTACCAATCGACGTCTGCGCCGACGAATAAGTATATTGTGGCAAAATCTGGTTCTGGCATATCCTGCTTCATACCACTAGTCCCTGACAACCGGTATTCTGTGCAGAGCACCTCAAGAGGGCAGAGTGTGGACTCGATGTCAGCGGTTTTGTACCAAGCGAGTGATTTCTGTCTCAAGTGAGGTGAACTGCCGTCACCCCGTCTCACAGAGCACTCTGCTGGGAAGTTTCTGCTACTGCCAAAACACGCCTGGCGTATTGCGCACTTTTCTTCTAAAACCTCTCTACCATAGCAATATTCTCTGGCATACTCTTGAAAGCATACCATACACTCTTTCCACTATGCATGGCGAAGAGCACTGCAGTGCACCTAAAGCTAAAGCGAAAGTGTTGCACAGCACACTCACAGATCTCACTTTGCACTACACCTAGAAATGGCTTCTCTGCATCACTGATATCTACCACAGAAATCAGCGTGGCGAATAACTATATGTTGTAGCAGATGCTGGTTCTGGCATATCCTGCTTCATACCACTAGTCCCTGACAACCGGTATTCTGTGCAGAGCACCCTCAGGTGCAGTGTGCTTTCCTCTCGTCTGGGCTGAAAGCAAGCAGCGATTTTCTCCTCTAAGTGAAAGTGCCGTCTGCCCTCTCACAGAACGCACTCTGCCGGAAGTTCTGCTACTGCCAAAACACGCCTGGCATGTGCACTTTTCTGAAACCTCTACCATAGCAATATTCTCACCGTTTGAAAGCATACCATACACTCTTTCCACTATGCATAGCGAAGAGCACTGCAGTGCACCTAAAGCGAAGTGACAGCGCACAGCACACCACAGATCTCACTTTGCACTACACCTAGAAATACCTCTGCATCACATATCGAAAGTGCCAGATATTCGCGCCACGACACCGCGGCAAAGCACAGCTGGTTCTGGCGTGATCCTGCTTCATACCACTAGTCCCTGACAACCGGTATTCTGGAGCAGAGCACTCAGTCCAGCTGGTGTTCCCTAATCATGCGTTTTGCACCAAGCAGCCGATTTCGTCTAAGAGAGGTGAGAAGTGCCGCCTACTCTCACAGAGACACTCTGCTGGGAAGTTCTGCTACTGCCAAAACACGCCTGGCATGTGCACTTTTCTTCTAAAACCTCTCTACCATAGCAATATTCTCTGCTTCTTGAAAGCATACCATACACTCTTTCCACTATGCATAGCGAAGAGCACTGCAGTGCACCTAAAGCTAAAGCGAAAGTGTGCACAGCACACCACAGATCTCACTTTGCACTACACCTAGAAATGGCTTCTCTGCATCACTGATATCTAGGACAGAAATCTGCACGACTAATAACTATGTTGTAGCAAAGCTGGTTCTGGCATATCCTGCTTCATACCACTAGTCCCTGACAACCCGGGTATTCTGTGCAGAGCACTCAGTGCAGCGTATTTTTCTTAAATCGCTTTGTACTCAAGTAGCGCCCGCAGCCAGCCGCCAGCGCCAGCCACGCGAATACAGTTGGCACGA
>CM067565.1:99353597-99749005 GCA_034336665.1 Luscinia megarhynchos | reverse complement strand
AGGTGCGGCTCGGCATCGGCCCTGCTGAGGGCATCGCGGTCCCCCCGCAGCACGACGGCGCCCTTGTGCCCCTGGAGCTCGTGCTGCACTGGATGGTGCCATGCCCTGTCTTGGGCGCCGTCGTGCAGCTCCTGGACTGGTTGGAGCTGCCCGATGGCTTCGCGCTGGTCATGGAGCATGTGGAGCGCTGCCGGGACCTGTGGCACTTGCTGGAGGCAGGTGGGTTCCTGCCCGAGCCTGTGGCACACGAGCTGTTCCGCCAGGTGCTGCAGGCCGTGCAGCACCGCACCAGCCGTAGCGTCCTGCACTGCCACATCAAGGCCAAGAACATCCTCGTTGACCTGGCCAGTGGTGGGGCGAAGCTCATTGACTTGGGCTGCAGCAGGATGATCCAGGACACCTTCTACACCTGGATGGCAGGTGAGCCCAAAGCTGGGGCCCAGCCAGGCAGCAGAGGTTCACCCCTCTGCTTGCACTGGGGCAAGACAGAGGGAGCGGGAATCCTTCTTCAGCCAGCTGCAGCCAAGTTTCTTTTTGGCGAGGCAGGGGCTGGCTGTTGTGGAGCTGGCTGGAAGGGATGGAGCAGCATTGGCCTGATGAGCTGCGCCCGTGTCCCATAGGAACACGAGAGTACTACCCGCTGGAGTGGATCCTCTTGGGCTGCTACCACGGCCACCTAGCCACCATCTAGTCCCTGGGCATCCTGCTCTATCAGCTGATGTGCGGGCACCTTCCTTTTAAAACTGGAGAGGACATCGTGTGGGGCCAGCTCTTCTTCCAGCCCCGGGTGTCTCAAGGTGGGGATGTGCCTTCAAGGCACAAGAGCACGAACGGGTTTGGGAATGGGCAGCTGACACATCAGCATCCTGCTCTTGCAGCTAGGGAGGAGGTTGATCTCCTGTGCTTAGCAGGAGGAGGCGGCACGTGTGCCTCTGTGCTGCTCACCTCTGCAAGGGAAGATGGATGGGAAGCTTTGGGTGCAGCTCCAAGCACTGCTAGTGTGGCATGGGCACCGTGGAATCTGGGAGAGCATGGCCAGGAGCTGACCAGAGGTTTGTGGTTTCTCTCTGCAGAGTGCCAGCACCTCATCAGGTGGTGTTTATGTATGGACCCCGCAGACAGGCCTTGCCTAGAAGACCTTGAAGAGCATTCTTGGCTGCAGAAGCCCCACGTGTCCCAGGAGACAGCAGAGATCCATCCCTCTGCACAACAGGATCCAGGAGCCCAGCAAGTCCCAGCAGTTGGCGTCTCATGGCGCTCAAATAAATGCCCAGAGCGTTTCCCTGAGGCCGTGGCATGGAGCAGAGAGCGTGGCCCAGGAGATGCTTCCGCGGGTCCCCGGCAAGTTGTGGAGGGAGCAACTCAAGGCTCCCCGTCCTGTTGGAGAAGTCGTGGCACAGTGCAGTGAAGTTGCCACAGACTGGAAAAGGGGAAACATCCCCCTGCAGCTCAATAGCATTGCAATGTCCCTCAAGGTGAGGCACAGCTGGCGTGTTCTTGGTGGAGCATGACGAGGAGCCAGAGAATGCCATCCTGGAGCTGGCCGCTGGTGGGGCAAAGCCGATGGGCTTTGATTGCGGCCCCTTCCTGGAGGACACGCTCTGTACCCTGAAGAAATCAAGATGAGTCCCCAGCCGGCGCAGGGGTGGGGGGATGCTTGTGCTTCCAGGCACGGCAGGGCTCGGCCTGGCCATGAACCACAGGTTCCCCGCTCGGTGGCAATGGGTAATATTAATCTTTCTGCCGCCCACCCAACTGCTTTTTGGCGGGACAGGAGACGGGGGTTGTGGAAGGGGAACCAGCTCCTGGTCTCGCTGAGAGCTTTTGCCAGCATTCCTGCCACAGGCCGGGGTGGGGGCAGCCAGCCTGAACAAAGCATCCATCCGTGTGGATGGGGAGCAGAAGAGGGGGACAGGTTCTGAAGCAAGGCCCCAGCTGCTCTGCTTTGCAGGCCCTTGAGGAAGGGATGGGCTTACGGGTGGGAAGGGTGGGGTTTTTCCCCACCCGTGGAGAGGTTCCATTCTCGCATGGAGTGGTCAGACTCCCCCCAGGCCTGTGAAACGGTGATAACCTTTGGTGCTTTTTCTTGTTTCCAGCTCTTGTTTGGAATTGACTTTCATGCAATTGTGCTTTGTTTTTTCCAGGAAGATTGCACCCAGTGTCCAGACAGGGTGGGGAAGCGCCGGCACCGTCTGTGGAGTCCGTCCAGTCCGGCGCTACCCTGGGGGGCCACAGTGTGCGGGGACATTCCCTTCAGAAAGGACGAGGACCTCGTGTGGGATCAGCTCCTCTCCTGGCAGCAGGTCTCCAGAGGTGAGTACCTGGTTCCACAACACAGGTGGCAGAAGGGCTTGGGGCAAAGGGCAGCGGGCACACGAGAATCTCTCTCTTGCAGCTGCTGAGGAAGTTGCTGTGCCGTGCTTAAGCAGAAGAGGTGGAGCGTGGCCTGCCATGCTGCTCTTCTCTGAAAATGAGAGCATGGGTCAGGAGGATTGGGCTCTGAGCATAGCCAGTAGCCTGGCTCACACACAGGCCATGATGGGACACAGGGGACAGGAGCCTGCTGTGACTGACCATGGCTTTCTGCTTTCTCTGCCCAGGCTACCAGCACCTCATGCCATGGAAACGGCACCGCTCAGCCTGCCAGTCTGAGAGCGATGGAGGGCAGCGGGTGTTCACTTTCTGTCAAAAAATAAATATTTTTCTTGTTATTATCATCATCACTGGAGCGTTTCTTTCATCCTTTTCCAAGCTTTTGGTGTCCGTTCTTCCACAGAAATCTTTTTCTGTCCTTCCTCAGCTGTAGAGGAAATTTTCATCGAATAGTGATGTAATATTGTCATTGAGACTGAAGTGCACAATCCTGTATATGGCTGGGAGAATGGTGAGATTGAGCTGTCCCAGAATGAAATTTATGGGAAAGAATCATAAAGTAACAACAGCAAGTGGATGGGAAGATACATTAAAGTAGCAAATAAGTAAATAGACATGCAGGGAAAGTATGGCAAAGTATCAAATACGTAAAACACAGGTGACTACGCTGCTAGACTGCTTGAGCCAATGGGTGGGGAAGATGCCATAAAAGCCCGTGAAACCAATCAATAAGTAACATGTGGACAGTGCTTAATAACCAATTGTATGCCTCCTAGATTTGCGTGATAATTGTAACACACCCTATAAAATATGTATGCTTTGATGCAATAAAGTCAGATGCCAGAGATTCACTCATATCTCCATGAGGACTCTTTGAATACACGGCTAAGATCTCCCTCTGTCTGGACAAGATTTCTCCCATCACTCAGCCACTTGGTGGCATTTGGGATGGAGGGTTAAGCAACGTGAAAAATTCAACGAGCCTCCTGTTGCCAACTGCAGAGGCCCTTCAAGAATCCTGGGCTTCCAGCAAGGTCTATGTGTGCTTTCCAAAAGGGAGTGGCTTGCAGGGATGGAGCTGTCAACCCACTGCAAAAGCTGGGTAGAAATCAGAAGCGGCAAAATGCCATTTTGGCTCAAAGGCTGCCGGCATTCTTCATGTTTTCCCTCTCCTCCAAGATGGGCAGGCAGGGCTGGACTCCAGCAAGGTTCCAGTTCTTGGTGCTACCTGGCATCAAAGGGATCAAGGAAACTCTTGTATGCAATGATTCCTACTGAAGGAAAAAAAGGAGATGTTGTGAGGTGGGACATCCTTCTTTTCTCCTTGTCTCCCCAAGATCCCCTCGGAAAGGGAAATGCCCACCTGGGCTTTATCTGACCCTTCCCAGCCCGCTCTTCCCTCACTCCCGGGTCTTATGTGCTCTGCAGGCTTCACCAGCGCATTAAACTCAGAGGAGCTCTGTTAGGAGAAAATGCTGCCTGGCGTGGGGCTGTTTGATCCCTGTCTCATCTTGATTCTGTTTGTCCCACTCCTCCACCCATCAAAGAGACCAGAGGATCCCCCACAACTGCAGGGTACTGCACCAGATCGGGGACGTGTTCCCTGCTCCTGTCCTTGGTGGCCTCGGGGTGGCTCCAGTGCCCTCCCTGTGTGCGGGACAGCTGCTGCAGCACGGCCGCGCCTGTGTGCCAGCAGCGCCCAAGGGGCAGCTGCACAAGGGCAGAGTCTGAAACACAATCTCCAGTGTAATATATGTTATAAAATAATTCGTGTTGGCTTGTAATGAATGTGAAATAAATAATGTTTGTATAAACAAAGAAAATTATTAGGAAACTTTAGAACATAAGGTGCAGAGGGAGGAACAGGGATTGCCTGATGAGAATTGCAACACTGCACCGGTCAACAAAAGCCAAAGAACTAAATTAGCAAGTTAATAGAAATGGCTCAGGCAGAGATGGCCCTTTCAGAAAATGTCCAGGGAACACCCAAGCGATGAACACTTGATAAGTATCGATAAGATAACCGGAGTGCCAGGGAAAACTACATTTCAATGCCTGGTTCCCATAAGCCACAATCTGCATTCACCAAAATTCATCACTTCCCAGAAATGGTTTTGTCCAGCCCAAGGCAGAGAAAGAAAAGCTACATGAATATGCAAAACTATGAAAAGAAAGGAGGACCTCTGCTCCAGGCTAGAAAAACCTGTATAAAAACAGGACTGACCAGGATGATATTCGTGAACATTGGGGGATCCGATGCGATAGAGGTCGGATCAGAGTGTGTTCACCCGGCGCCGATCCCGGGCTCGGCTTTGTTCTTTTTGATTTTGACTATCGAGGACCGTATTTCGGTCACAAAGTAAAAATCACTTTTTGATCATACTTAATTCAGCTTGTTCTGATTAGTATTTAAAACACCCAGTGCACACAAATGAGAGCTGGGATTTCAGGAGCTGGCAGCAAAAGCTAAATCCATCTGGTCACTGCCCTTTCTAGCCATGGCCACGCTGATGCAGTCAGAAGAATTGCCCCTGCCCAGGAAGCTCTCAGGTAGAATACAGGAGCAAAAGCCACGTGTTTCTGAGGTGCTAGCTTCCACTTCCTCAGGTGTTCCCTCCAATTCCTAAAGGGTTTTGACTGTTTTTATCATTTCAACACTTTCTGTGCGTCGCTGTGAGCGAGTAAGCACCTCAAAGCCTTGAAGTACTGCCAAGGCAGAACTTGTTAATTTCTGTTTTCCTATGATTTTATCATCCCATCCAGATGGAGCTCTGGACAAGTCACTCTGCTACAAAGGGTCCCTAGTCACAGCACGGGGGGTGATCTTTCAGGTCCCTTCCAAGCAAAGCATGCCATGACTCCATGATTCTGGGATACCTCCCTTCCTCATCCTCTGGCAGAAAAAGAAACTTGGCACCAAGTTCCACATTGCAGACCATGACTTTTGGCAACAGCAACTGTCTCAACAGAGAATGAAAAGAGGGGACAATATTGAAACAATTTCTCTTTTTCTACTTGAAATTTAAATGCTTTGCTCCTGTGCACACTGGCAAAACTGTCAGAAGAGGCAATTCTTCCCTACGAAATGCTTTGTGTCATCCAAAGAAGAAAGCCACAAGCCAACAATCTTCTTTATTCGTACGTTGCTTTATTTCTAATAATTTCTCAGGAATTCATTACACAGACAAGCATTGATCCATGGTAACAAATGATCCCATTCCCTGGGGCTGAATGGATCCCAGGCTGGGATATAGATTTGAGGAACTATTGACAAATGTTCTTGACCTCACAGTCGACTCATCTTTCTGCAAACAAGTTGCAAACACATTGTTGGACTGTTGTCCTGGATAAATGTACATACACATAACTTCTCCAAAGCAATGCATCTTTCCCCATGACCTCTTCTAAACTGTGGGAGCCCAGAGTATTCCTCTGGCGTCCCTGGGAGGTTTAAGAACCCCCTGGCAAGGGTCTCAAAGACCCCTGAGTGAGACCCTGGTGTCTCAGGCACTGAATTCAAACCTCTGAGGGAAATTACCAACAGAGAGAGAATGGAAACAAGCCACCAAAATTAGTAACGTGTAAATTAGGTTGTTAGAACGTAGATAAATAGACTTTTGGGAATGTTTGTGATAAGGCACACGTGGCCAAGATGGAGAATTTGGGGGTATGGATACCTCTTCCTCCTTCTTCTTTGTGTCATCCATGCTGGGTGACATGCTGGCACTTTTAGATTGGATGGGGTCAGAGCTGCACCGTTTAACAAAGTTGTATTGTATTGGAAAATAATTGTAAATACCTAGTATGTAATTTAGACTATAAAAGGTAAGTCCTGCCTCTACCAGGCAGATTCTGCTCTGGACGTCTAGCGAGCAGAATGCTGTTCACTGGACAAAGCATTCCTGGGATAAGGAAGAATAAACAACCATGAAAACCTCTAAGAAGAGCCTCATGCAGTCTCTCATCGGCGGGGATCATAAAGAGCTGGGTTGCAAACCACCTGCATGTCCTCCAGAGGTGATCTCAGGTCTAAGGAGACACCTCGGGTTGTGACACTAACCTATGAAATTGTGATTGAAGGCACATCTGAGGCAGATTTGGGTGAGACTGCAAAGGAGCAAAGCTTTGGGATTTGGGCACACTTCTCTGTGTTTCTCTGCTCAGGACTTTTGTGAACACAGAATACATCTAACTAGAAAGCTTTTGACTATACAGGATGTGTTCAGTCCATTGTCTCCCAAACATGTCAATGGGTGGCCTCGTTAGAATTCCAAGTTATAAGCAGCAGCACAAGTGACACAAAGAAAACAAGGCAAAAGAGGAAGAGGAGAGGCCAAGGGAAGAAAGAATATGGTGAGACACTGGCACATCAAGCAAGCTGCACTACCATAACCACAGCACATCTCCTCTAGACTAGCAGGTCCTAGTCTCAGATTCTCTGCTTGTATTTTTAAAAGTTTAGTTCATTTTTAATTTAAAAAAAAAATACAACAAGAAAACCGCAAATCATATAATAAAAAAATATATACAGTTTCAAAAATTTGAATTTTAAAGATGCAGTGAAAACCAGTTTATTCAAACCTACAGCAAAATATCAGAGCATATGTACATCTATAACTATAAAGCCTAATGCATAAATCCTATTCTTCAACCACTATTTTGGCAGGTGGCAGATTCTTCCTGAGCTTGGAGGAAAGAGCTCTTCTGGACCAGATGAAAGGACTTTGTGGGTAAATGCACATAGGAACGTGCAGAGAAAACCTCTTGGCAAGAGGGTAGCCAGCCAGGTCTGCAAAATGGAAACAGAAAAGTAACAGAAGCTGCAATGCAAACCTAAAGTATCTAAAGCTCCATATTTCATGGGACACACTTCCTTCAAACTTCTCGATAGCTGCACAGGGAAACATGCTCCTGCCAGCAGCCCCTTGAGGCAGGCCAGGGGCATACCCTGACCCACTGGCACAGAGCTGCCAGGGGAAGAATCTGGCCTCTGAGCTGCCCTGGGACAGCAGGGAGCCCAGAGCCCTGTGCTTTCCAGCAATGGCTCAGCTGCACATGCAGCCTCCTGCTCCTCTCCCTGCCCCACAGCTGAGCAGCCCTACAGCTCCACGGGGTAATGGGAGCAGCACAGCTGATGGCAGGAACACCTGCAGGGCAGAACTGTTCCCTGGCAATGTGCACAGGCTCTCCTGCCAGAGAGCGGCCCAGCTGCCACCTTACCTCTGTGTGAGGCTGAGCCATGCTGGGCCTTCGACTTGTCCTCAATCTGCATTTGTTTCATGCCCCTCATGCCATTACAAGGAAGGGCAGTGGAAAGAGCGGGGGAAGATGCACACCCTTACTTAGTATTTTGTCTTTTTTGGCACAGCTCCCGCTGGCCCTGCTCAGTCACCAGCCGCGCCCACTGCCACATGCAATCCCGGGCCACTCACTTGATGGCCACCTGCAAGACAAGGCGAGCGCCGGGCTCAGCTCGCTGCCCGCCGCCCGCCGCCCGCGGTCCCTCTCCCCGGTCCGAGCCGGCCCCGTCTCTTACCGGGGCGCCGTCGGCGAGCCGGCTCCCAGCATAAACACTGGCGCAGCCTCCGCTGCCCAGCAGCAGGCCCTCCCGCTAGAGCTGCTCCAGGGGAGGCTTCTCCACCCGTGCAGACGGCACGGCGCTCTCGCCATTCTGCCCGGGCCACCCGCCCGCCTCAGGCGCTGCTACTTCCCGAGCCGTCCCGGGCTCCGGCGGCTCGGGGCCGGCGGCCGAGCTGACGGGCGGCGGGGCTCGCACCGGGGAAGCTGCCGCCGACGGGGCGGGAGCCGGGCGGCTGCGGTGCGGCTGCGGGCGGAGCCACGGGAGGGGCCTCTTTCGGGCCGGGGCCGGGCCAAGCGGAGCCAGGATACGGTGCTGCTCTGCCAGCGCCAGAACGAGCGGCACTTCCAGCGGCTCCATTGCCAGTCGAGCGGAAAAGCGATCGAGAGAGGCGCTGCTGCTGCTGCTGCTGCTGCTGCTGCTGCTGCTGTCGTCGTCTCCGGAGCGCGCGGCCGTGCGTGCGCTGCCTCCGCAATGCCCGCGGAACGAAAGAAACAAACAAAGAAATAAATACCTATGAAAGGAATAACCGAATAAATCAATGAAATGAATAAAATTGTTGGCTTTTAGTTTTCTTCTTTCTTGGTTAAGATGAAGCGTTTGCCTGGGAAGAATTTCCTGTCCTGATGGTCGTGCGAGAATGGAAAGGAGTGGAGCCTTTAATTTTCAAATAGAAAAGAGAAATCGTATCAGCAATATAATCTCTTTTCACACTCTGACACAGTTGGAAGTGGCCGAAAGACATGGTCTGCAATGTGGAACTTGGTGCCAAGTTTCTTTTTCTGCCAGAGGATGAGGAGGGGAGGTATCCCAGAATCAGGGAGTCATGGCATGCTTTGGCTTGGAAGATCACGTCGTTTCACCCCCCGTGCTGTGGGTGGGGACCCCTTGTAGCAGAGCGACTTGTCCAGAGCTCCATCCCGCCTGGCCTTGTACACCGTCAGGGGTGGGGCATGCACAGCTTCTCTGGGCAACCTGTTCCAGGAAAGTCTTTTTTTCTGAATCCCTCATCTAAACCTACTCTCTTTCCCATTGGATCCATTCTCCCTTGTGCTCTCTCTGCCTGCCCTTGTACATAGTCCCTGTCCAGCCTTCTTGTATGTTGCCATCAGGTGCTGGAAGGCTGCACTTGGGTCAAGCCTAAGCCTAAGTCTCTTTTGCAGGCTGAAGAAGCGCAGCAATGCCTGGCTTTCCTTGCAGGAAAGCTGCTGCAGCGCTGGCAGCACCTCGGTGTGCCTGCTGGGCTTCTGCTCCAGCGTGTCCCTGACTTGGTGCTCCACCTTCTGGCCATGCTGGTTCTGATGCAGCCCAGGATTTGGTTTGCAAATATCAGACATCTCCTGGGGTATCTTTTTGCAGTTTTGTGCCCCAGTTCCCAACATACTCTCAGGCATGTGACTGTGACAGCAGGGGATCCAGTTCCCTCAGGAAGGCCTTATTTGCAACCCGAGGTGAGAATAGACAAAGTTTATCTTAAAATTCCAGTGTTTTTAGGGAACATTGAAACAGGTGGAATAGACAATATTTTTATCACAGTGTTGTATCCTGTGGTCTGATATATTTTCGTTTACTAAGATTACTCTGTAATCTTTATTGAGTTTGCCTTGCTACAGCCACATTGATTTCCACAGAATTGTTTCTTAGTTGTATTCCTTTAATTGGGTCAGGAAGGATCAAATGTTCCTTTGAAACCATCTTTTTATTCACCTGTAGATTTTCATGCTTTTCTGCATCTGAGTTTTAGAGTAACCATACAGATGTACAATAAATGATTGCTGAAGGTATAATGTCCTTCTTGATCATTTTCAGATTTGCATTTCCACAGATTTAGTTTTATTTGCTGCTAAGACTTGCAATTCCCATTTGTTTTGGTGGGAATTTGAAATTTCTGGCCTGGCAAAGTTGCATTCCCTAAAGGCCGTGTTAAGCCAATATACATATATGCAGAAATTGCTGTATTACTCTAATGTCCATCTTCTGTCAACAGTATCACTTTGCTTTCAGTCTTGATAAGATTACAAAATTAGAATTTGGAAAGAGCATGAAATAGATATGCTTTGGGTCCTTGCATCATCATTATATTTGAAGAACTTTGCAGGAGCATCATCTCTCTTCCCAGTATCCCAGTAGAAAGGCTTTTCTATTATAGTTACAGGACAGGCTAATGTTTGTTTTTTTTAAAGCAGTGTTGCCAGCAGCAAATGGTTTGAAATTTTACATCCTTTTGTGTTCCAACTTTTTTATTCTTCTCTGCTCATTAATTTCCACCTCTACTCCTAAGTATCTGCCATGTATTACAGTAATTCTGACAGGAATTCACTTCATCTGATTAAAAGGTTTAGACGGTTCTTATTCTGTAATACAGAAAGACATTAATTCCTTTGAAATACAGGAGAAATACGGAAATTATTTTGAAATACAGAAGGTCCAGAAGGAAAAAGAAGGTCCATAGTCAGGCTGACTAAACCTAGCAACACACAGGTCTAGCAGAGAATACAAGCACCATAAGGAAAATTTCTGGGAATGTTGTCCTAGGAAAAGCAGAAAAGCTCATGTGCGGACAGTCCAAGCCTCAGGGATATCCAGACACATGGGTCATGTGAACATTTAGTTATCTAGAAGGAACAAGGTGCTGTATGTATCTTTCCCTGTTTATATGTTGGACCACGTTCCCATTGGTTAATATGAGGTCAGCCATGTTTCTCACCCTTTGGATCAATATTAAATATTCAATATTTAATATTTATATTTAATATTAATGTTGAATATATTTTCTGAACATCTGCAAAGACTTTTAGTACAGCTATTGTGCAGAGTGATATTTTCTCTACATTGTGTCTTCCACAGAAGAAGTATTTTACAGGGGAAATTTTACTGCCTCAAAATTTCTTTTTTTCAATTGCAAGTCATCTCCATTTGCAATTCACACAGATCCCCGGGATGGGCTTACAATCCAGCAGCTGTTCTTTAAGGCACTACCGCTGCATGGGCAGCTTTACTTTTTGTGCCCTGGGCGGGGAGGGAACTAAAGGGTACATGAACTACCTGAACCGTTGCCTTTCCACAATCTTCTACAGAGAGGGCAAGCAGAAAAACAAGTGAAAAAAACCGTGCCTTTTCACCTGTCATTCTTTATGAACAGGCAGAGCCAACAGCATGCAGTGAGAAGCGACTTGTAAACATCCTGCTCCATCAAGCGTCTGCAATTGGATCTGCAATACTGAGAAAGTCACGATGGTTTTGCTGTAATCCTTCTCTGCCTGTGACTGCAAACGGATCATGTCTTTCCCTATCCTTGCTCAGGTGGCAGGGGAACAAATTGCGTCCAAGTACCGGGGAAAATTACTTGAAACACTTGGCTACAGTGCTGGATGGTGTTCTGAGGAGAAAGATGGATTGTATATTGCCATAATGGGAGTACAACAACTACACACACTCCTCAAAAATTGCAACTTGGAGCACTGAGCCAGCTTGGCAATTTAAGGTTTTTCTTCTAAATCTTTGCTCACTCCCATGATGGGACACAATTTTTTATTTCATGATATACAATAACACTGTTAAGGCTTTCATTGTTATATACAAACGGGTAGAACAGATGTTTGAAAAAAACCTCTCAAAATTTTTACTATGATTAAGATCTTATGAAATATTAAAAGTGAAAAAGCACTATCAAAGTATCTTATTCTAATATTGAGGATCTTCCTCAGCAGAAAACAGTTATATACAAATAGTGCAATGTGTTCTCAATCCACACACTGGGGAGGTTTTACACCCACTCCCCAAAACAGCTTTCACTCCACAAGAGACAGGAATTGTGCTTCTGATAAGGTTTTCATGTAATGTAATTGCTTAAATGTAATTTAAGCAAACTTGTACTAACTGTAGTAAAGAACTTTCTGTAAGCAAACTTATACAAAAGGAGCTTCAGCAAATTTGCACGTTAATAGGAGAAATCAATGTAATATTTTTATCAGGCATCACCATGAATTGGAAAAAAATGCATTACTTAATTTTAAGCAAAATTTTAATTTTAGTTCATAGGCTTGTTTGTATTAAAAGCAGCTATTTCAAAATCAAATTCACATACAATTCAGCATATAAATAAGCTGAAGCTATCATTGGCCAAGATCTGTTGCTGAAAGACAAGGGCTCTGAATGACATTTCAACAACCTAGTGGGGCCACAGATAAAACTAGAGCACACAAAACCAGAGCAACAATAGCACCTCCCAGTGCACAGGATGAGGAGTGAAATCGTGCCCCAACTTCAGTGCATTGCAAAACATCACCTGCAAACTGCTGCAGATTGGAATCCTGCGTCCAACACTGACCAGGGCAGGGGGAGCTGGGAAGAGCAGCTCTTCCCACACTGGAGTTTGCCTTTCCTACTTGAAGTTATGCAGGCAGTTCAACAGTTGTTTTCAGGAACTTACTGAGCACATTCCCATGTCCAGATTCCCATCTCCCTGCTATTGTACTGGAAGGGAGTTAAACATTGCTGACTCCTTGCAGAAGGTGCTTCCTGTCAGTCACAGCACTCAGTGGTGCTTCCTGAGTCTGAAACCAAATCTTGGCTTCAAGCAGGAAAAGGAAACCCAAGCAACTGGACTAGAGAGAGAGTGAGGGAAAATTTGGTGAATCAGAAAATCATATTATTTTTGTTGAAGACGCTTTCATATTAGAGAGGAAATTTAGTAGTGCCTTTCTTGTATTTACAAAGGAAAGGCGACAGGAAACACTGTTCTGCCCAAGTCTTTCCTGCCAGTGAAATCTATTAAAAAAGCTCAAATATATGTCAAAATCCCAAAAAATGTCTCTAATTGAGGTCTGGTGAATGAGCCAGAGCAACACTGTATATGATAGCGTATCCAAATGACAAAAATCCCAAAACTTTCGCACGGAAGGAAATAACTTCTGGCACATGCCGGACACCGGTCAGGGACAAGGGATTTCGGTAAAGGCTTTTCTGCAATCCCGAGTGGGGCGTGGCCAGCGTGATGGGAGTGGCCCGCTGGTGAGGGGCGTGATCTGAGTGATGGGCGCGACCTGGGTGGGGGCGGGGCGGGGCTCGAGGAGCGGGACGCAGTTCCGGTGCGCGGCGGCGGCGGCAGTGGCAGTGGCAGTGGCAGTGGCAGTGGCAGTGGCAGTGGCAGTGGCAGTGGCAGTGGCAGTGGCGGCCGCGGTTCGGGATCGTGGTCGGGATGAATGAGGCGGAGGGGCTGCGGCAGCGGCGGCTGCTCCGCCCGCAGGTCATCACCGAGGACAGCCCGGCGCAGGAGGCCAAGGAGGGCGGGTGGGTTCCCGGGCGGGGCGGACGCCGTGACGCTGCGGCGGGAGGGCCGAGGCTGGGCCCGGCCCCGGGGAACGCTGCCCGGGAGGGCACAAGCCGGGCTGGGAGAGCGGCGAGTCGGGCTCGGAGTTCCCGGGGAGGGGCTGGGGCGTCTGGGGTTTGCTCTGGGGGTGGGCAGAGGCCGCTGCGAGCGTGCGGAGAGAGGCCGCGGTTTCTCGGCTGGTTCCTCTCCCTCTCCTCTCCTCTCCTCTCCTCTCCTCTCCTCTCTCCTCTCTCCTCTCTCTCTCCTCTCCTCTCTCCTCTCCTCTCTCCCTCTCTCCTCTCTCCCTCTCTCCCTCTCCTCCCTCCTCTCTCCTCTCCCCTCTCCTCTCTCTCTCTCCTCTCCTCTCTCTCTCCTCTCCCGTGCCATTGTGGTTAGTCTGTTTATGTGTTGGTTATAGTTTAAAGACTAACCTGCAGTTTTTCAACTGATCTACATATGTCTGACCTTATGAACAGTCTGTTTGTGGCTAAGTTAAAAAATTTCTATTTACAATTTTCTGTTTAGGAATAATATATAAAAAAACCCGTTTCATTGTAGCTAAAGGCAATAGCTGTAATAAGGGAGTAGTAGTGTTTGCTTTGCCTTTCAGTGTATAAGGTAGCTGATGACTTGTAATACTTTTGTTCACCATCTATTATATCTCTTCTGATGTGAGTACTTTGCAGATTCTTATCTCTGCCCTTCGGGGCCATCAGAATGAAAGACTGATGACTTGCACTCAGTCCCTGCTTTTGGAGAAAAGCATCAGCATTTCTGAGCTTGAGAGACTGCTTCTCCTTCCTTCAGCCTCTCTTGATGTTCAAATCTGTTGAATTTCTAGGGCTCTGTCACTGAGCCAGACTATTCACAGGGGCTGTTCTGTATGAAAACAGTGGAGGAAATTCCTGGGCCTGGCCTTTTTCTGGCTGGTAGCCATGGCAGGAACTTTTGAGGACAGATGCTTTTCTCTCCAGCCCAGCAGCTCTTCTGCCAAGGGCATGAGACAGCCTGGCCTCCTGGCTATGGTGACCCATAGTAGCACATTGCCAGCCTACCCTTGTCTTCAAGAGCTGTTTTAATGGCTTTGCTTTTTAGTTCATAGTAACAACTAAATTGCTGTAATTATAGCTGAAGTCCTGGTAAGTTGCTTTATTGAGATTGGTGGCTGTAGGCCATGTAGGATTAATTATTAGAGACACAATTGACTAAGGTTTTCTGTTTCACTGTTGGTGAACCTTTACCTCAGTGATTCTCTCCAGTGACTAACAGTTGTCACTATTCAATATTGTGGAGTTTGAGAAGGGTTCTGAGTAGACTACTTTTTAGTTTATTTTTTGTAAAACTTTTGGATTTCATTTAAAATGTTGTTGTTTCAGCAGTGTCTAAACTAGGTCTTGCAGTTTGCAGGCTTGAAGTATGAGTCTATTTATCACCCTATCTCTTCCTGCCTGTTTTCTTTATTGTCAGTTTCTTGCAGGTTTGGTTGGGAATCAGAAATATGACCCTTACTTAAATCATGCTTTTAGGAGCTTTCATTAGGTTGGCTTTGGCAGATGAGTTCCCATTCTGTTTCTGTTCATTCCCAGCTCCTTTTCTGTCAGCTGTCACAGAGGTACTCAGATGGCTACTGACAGTACTTTTAATCTTATACTGTTGAACTTTCATCTCTTGAAGGACAGTGGACAGACAAGGCTAGAGGATGAAGTTTTTTATAAACTTGGGGATTGCCTTTTATTTTTACACCCTGCTCTCAATTCCAGATCCAAGGGGATGCAAACTGCAGGGTTTTTGCTTCCTTAAGACATCTACGGTTAAAGCAGGAAGGGCTTAAATCCTGCCTAAATCCTTATGCTTAATTCTGCCCCTACTGTTCTTGCTGATGATCCTGAAGGTTATCTTGATGCTGATATCAGTATCACGAGTATATGTATTTAGCTCCCAGTTGGGATATTTGTGCTGTGGGCAGTGGTTCATATTTCCTACTGTCTGGAGATTGACTAATGAAGGACAAAACAATGGAAGTGGTCCAAGGATTAGTGCAGAACCACTAGGCACTGTTTGTCTTTATTTAACTGATCCTGTAAGGAGCCTGTCTGTCTGGGCCAGGGAATGGTTCAGAACATCTAAAATTATATGTGCTCCTTTTCCAATATAAGGTTAGGATTTGTTGAGCTTGGCTCTCTGCTTTTCTCAGTAAATGCCTGGTTGATTTCTCTAAAACTTGTAGACAGCAAAATACGGTTTTGTCCCATGGAAGAAATGTTAACGTATTTTATTGTGTGTTTTAATGGGTAAAGAGAAAACACTTAATTTCTTTTGTGTTCTGGGGTTGGAGTTTCGAACCAGTCCTCACTAAGTTAAGCAGCCATTCATTTAGATTCCTCTGTGTCTGTTGTTTTAGTGGAAATTTTTATTCAAAACTCATGCTGGATAGAAACCATTGCCAAAACTAATGATCAAGTTAAAAAAAACCCCAACCAAAAAAACCCCTGTTTTCAGGTGGTTTATTTTGTTTTGGCTTATTTTTTGTTTGTTCGTTTGTTTGTTTTTATTTTAGTCAGCTGTAACTTCTAGCATGAATAAAACTTTCACATAAAAATGTTCAGCCTTTCATGCCAGTGTCCTGAGACCTTTCTCTTATCCTAATATGTTCAAAATGGACCTTGAAGGTGAGGATGGGAGCTATGCAAAAGTGTTACTGTTTCCTTTTCTGAAGAAAAGAGGCTGCTGCAGATTTTTAAGGACTGTTGCATCTGAAAACAGTGTTAATCCTATTTCTTGTTTGGTTTTGGCAGTACTTACAGCAGCAAGGTATTCCGTGTTACCTTCCTGACTTTGGCAGTGTCTGTGGCTGTGCCACTGCTTGGAGTGACTCTTCTCCTGGATTGTCCTATTGACCCTCAGCCCATAAGGTAAACAGCTGTTTTGTTTTGAAGCAAATGTTCTGGAAGCATAACTTTTCCTGTGTGCTTTGTTGTTTTGTTTCAGCAAACAAGAGTTAACAGTGCAAAGTGGTTCTATCTGGATTGAGAAACTGGGGAGTGGTTGCAATATCATCCACACCTGGTTTGTTTCTGAGCCATCTTGTGCAGTTGTGTGTGTCCCTGCTGATCATTGAAGGAGCTGAATTACATTCTTTAATAATTAATCTAGAAAATTACTTTCTGCTACCCAGGCTGTCACTGCACTCTTGCCTTCTGTGAGACAAGAACTGCATTTTCACTAAAGGCCAAGTGCTCAAACTACTGCAACACTTTTTAAAATATGCCTTATGTAAAGTATAAGTCAGGTTTGCGGGAGTTGGCAAAGTAGGGGAAAACATGATCAAATTTGTTGCTGAATAATATTTGCATTTTGTGCAAAGGATCACGTGGTCCTCTTGTTTTGTAGTTTGAAGGAACCTCCCCTCCTGGTGGGTGTTTTAGAGCGCAACACCAAGTTACGAAAAGCTGAACGGCTGTGGGAAAACCAGCTGGTTGGACCAGAGTCCATTGTCAATATTGGGGGTAAGCACTGACAAAACCAGCTTTTAAAGAAGGCTCTTTAAATGTTATTTCATTGGTAAGAGTTTGTTCAACTGTAGACCTCTTAGATAACAAACTCTGGGAGTTATTTTCAATGTAGAGGTTTTCTAAAAGTAATTGTGTTATGCAGAAAAACCTAGGTTCTCTATACTGTTTTTCTTCTCTTTCATGAGTTCAAAATAAATCTTGTTGTCAGATTAAAAATCTCTGTCTTCCAGGACTGAGAGCATCAGCAATGTAGTCAGGGGCTACTTAAGTTTGAAGGAAGTGGTCCCATTTTTCATTTGACTAGGTCTTAACTGGGAATTAATATTTAGAAGCCACTGCCTGTTCTTTTAAAACTCATTGCTGCTGATGGAGCTGAATTTTGTGGTGTTCATCTTTGCCTTTATGACAGAAAACAAATCTTAAATCGATATATAGTGTATTTACATTTTAATGCTGTTGCACAATGTCATATCCCATATTCATAACTCCTGTGTATTCCATATTAGTTACTCTTAATGCTTCGATTCTTCTTGGAAGGAATCTAACCAACATAGGTGCCATCCAGTACTTTTCTCTTATGGCAGGTGGGTTCTTCCCAAGTGACAAACCCATGCCATCTCTGAGCAATTCCTTGATGAGTTACCTGTCCTTCTAATGCCATGACATTCTTGTAGTTGGAGCCTGGCACTGCTCAGGGGGTGTTTCTTGTGCTTCCTGAAGAGGAGATTAGGCTAGGAACTACTCCGAACCCTTACTGAAAGAACCTTCAGGTGCAAGAGGTGCTCAGTAGGTGTCATATAATTTATTTTTCTTCTACTTTATCTTCTAATTTATTAGTAAAATATTTGTAAAAAAATACATTACTGTAAATTTTTTCCTCAGATTACACTTTTTAACCTATATCTGTTAACAATGTGCTAAAGGGATTACCGGAAGATGTGGATTTTTTATGTTGCCTAGTTTCATCAGTCTCATTGGAAACTCTTCATGGAAACCTTCCTGCAAGGGGCAGCTGACCTATGACTGAAATAATCAACCTGACTGGGAATAAATTTTCTGTGAATAAATGTTAAAGTCTTCTTATTCCCTACTTCATGCAAGTAGAAGGATGTTTACCAGTATTGCTTTGTGATAACCTAATCATACAAGTTGTTTTTGCAGATGTTCTGTTTACTGGGACAGCTGATGGAAAGATAATCAAAATTGAAGATGGGGAAATACAAACAATAACCAGAATTGGCCACGGTCCTTGTGGTGAGTGACAGCTCCTGGGCACAGTGTGCCTGAAAATGTCTGGGTCAAGGGCATGTGTTGGTTAAACTGTGTTCAGTCTGGATTGCAGGTGCATGTCTTGCTCTGTGAAAATATGTACATTGGAAGGAAGAGTAGAACAGTAGAATAGAGGGCCAAAAGAATGGAAATGGGTGGTCTTGATAGCAAAGCACACAGTTTCCAGCAGTAAAATTTAAGAATGCAAGGGGGTTTTGTGTCATGGCTACCAGGCACGGATGATGTCCTGGTGGAAAATCCTGCATTGTAACATTGGGAGGAAGACAAGAGTAAAGTGCATCGCAGATAACATTCCTTTTCCCTTTAGTCCATCCATAAAAAGCATCTATCTTAAGAAAAAAATGGGCAGCAACCTGGTCTAACATTTGTGGAAGCTGAAGTCACCAAGATTCTGAGCTGAAGGGCCACCTCATAAAAACTGAGAACTTCTAAACAAGTGTGAGTGAATGAACTTGAGGTAATTTGTGAGTAGGAAGGGGTCTTGGTTTAAACCAGGTATATGGATAGGACACTCCAAAATGAGTTATCTCTCCTTGTATTTTTAACCCTTCCTTTTTTACCAATAAGAAGAGATGAATGTGCGAAGATGTAAGTGAAAAAAAACCAGTTTACTAAAAAATACAACAACAACAACCAAGATAACAGTAATAACCACTAGGTACAGAGGTACTGCGTCCTGTTGACAAAGAATAACCAACACAGCAACCAATCCTCCATGATCACAGAACCTCCTCATCCCCCAAACAACAGCCACCAGGGAACAAGGACAAAACAGAAGAATCCTGGAGAACTGTTCCTGTATAAAATCTGTCAAGTGCTGCCCATCCATCTGCTCCACATGGACCGACAGGACCTCTCCTGACAGTGGCAGCTGGAACTGGGTCAGTGGCTGGTACTCCTGGAGAGAGGGGATGATGCTGTTGGAGCTGTCCTGGATGGCAGCAGCAAAAAGAGGTCTGAAGGAAATGTCCTCCCTGACCCAGAAACAGGGCTGCCCCTGGCAACAGCAGCCAAAAAGATGTTACAGAATTCTCCAAAGCCTAGAGATAAACAAACCTGCCAGGCAGCCTTGCACTGCCTTTACTCAAAGAACCTGCCCCAGGCAACTTTCTTGGCAACCGGGTAAAAAAAAAGGTGCAGCCCCTGCTCCAAAGCCCTAGGGAGAACAGAGGAGCTCAGTGTGCCTCTTTGCTCTTTTTTAAAGGGACTCCAGGTCACCTGTCTCCATGAACCTGGGGTAAAACACTCCAGTTCTTCTAGCTCCTGGTTTCTAAAGGGGCAGGGGTCATCTTTGACAGGTTGGTGTAGGGAAGATATGGAATACAATTTTTTGGTTACCCAGGACAGAAGAATAGCAGCTTACTTAGAGACTTTTGAAAATAAATACCACCTTTCCTATCTAGAGAATTTTGCCTTGCATTTTGTTGTGCCTATTTCCCTTCCTCTGTTTGTAAGCACAGTGGGAGTTATGGCTGCACCTGATTTAGCAGTAATCCTGCATTAGTCATGGTATTTTTGTTTTCTCACTGCTAAATTGCAGTTATGTCTTGTGAATTCTGCACCTCTTTCTGAACGAATTATTTGCTTCATTTAATGGAATTTCTGGAACTGAGTGAGGAAAACTAGTAGCAGCTTATTTATTACAGAACGATCTCTGTGGAGAGCTTAGTGTCCATCTCAGCAGTGCCTGGACAGTGTGAGAAGCCTGTCTGGTGTTTGTTGGGAGTGATGGGAGTTTTGTTTGTGGGAATGATACAGAAGCTCACCTGAGGTTCCACAGCCTTGTACTGATTGCCAGTTAGAAATTAAGGTCAGGAACTGTTGCTGTTCCTGTTAGCTCTCATTGACATGCTCATAATTTATTCTATGTAATTTTATGTGGATGCTCACGTGATTAGACTCTGGGCTGATTTGGCAGTACTCTCTTGGCTGCCTGACATGTAGAACAGCCTTGGTTGGAAGCTGGATTTAGGCATGAATGTGAGGCGGGGAGCAGGTGTGAAGAATCACCTTTCCCCTGCTCACATCCATTGGACTTGAACAGCTTGGGAGAGGTGGGAAGGTTCTGTTGCCCTGTTTCTTTGAGGCCAAAGTGATAATGGGGAGCCTGGACTTTTGTGCTCCTTGAATTGGGAAGTGGAAAGGCTGGAAGCCATCTGCCTTCTCCAAAAATTTCTCATGCTAATTTTTCAGACTGCTGATATTCTGAAGTTCTTAGCTCTTCAAGACTCAAATATCTCCTTGAATTTATCTAAGTTATTCAGATTTGCAGAATTCTCCTTCCTCCTCATATAGAAGTCTTCAGTGTCTTTGTATTGAGAAACTAGCTGTTTCATGACAATGTTGGACCTTTCCAGAAAAAGAAAGGATTTTTAAAATTAAAAAGTATTTAATTTAAAAAACAAAACAGCCCTCTCAGCCCCCAGCCCCTCCCAAAACCTGCAGCAAAACTGATTCTTTCTGAGAAGAAGCATTTTGTTAAATTGGCCAGCTGTTAGTTACTAGCATGACAGATTCTATGATTATCTCTAAACTGGTGAAAACACATGTCCTGGTTTGAAGGACAGGTGTCTGCCAATAAAGGCAGAAGTTTTCATTTGAAATAGAGATTTTAATTCCACTCCCCCCAAGTATTATAAATGTTTGAATCCAAGACTCTGAGGCAGAGATAAGGGGGTAGTAATAACAGCTCTTTTACTAATATATCTAACAGTACAAGCAGAAACAACAGCTTGTTAAAATTACCAACAAAACAGAACAGATAACTCGGTCCCAGTCCTTTCTCAAGCTGCAGGCACACTCTCTCTGCATTTGGTTCCAGGGCTGCAGACAGAACAAAGCCCGGCAGCTGCAGAGAGCGGGCAGGAGCGGAGGCAGGAGGGGACGGCAGTGGCCACACCGGTCTCAAGGGGGGCGGCTGGAGAGGGCAGCTCCTCGCTCACCATTTTGTCCTGGTGATTAGCTGTGTCCTTAGAGGCAGGAGGCTGGAACGGGGCAGATGCAGGGCAGGTGATCGCAGAGGGTCTGGCTCTCCTGCTTTTGGCTGCGTGGCTTGGGACAGGGGGTCCTCCTCCGAGCTCGCCAGAAAGACGAGTCGCCTCCGGAAGCACGAGAGCCCCTCTGGAAGCTCAGCTCCCACCTATCTCTTTTGTCTAGAGTCATCAAAGGTCCTGGGTGTAACCCGGCCAGCTCCACTGGCATGATAATGGGAAAAATTCTTTAAATTGACACAGTAATAGAAAAACACTCAGCCCTCGACATCCTGAATTTTATCCACCCTGAATTTTTTCCATGCCAACATGCTACAGCAAATTAAAACTTTTAAATCATATACATACATGCAGTTGCAGGTGCAGTATCATAGATAGTTCACCCTAGAACAAGGTCTCCTTGGGTTATGCATCGGGTCTCTCCATTCTTTTGCATCACCCACCAAGTGCAACCTGGTCCTTGAGCGAAAACCACCCCACGAACAGGATTGTCTTTGCTGGAGGCAGAGTTCACCCAAACAGTTTTTCGTAACATGCCTCTCAGGTGTACCACTGGGACCTTATCTCCATTTGGTGTTCCCAAGGGCTCAAATTGGGCAGGGCCTGCTCGGTTAGTGGAACCTCGGGTATTTACTAACCATGTGGCCTTTGGTAGATTGATCTTCCAGTTCTTGAAAGTCCCCCCACCAAGTGCCTTTAAGGTGGTTTTAAGCAGGCCGTTGCACTGTTCAACTTTCCCAGCCACTGGTGCATGGTAGGGAATATGGTACACCCACTCAATGCCGTGTTCTCTAGCCCAGGTACTTATAAGGCTGTTTCTGAAATGAGTCCCGTTGTCTGAACTCAATTCTCTCAGGGGTACCATGCCTCCAGAGGACTTGTTTCTCAAGGCCCAGGATGGTCTTCCGAGCAGTGGCATGAGGCACAGGGTAGATCTCCAACCATCTGATGGTGGCTTCCACCATGGCCAGCATGTAGCGCTTGCCTTGGCGGGTTTGAGGCAGTGTGATGTAATCAATCTGCCAGGCCTCTCCATACTTGTACTTGGACCACCGCCCCCCATACCAGAGGGGCTCCACCCGCTTGGCTTGCTTGATGGTGGCACACGTCTCACAGTCCTGGATAACCTGAGAGATGCTGTCCATGGTTAGATCCACCCCTCGGTCTCATGCCCACTTATAGGTGGCATCTCTGCCCTGATGACCTGAGTCATCATGGGCCCATCGAGCCAGGAACAATTCTCCCTTGTGTTCCCAATCTAAGTCTGTCTTTGAGACGTCTATCTGTGCAGTCTGATCTATCTGCTCGTTGTGCCGGTGTTCTTCATTAGCCTGACTCTTGGGAACATGGGCATCCACATGATGAACTTTCACGGGTAGCTTCTCTACCTGAGTGGCAATGTCTTTCCACTCATCAGCAGCCCAGATTGGTTTTCCTCTACGTTGCCAGTCAGCCTTTTTCCACCTCTCCAGCCAACCCCACAGAGCACTGGCTACCATCTGTGAATCAGTGTAAAGGTAGAGCTTTGGCCATTTCTCTCTCTCAGCAATGTCCAAGGCCAGCTGAACAGCTTTGAGCTCAGCAAGTTGACTTGCTCTACCTTCTCCTTTGGTGGCTTGTGCAACCTGTCATGTGGGGCTCCATATGGCTGCTTTCCACTTCCGGTTCATCCCCACAATGCGACAGGAACCGTCGGTGAAAAGGGCGTAGCATTTTTCATCGGCTGGCAGTTGGTTGTACGGTGGGGCTTCTTCAGCCCGGGTCACTTGCTTCTGCTCCTCTTCATCAGTGAGACCAAAATCTTCACCTTCTGGCCAGTTTGTAATTATCTCCAAAATCCCAGGGCGATTCAGGTTGCCAGTACAGGCGCGCTGTGTGATGAGTGCAATCCACTTCCTCCATGTGGCGTCGGTGGCGTAGTGGGTAGAGGGAACCTTTCCTTTGAACATCCACCCCAGCACTGGCAGTCGGGATGCCAGGAGAAGCTGTGCTTCCGTGCAATCACCTCTGAGGCAGCTTGAACTCCTTCATAGGCAGCCAGGATTTCCTTCTCTGTGGGAGTGTAATTGGCTTCAGACCCTTTGTAACTTCTACTCCAGAATCCCAGGGGTTGGCCTCGGGTCTCTCCAGGCACCTTCTGCCAAAGGCTCCAGGACAGACTGGTTCCTGGCTGCAGAGTAGAGCACATTCTTTACCTCTGATCCAGCCCTGACTGGACCAAGGGCTACTGCATGAGCAATCTCCTGCTTGATCTGGGCCAAAGATTGCTGTTGTTCAGGGCCCCAGTGGAAATCGTTCTTCTTGCGGGTGACCAGGTAGAGAGGGCTCACAATCTGGGTGTCCTCTGGGATGTGCATTCTCCAAAAGCCTATGGCACCTAGGAAAGCTTGTGTTTCCTTCTTGCTTGTTGGTGGAGACATTGCAGTGATCTTATTGATGACTTCAGTAGGGACCTGGCGCTGTCCATCTTGCCACTTCACTCCCAGGAACTGGATCTCTCGGGCAGGTCCCTTGACTTTGCTCTTTTAATGGCAAAACCGGCTCCCAGCAAAATCTGGATGATCTTCTCTCCCTTCTCAAATACCTCCATTGCCGTGTTCCCCCACACAATGACGTCATCGATGTACTGCAAATGTTCTGGAGCCTCACCCTTTTCCAGTGCAGCCTGGATCAGTCCGTGGCAGATGGTGGGGCTGTGTTTCCACCCCTGGGGCAGTCGGTTCCAGGTGTACTGCACGCCCCTCCAGGTGAAAGCAAACTGAGGCCTGCACTCTGCTGCCAAAGGAATGGAGAAAAATGCATTGGCAACATCAAGGATGGCATACTTTGCTGCCTTGGACTCCAGCTCGTACTGGAGCTCCAGCATGTCCGGCACGGCAGCGCTCAGCGGTGGAGTCACTTCATTCAAGGCACAATAGTCCACAGTCAATCTCCAATCTCCATCAGATTTGCGCACAGGCCAGATGGGGCTGTTGAAGGGTGAGTGGGCTTTGCTGACCACCCCTTGGCTCTCCAGCTCACGAATCATCTTGTGGATGGGGATCACAGCATCTCGATTTGTCCGGTACTGCCAGCGGTGCACTGTCATGGTGGCAATTGGTACCTGTTGCTCTGTCACTTTCAGGAGTCCTACTGCAGATGGGTTTTCTGATAGTCCAGGCAAGGTGTTCAACTGCTCTCTGTCGCTACAGCAGCTATTCCAAAAGCCCACCTGAACCCCTTTGGGTCTTTGTAGTAGCCGTTCCTGAGGAAGTCTATGCCTAGAATGCGCGGTGCCCCTGGGCCAGTTACAATAGGATGTTTCTGCCACCCCTTCCCTGTCAGGCTAATCTCAGCTTCCAGCAAAGTGAATTCCTGTGATCCCCCCGTCACCCCAACAATGGAAAAAGGTACCTTCCCCACATGTTCTGGTGGTATCAGGGTGCATTGTGAACCAGTATCAACTAGCACTTTATGTTTCTGCGTGTGCCAGGCCATCACACCTGCACTATCCAATACTCTCTGTCATCCCATGCCTCTCCCTGGCTAGAGGCAAGGCCCCTCTCGCCCTGGTTATTATTTCTTTCCTGGGCATACATAGTGGAGGTTCCTTCCAGGGGATCTGACAGATCATCCTCCCTTCTGTAATACCCTGCACCTTTACCATGGGAGGTTGAGGCTACCTTCATTTTAGCGCGATTCCATCGGTTAGCATTTCCCTCCCTGAGCTGATGCACCTGTGCTGCCAGGACAGAAGTAGGTTTCCCATCCCATTTTTCCATTTCTTCCCCTTGGTCTTGCAGGAAGAACCACAGGTCAGCTCGTGGGGTGTACCCTCTCTCTCTAACTGGCGGGTGCGGGGTTCTACATTTGGGGCCTGTGACTCGCACTGGTGCTGCACTGATCTTCCTTATCTCCTCCCTCATCTCCTCCCTCATCTCCTCCTTCATATCCCTCATCCTATCTTGGACCTCTTGGAGGTCCCTGGCCATGGCAGAGACATTGGTCTGCATTGGGCCATTCATCATACTCTTGAAATTTCTGAGTTTGTTGGCAACAGAACCCACTGTTTCTTGGTGGTTGATCATTGCAATGAAGGTGGTATATTGAGATGGCCCCAGGGTTGCCAAATTCCACAGCATCTGCCCTGTGCACCTGACCTTGTCATGGTCATTGTCATGCTGTCCATCCCTCCCAAAGCGTACCTCTAATACTACCACTTCTCTCAGCTGCTGGATCCCTTCCTCAAGAGTCTTCCAGCACATTCTATGGTGGTGCTCCTGCATTCTCTCTTTGTGGACAAACCTCTCTCTCACACTCATTAAAAGCAGGCCCAGAAGGAAAGGAGGCCTTGCTCCCTTACGAATATCTGGTCCACACCTGAGTCCTGGGCCAAGGATCCCAAATTCCTGGCCTCAGTTCCATCCAGTTGTACACCTGTTCCCGTAAGGTCCCAGACCCGCAGTAACCAAGTTGTAAAAGGCTCACGGCCCCGCCGTGCAATGTCTTTACGCAGGTTACGGAGACTATCGTATGAGAGGGACTCGGTGACGATCTTAACCTCTGGCTCCCTTGCTGGTTGTGAGGACCCTCCTTGCTGGTCCTCATTATCTAGGTGCCTCGTTTTAATCTTAGATTTTCTAGTTTCCACAGGGGCAACTGCTGCTGGCTGTGGCTGCCCCTGTGATTTAGCTGGAACCTGGACAGATACAACATCTACAGGTTCCACTGCAGCACCGTCTGACTCTCCCTCTTTAGGGCAGGGGGAGGGTTTCTCACCAGCTGGAGAAAAGTGCTCCTTCAACATCTGACTTTGCTCCTTCAACATCTGGTCTATATCCTTCACTAGAGCCCCCACCCGCTCTGGGTGGTTCATTTCTGCAGTGGGCTGTGGGGCAGCATCCCTAGCCCCTGGGGCAGGGTTAGGCTCTGGGGCAACATCCCTAGTCCCTGGGGCAAGGGCAGGTTCTGGGGCAGCACCTCTATTTCCTGGGGTAGGTATCAGGGTTGTTATCCAAGCCAATATTCCCTTGTTTCTGAATGCTAAGTAGAACAGGCCTATCAGCAAAGCCAGCCACTGTATAATAACACTAGCGATTAAAGCAGATCTGAAATCCTTGAAAACTGGTGGGGTAGTCTCAAAAAACTGGGTGATGGGTTGGGAGAAAATTTCCCTTGCATTCATTACCTCACAGTAAGTACCATTATTGAAATAACCTCAGAAACACGCAGTTAGAGTACGATAGCTCTGGATCCATGTGGCCACTTTCCAGAAAAAATTAAAACCCCATGAATTCCTGACATAATCAATCCACCAAACGAATCGGATAATAGCTACAATAACTTTGGTGAGGGGGCCTATATTCAAATAAGGGCTTGCAAATGGGAGAGAGATATCTGTGGCCACATGGAGCCCAAACCAGATTAAATCAGACAACATGTTGCAACTTAAGAGAGCTGTTACTCCTGTCTTACCTCTCCACTCAGTGCCCTCTGTCCTACGTTTGGACGCCAAAATCTGTCCTGGTTTGAAGGACGGGTGTCTGCCAATAAAGGCAGAAGTTTTCCTTTGAAGTAGAGACTTTAATTCCACTCCCCATAAGTATTATAAATGTTTGAATCCAAGACTCTGAGGCAGAGATAAGGGGGCAGGAATAACAGCTCTTTTACTAATATATCTAACCGTACAAGCAGAAACAACAGCAATTGTTAAAATTGCCAACAAAATAGAACAGATAACTTGGTCCCAGTCCTTTCTCAAGCTGCAGGCACACTCTCTCTGCATTCGGTTCCAGGGCTGCAGACAGAACAAAGCCTGGCAGCTGCAGAGAGCAGGCGGGAGCGGAGGCGGGAGGGGGCGGCAGCGGCCACCGGGGAGCGGCTGGAGAGGGCAGCTCCTCGCTCACCGTTTGTGTCCGGATGTTCAGCTGTGTCCACAGAGGCAGGAGGCTGGAACGGGGCAGATGCCGGGCAGGTGATCGCAGAGGGTCTGGCTCTCCTGCTTTCGGCCGTGTGGCTCGGGATGGGGGGTCCTCCTCCGAGCTCGCCAGAAAGACGAGTCGCCTCCGGAAGCACGAGAGCCCCTCTGGAAGCCCAGCTACCACCTGCCTCTTTTGTCTAGAGTCATCAAAGGTCCTTGGTGTAACCTGGCCAGCTCCATTGGCATGATAATGGGAAAAATTCTTTAAATTGACACAGTAATAGAAAAAACACTCAACCCCCAACAACACGGCATGGAGATATTTGCTTCACTCCCTCCTAGTAAAGTAGAAATAATTTCTTTAAATTATTTCTTTAATGAATATATGTGCCATATGTATGCCATAGAGTTTTTATAAGCCACAATTTGAAGCATGGGTAAGCAAAGTGGGGGGGAGAAAAACCCTTCAAATATTTTATTCTCTATTTTCCATCAGCCAGTGATGTCTGACTGCTTCTCAGGAAGCAGGGCTGCAGCACATGTAGCATTTGTTTTAGAAGGCAAATGTAAATAATAATTGCTTCCCCTTCCTCCTTTTTCTTAGCTTTATCTCAGCTGACAGCATATGGCATTGAATATCCCTTTGGTCAGTTTGGGCCAGCTGTCCTGGTTATGTCACCTCCCAGGATCTTGCCCACCCCCAGCCTGCTGGAGGGGGGAATGTTGGAGAGAGCATTGATGGTGTGCCAACCCTGCTGAGCAACAGCCAAAACACCTTTTTAGCTGCCTGTGCAAAGCACAGCACTGGGAGGGCTCTGCATCTCAGCCAGACCCAACACACCTGTATAGGTATTCTAAATGCCTTGTATTTATTTCTGTTTGGAAAACCATTTTAAAATTGTTTCCTAAGGAGGCCCTGAAGATGAGCCAACATGTGGAAGACCACTTGGCATGCGAGTTGGGCCAAATAACACCCTGTTTGTGGCAGATGCTTATTACGGACTCCATGAAGTTGATCCTGATACAGGTATGACTTTTCAGCTCCGAAGTTTTCTTCTACTGACAAATCTGGGCTTCATTTGCAGTTTTGCCAGACACTGCAGGCAAAACAATGCCTGTCTTTTTTGTAAAGTGATTTGAAGCTGTCGGGATGAAATGAGTCATGCAAGAACTTGATATTTATTTTTTTGTAGAATCACTTCCTCTCTGTTTCTGGCTGTCTGGTTCAGAGATACCAGTGACTTATCTTTTGGCATTACATGGGTTTTGTTGATAAAATTGGTATCCCAGGATCCATGAATAGAGCTTTGTTATAGCTGTTTCAGTTTTCGTGAAAGGAAAGGAAAAAGATTGATACATAAAACCTTTCGTTATGTTTGCTGTACTTTTGTGTCTGCCTTGATCCCACTGTGGTAGTGAAAAGCTCTTCACTTCCCTGTAAACCAAATCTACACAAAGTGAAGAGAGATGCATTTTGGTGTGGCTATACTGTATGTCTTTTTTTCCTTTTCTTTTTGTAACCAGGTGAAACGAAGACGCTTGTGTCAACCAAGACACTGATAGAAGGCCAGAAGTTGTCATTTGTAAATGATCTTACAGTGACCAGGGATGGGAGGAAGATATACTTCACTGATTCCAGCACTAAATGGAAAAGACAAGACTACTTGTTCCTAGTTATGGAAGGCACAGATGATGGGCGGCAAGTATCTCCTTCCCAAGGCATTTAACTTGCCGTAAGCTCAGTTGTCGGAGAGTACTTCAACACTTCCTTGATCTTCACGTTTTCTTCTATTTATAAACCCACCTTTGTGAACACTGCACTGCACAGGGGAGGCTGAGGGAATCGTGTGGGTATTGCTAAATGAGACCTGCAGCAAAATAAATGAGATTCCCCTTTTTCCTTCAAGAGGACTGGCAAGGAATGGTTGTTTTTAAAATGAAAGCGTTAGCATTACCTTCAGTCCAAATCCTTCATGAATGTTGCCAGTCTCAAGTGCCTTGTTATTTCTCTTGTGTTCATAAACAAATGCTTCCTGGCTAATTCTTCCTTCTTAACTTCAGTGTGGTGCATGCAAGAAAAGATGGAATGCTTGAAGAATGAAACAGATGCGTAAATGCTCATCTTCACTCAAAAATGATTTCTTTTCAGCCTCCTTGAATATGACACAGTGACAAAAGAAGTGAAAGTCTTAATGGTGGGGCTGAGGTTTCCCAATGGTGTACAGCTGTCTCCTGCAGAAGACTTTGTCCTGGTGCTGGAGACAACCATGGCTAGAATCAGAAGGCAAGTATGACTTTGGAATTATTGCTAATCTGTGTACAGATTGTTTAAGTAGATGAAAGGAATGACAAAAGAAACCCTACCCTTTAGTTAGGCCTAGTTAAAAATGACAAAAAAAGTGATCTTCCTCAATACTTAATTTGTTGGTTTTGTTTTGTTTTTTTTTAAATTTAATTTAATTTAATTTTTAATTTAATTTAATTTTTTTAATTGTGGGCACCTTAAGCACAGTGAGGTAAGCTGACTTTTTTCCTGGGGAGAAGCATGTGGCAGTGCTGTATTTCCCTGTACCAAAATAACGAGATTTTTTTTTTTTTTTAAACTTGGGACTCTTGTTTATTATTTAAACTGATTGAGTTAAGATGTTCTAATCTATTATCTATAACTTTCAGGTATTACGTGTCTGGGCTGATGAAAGGTGGAGCAGATATGTTTGTTGAGAATATGCCTGGTCTTCCAGATAATATCAGGTTAAGCAGCTCTGGAGGATATTGGGTAGCTATGGCAGCTGTGCGACCCAATCCTGGATTTTCTTTGTTGGACTTCTTATCTGAAAAAACATGGATTAAAAGGATGATATTTAAGGTAAAAAAAATATTAAAGAGAACTTTTTAAAAAATATCACCTTTAGTAGAGGAATGGAAGTGATAAATAATTGTTTGTCCTGTTTCTTCCTCTTTACAGGAAGATTTAAAAAAACATTAGGTGCTGTGGTTAAAACTGTTGTTGCTTTCCCCTGGTGGAAGAGCCCTTATACAGGTAGAAAAATTTAACATTTGCTTCTTTGAGTAGCAGGTACACATCTCTTAAGTTGCCTTCCATCTTGATCTTAGGAAAGAAAAAGAGACTATCTCTAACCATTCAGCAAGACAAGATCTACATTTGGATATGTGAAGACTTCACCTGAAGTGCCTAAATTGCTTATTGCCAGGTGTCTGAAGAGCATTTGGGAAGTGTGAGCTGTTCCCAAGACTGCCCTAGGCACCTTAGGAGACAGTGTGTATGTTGTGGATGGCGTTAGGTGAATTTTGTTCTGGTTCACTATGCTTGTTTTTGTGTCACCCCACTTTGATGAGCAAGGATAATGTGTTTTTCTAAGGGCTAAAGAAAGCATGGTGCTTTTTAAACAATGCAAAGACTTGAAAATACTTTTGTCCTTGAAAAAATAAAAATTAGCAAGCAGTGCTTAGGATTCCATTCCAGCTGAGCAAGCCCTGTGCTGTCTGTGTCTCTCCTGGCGCATTGTGGGAGCACTGAGTGATTCCGTGGGGACCTTGGCATCAGCTGCACAGAGCAAGCTGCTGTTTCTTTAGTGGGCAGCCTTTCAGCCTGCCTCTGAAGTAGAATGAGCTTCTGCTGATCCTTTTGTTTCTTCTCAAGCTGGCTTTTCAGAGATTAATGTGTTAACCCTGTGTAAGAGTGTTTACTCAAAATGTGTCCTTTTGTTCTCAGCTGCTGCTTCTGAGGAGTGTGGGGTGGTCTTTGCCTGTATAAGTGTCTGAGATCAGTGTGGAGAACAAAACCTTTGGTTAATTTTCTTTCTTTTCTTTCAGTTGCTGAGTCAGGAAACTGTGACAAAGTTTGTACCCAAATATAGCCTTGTTGTTGAACTCAGTGAGACAGGATCCTACAAAAGAAGCTTCCATGATCCCAACGGAGTGACAATAGCTTATGTCAGTGAGGCACATGAACACAATGGACACCTTTACCTGGGATCCTTCCGCTCTCCCTATATTGGCAGACTTGATTTCCAGCATGTTTAACTGCTCACCCATGATGAAGTCCCACTGTCCTGTACTGTGCCAGAGGTGCAAAGGAAGCATGTGCTTGAGACAGTGTGTGACCAAGGACAAAAAGTGACTGTGCAGGAGGTAGGTGTAGGTGCAGGAGCACTGTGGCCATAGGAAGATATACAGCTCGCTGTATCTGTCCTTTGTCTTAGGTGACTGCTCATGCCCTGGAGTTGACCTGTATTATTGTTCATATCTAAGGACTATGGTGAGGCATCTTCGTTTGGTTCTTCGTTCCTCCAAGGAAATCCATTCATTTTCCTGTGCCCAGCCTTGTTGGGAATCATCTTGAACAGAACACCATCATGTCGCCTTTAATGCAACTGTATATCCTCTTACACTGGAAAGATTTGTGATGGATGGAATTTAACTGTGTGTGATTTGGGTGGAAGAGGGTGGCTTGCATGTGTTTATTTCTGTTTTAGTGCCTCCTGTCCAGGAGTGATTACAGTGCATATTCTAATGTTCTACTGTGGTGCTGTGGTAGAGGCAGCAACATCCAGGACATGCCTAGGAATATAGTTATGCCACTGGGTTTCTTCAGTCCCAACCTGTGTAGGTAACATCAGACATTCCAATTAATCAACAGTTAATTCCAGTTAATCAACAGGCAGAATCAAATTGGATCATCACCTGTGGACTCCTGTGTTTCTTTATAGCATTGAGGTCAGATGATGAATGAAAGTTGCATTTTTGCATTATTAAGGACTAGTTCCAGTGGGTCTGAAAAGAATTGTTTGTAGTATTTCCTCCATGTTTTACCAGGTCCTGAAAGTCTCCCGTTCGTTATCTATGTGACCATTCCAGGGAGGAGAGGAATCCTGCAAGAATCCTCTTCAAACGTGCTTTTTATGAAGAACTGGCAAAGATTTTGGGGAAGATTGGTGTCTGAAGATGGATGTGAGCTCAAATGGTCCCTGTAAAATCTACCGTTACTGGATGAGGAAAGTTTTGGTGGAAGTTTTTGGAATGCAATAGTAGCTCATGGATGCCTTTCTAGGGACCTCCTCTGTTAACAGATACTCTGCTTGGTAAATATGGAGAATGCTTTGCTGCCAGCTATTGCAAAGGAAAGCCTATGCTGTTACATTTTGTGGCTGGAATGGCTGGCAGCACAAAGGAATCCAGACAATAACTCAATTACATGGAGGAGCCAGGGAAGAGGGGGCTATGGCGGACCTTGTGCTCACCAATGAGGATGAATGTGCAGCTCAAGGGCAGCCTTGGCTGCAGGGATCATGAGGTGGTGGAGTTCAAGTTCCTTAGGGCAGGGAGGAGGGTGTAGAGCAAACTTGCTGCCCTAGACTTCAGCAGGCCAGACTTTGGCACCTTCAGAGATCTGTTTGGTTAAATACCATGGGATAAAACCCTGGAGGGAAGAAGGGCCCAAAAAAACTGGTTGATATTCAGGGGTTATCTTCTCTAGGCTCAGGAGTGATGCATCCCAATAGAGAGGAAGTTGGACAAAAATTCCAGGAGGCCTTGTGTAGATGGACAAGGAGCTCCTGGACAAGCTCGGAGACTAAGAGGAGGCCCATGGAGGGTAGAAGCAGGAGCTGTAGCCTGGCAGGAATGAGAGGTTGTCTGAGCAGCCCAGGGATCAGGTTAGAGGAGATGAAGCCTTAAGAGAATTAAACATGGCCAAGGACATCGAGAACAATATTCTGGTATTCTGCAGGTATGTGGGTGATAAAAGGAACACTAGGAAAAATGAGGACCCTCTCTGGAAGGGGAGACCTGATTACCTGAGACATGGCAAAGGCTGAGGTGCTCAACGACTTTTTGACCATCTCCACCAGGAAGTGCTCCAGCCACACTCCCAAGCTGCAGAAGGGAAAGACAGGGCCTGGGAGACTGAAGAATCACCCACTGTAGGATGCCTAGATCATCTTAGGAACATGAAGGTCCACAGGACTTGTTAAAATGCATCTATGGATCCCGAGGGAACTGATGGATGAAGGGCTAAGTCATTATATTTGAGGAGTTGTGGTAGTCCAGTTAAGCTAGCTTCCACCAACTAGAAAAAAAAAAAAACTTAAAAAAAAAAAAAAAAGGAAGAAAGGAAGACCTGGGGAACTACAGCCTTTCAATCTCACCTCTGTGCCTGGCAGGATCATAGAGCAGAGAGACTGGAGCATGTTACTCAGAGAAGGTGTGGATGCCCTTGGAAATGTTCAAGGCCAGGCTAGATGGGGAGCAACCCAGTCTCATCAGAAGCGTCCCTGATGATCTTTGAGGTCCCTTCCAACCCAAAGCATACTATGATTTTAAATAAGAGGTTTCGCATTTTAAAGAACTAGAGGGGTTGTTTCAGCAGCTGTGTGATTTAGTGCACTGATATTTTGGAATCAAAGCTTTTGCTGCTCTCTCCTTTTTTACCACTGGATGACAATCAAACCTAAACTTACACAATTGCTGCATTTTGTCACCTTTGGAAAGGAAAGAAATTTGCTATAAATACATAACGAAAAGCACCAGAAAAGGAGAAGGTGATGCTAAAAATATCACCTGATTTCACTGGCCTTCTGTTCTTCTGTTAATGGAGGGCATTATGAAAATGACTCTTCCCTGTCAGTGCCTCTGTCATCTTGTTCTGTGTTACTGCCAGGCTGCAGCAGTCCTGTGGCAAGTAGCTGATGGCTGCTGGATCAGACTGACTTGTTTCTGTACAGGCCAGGGGCTGCTGTTTTTGGGAAAATCCAGTCCAGAGCAGGCTGCTTCAGTACAAGCTGGTTAACACTGCTCTGCCAGACCTTGCAACTACTTGTCCTCTTCTGGTGGGATATGAAAGTTAAACTTGATGGGATCTCAAGTTGGGGTTGAAAAAGCAAATCTGCTGTGGTGTTTTTTTTTATGTTGATGCTTTGGCACCCTTGGGGCGAACCTTTGCCTCTTGGTACACAATTATCACTAGTGATTTATTTGCCAAAATGTTTCACCAAGTAACCTTTGGACAGAGTGCAGTTCTCAGTTATTTTTTAAAGGTACTGCAGACTAACTGGACTTGTACCCCATAAGCTCCCTCTGTTTATACAGGCTGGACAGACAGGCTTTATTCAGTTTGAGAGGTTAAATATCTCTGAAGTCTGTAAAGTCCCAACTGTAGTGGGTGGCACAATGCTAAGCAACAAACCTTGCTTGTGACAGGCTGCTTAAGCACACCACTGGTGTTCCATTTCTCATAAGAACCTTAACACTTCATTTTAGCTGGCTCCCATTCCCAGTGTTGTGCTGGATCCTGATAATCCATCCATGGTATGCAGAAGTGGGGGGGATCTTTAGTAAAACCCAGATGAAACAGGTTGACTGACACACAGGGATCATTATTCATCATAAGGGATGCTTGAGAACAGTATTTTTCTAGAAACTATTTTTAAAAAAATCTCTAATCTTTGATTGGCTCTCAAACGCAAGAGTAAAGCAGCAGCACTAAAATGCCTGTGAAATAAACAAACTGGCTAATGTCCTCTTGATGCTCCTGTGAGGACTGGTTTTACAGGCTCATTCCACTTCCACAGAGGCTGAGTAATGGTGTGTTGATTTCAGATGGATGGTGACACACCTGCCTTGAGCAATGAGAAACCTAGAACAAGTCAGGCTTGGAAAAAAACAGCCAGTCTTCTCTTTTGATGATATGAGTGCAGGAATATGACACCTCTGTAGCTCTGAGACTGGCTCTTCTCTAGTGTGAGAAGTCTTACTGGATGCAAGAGCATTTACAGAGGTATCAAAGGTCTTGTCAGAGCTTTTGGTGGAAGAATAAAGGGGCTGTGGTTCCTTAAGAAGGGAGGAAGTCCTCTCTGCATAACTCCCAGAGAAGCCTGAGCTTGCTTCCTGTGTCTTACCCAAGTTTCTTTTGAGGCAGATTATGGCATATGAGAGAATGTTGCCCTGTGTCCTGAAAGGCTTGGAGAAATTTTTGATTTAATGTGAAGCTCTGCAGTAAAACTATCCAAGGAAAGGAACTGAGCTGGAGTACACCACAGCTGTGCATTTAAAGAATGTGTTTTGTTTTGCCTTGTTGGTGGAATAGATGTTTCTGTGGGGCATTAAGTATTGAGAGGAATTTGCTGAAAGTATCTAGAACATTACTCCACAGTTAACTGCCCTGTTTCTTGTCTGGAGCAAACTTCTGTATTAGAGCTGCTGAAACATAACTTATGTGCCCATGACGCATTTATGCAAAGGTTGGTTTCTCAGTGTGAACAGCTGAGGAAAGTGATTGCAAAGCCTTGGCATAAATCTGATTCCTTTAAATTTGTGTATGCTTTGTGCCAGTAAAAACTTTGCAGGTGAGATAATGACCTCTTAAGTTTCTGAGTCTGTCTGTTCAGTGATCACAGCAGGGATCTGATGATGCTGACACTTGTCCTGCTCATCTAGCCTGCTTAAAAACAGTGCTGCAAAAGAATGAGCACAGGGGCAGCTGATTTTTGCTAATTTGTTTGAGGTAGGGACTGAAGACTGTAGCAGTAAGTTGTTGTCGTTAGCTTTGTGTGCAAGGCTTTTTCCTCACAGTCAGCAGCTGTTGTGTCTCCTTATCTGTCTGCTGCCAGCTCAGTCTTGTGCTGGTTCCTTGTA
This sequence comes from Luscinia megarhynchos, assembly GCA_034336665.1. NCBI lineage: Eukaryota > Metazoa > Chordata > Aves > Passeriformes > Muscicapidae > Luscinia > Luscinia megarhynchos. The sequence goes on along the minus strand of CM067565.1, from coordinate 99,713,400 downwards.
GCTTTAACTCCTCCAGCTGTCAGTGGGCTCTGAAAGTCAGTCAGTTTGTGAAACTGAGTGTGCATCTGGTACAGGCAGAACTTCCAGGTCCTTCATGTAGAGCTGCTGATGTCAAAAGAATGCAAAGCGGGAAGTCTGTCAGTCAGCAATGCTTTATATTGTGGTGGCAGGCAGTTTGTCTCCTGTGGAATTTAAAAAGTGGGAGTATGAGAGGAAATATTTGTAGAGCAGAGCTTTTGAGCAAATGCAGATCTCAGTTTGAGGATCACTGGCCACTTTGGTGCTCTGGTAAAACTCAGGTTGTGGTTGTCCCACAAGCTCGTAATGTCACTGCTGGGATTGTTCCTTTTTTTCTTGAACATACAGGGCTGTTAAAAGCAAGTTTTCCTTCTCACCTCATGCCCTAAATCTTTACTAAAAATCCTTTTGAATTGCCATTGTAACCTGAAATAGATGTCAGAGACTCAGCAAGGTCTGCAAGGGTATGAACTCCTTGGAGTGAATTGGTGAACTGTTAACCATGGTGTAAATTGGAGCCAAGATGCAGAAGGCAGAGACATTGGCTTTTGGACTGCTGCATGTCATTGTGATTAAATGGTATTTTGCTGCAGTTCTTTAGGTCACTGCTAGTAGTATCCTCTTCTTTAGTTACCCAAATCCTTCCTGAGTGAAGTGCTCTGAAATGATAGAAAGAGCTCAGTTGACTTTGGCTCTGCTCCTTTCTTTGGTGTTTATGAAAGCTCTGTTACAATAGCCTTTCTTATTGTAAAGCACACTGGAATTATGTGCAACAGTAAACACTTGGATGCAGCTTTGAACATAGGGCTGATCTGTCTTTCTCAGCAGGTGCTTGTCTGTTTGGATGGAGGGGTTTGAACAGTCATTCTGCATTTTCCTTGGGAGAACAGCAAAGGCGTGTTGGGTTTGTCAGGCTGCATGGTGAGGAGTTCACCTGGCTTTAACTTTTGTTGCTCTGACAAATGGAGAATTGGCTTGGTGAGGTGACTGAGATGAAGCACTGTGTGTCAGAGGCTTGGAGAGTTGCACAGGGGACACTGTTGTGTGATGTGCTCACTGCCTGCATGCATCTCTGCACAGACCTGAAGTGACAGTGTGCTGCCTGCTCGCCCCCATGGTGGCATGTGAGAGGTAAATGACATCTGTTCCTGAACACCAGGCTGTCCTGCTGGCTGAAGGAAGGAACATGGATCTGCCCAGCCTCTTCTGGTCCAGACTGTCTAGAGCTGACAGTCTGTTTGGAAGCCCTTGGCATTGTGTGAAGCCTGCAGCTGAAGGAAAAGAGGGATTGAGACCATTCCTAACCCCTCTGAGACACAAAGAACAGCTCTTCTGGCTTCTCTTGTTCTCCTACAAACTTAGCTGTGGCTTAGTTTTCCTGCTTTTTGGACAGCCCAAACCACCATAGATGACTTTCCTTCTCCTTGTCTTTGGCACGAGGCTGTTGGGGGTGACTTGTGTGATAGCTGAATGTAGCATCACATTGCATCCTCTTGTGTCCCTTCTGGAGCTTTTTTTTAAACACTGTTGGTTTTGGTTTTGATTTTAATTTTGGTTTTGGTTTTGGTTTTTTCTTTCCCCAGCCAAGATACTGCTGTTCCCAAAGGTAAGATGCAGCACAGCTGCCTCTCCAGCATTGGATGCTGAATTTGAGCTGCTGCTGGCCCACCTGTTCATCACAAGTGGTGTTTCTGAAGCAGAACTTGAGACATGCCCAGCTTTGGGATTACTTGGAGCAGATAGTTAGCGGTACTATTAATACCATCTGTCTTAAAAATCCCAGACCTTGGCTTAGAGCCCTTCACTGGCCTTTTTTGACTGAGTGGTTGTTAGGACGGCTGAAAGTGGGGGTGTTACTGCCAATAGGAGTTACAATATTGCTGCAGAAAGGCAACAACTCTCAAAAAAAAAAAAAAAGTATTTGTGGGGAAAATGAGTTCTTTGTGGCTTTGATCAGGGCCTTGCCCATTTAGAAGTGCTAGTCTGTATGACTATCGTGGGCTCAGACTTTATGGCTGTTTTAAGGGAGCAGCTATGCAAATCCTTCCTAAAAGGAACCTTAGTCCACTGTAAGCAATAGTTAGCCCACAGATGAAGAGTGAAGACTTGAAGGAGTGGTAGATGTCCACCTAGAGAAGATCATCATTGTACTGAACCTGAATATAAGCTGTCTGGCAGAAGTCAAATATTGTATATTAACCTGAATGGAACTATGCTGTTTAACCTCAGAATTATTCTTTAGGAATATGATTAGATTTATGTGCTTTGGCATTTGCCATGGCATTTGCAGCAATGTCCTTTCACAGTGTAGCTTTGCTTTCGATTAAGACTCATTAGACTATGTAATTTCTGGTCTGTGTTTCAAGACATCCTTATCCATACCTCTGTCTTAAAAAAAAAAAAAGAACAGCTCTCCCTCTTGCCTTCCTGACAGATGTGTCAGGAACTGGAAAATCTTAAAACATGTGTGTATGTATACTCAGGCAAACTATCCCACTGTTGTAAAGCTTTCCTCAGTGTTGTATTCACACATGCTGTGGTTTAGATTTGTTTCCATCATGGCTTTTTGAAGGTTCATCACAAAACAAGTGCAACAGAGCTTCCTAGGAGTGCTTGGAAATTCAGCCAGAGGATGGATGGTGAATGAAGGACAACACATGTTCATGTGCAGTTTAGTTTTGGAAAAACAGATAAACAGCTGCATAGCAAGACATTCAGTCAAGGCATGCCTTGCCTTTTGAGTATCTTTCTCAGGGAAAAAACAACCATGTGCTTTGAGACAAAAGCTCTGTGGCAATTCTGTACAGCTGTTCCTCACTTCTGTATTGACCTCAGCATTCCAGGCAAGGAAAAACTCATGGTGGGAGATCCCCTGTAATTCAGGCTCTCACGGGAAAAGGTCTTGGTGACAGTGGGCAACAGGGATATGTACTTTATGTGTCCAAGGTGTTATCCAGACCTCAAAATAGCATCTCAGCATCTGTGAATAAAAGGGGAATAGGTGAGAAAGTTCAGCTGTCTGCTGGTTAATCTCAGCATTGCAAGCTGTGATGAGGCAGGAGAAAACAACATCCCTTTGTCTGCCTGCTTTATCCTAGGAAAAATACTGTTTGCTAAGTAATCCTGTCTAGTGGGAAAGGCTGTGTAAAGTGTCTCCCATCCAGGAAATCTATTTGGGACCTACTTTATTTCTGCACACTCTCCTCAGTCACTCAGGAATATGGGCCAGGTAGATGTGTCTGGTTCAACTCCTTGCAGACAGGAACTGGCCCTGGATGCATGAAAGGTGATAACCTGTCCTCACCCCAGCTGGCTCTGCAGAGGAGAGGCTTGTACATGTATGAAGAGATGGCAGAGCTGGTCTAAAGGTGATTGTACAGCTAGAGGTGGCCAAGAATTCCCTGCAGTTCCTGAGCACCCCAAATGAATTGAACACATACCTGTTGCAGGTTTTTTTCCCTTTGAAAGTGACAGCTGTCCAGGTTGGAATGATCCCTCTTCTCACACACGGTGCGTTTGATTTCCACGTGAAGCATGTACTTCAGCCCTCTGACAATCTAGAGAAAGCAGTTTCCTCCTTTAAAATAGGGGCAGAGGAAAGAGATGCCAAAACTTTGGCTAGGAGTCAAGTGCTACACCTGAGAACTGTGTGTCCCCTACACAGAGCCCTCCTGTGTAGCAGTGCTATAGGGGACAGCATTAGCAGTCCTGAGGAAGATCAGGGATGTTGTATCTTGGATGTGCCATAGGAGGGTCAATTAAAGGACAGTTTGAAGGACTATCGGGAGTCTGCTGCTCTTACCTGTACCATGGCTTTCTTTATCTGTGATTCCTTGAACAGAAAGAGGTCATTGGACTTGTTGTTGTATCTGTAAACCCCAAAGCGAGCGGCCTTGTGGACCCCAGGGTTGTTGGTGTTCACTGGGACAGGGGAGCCAGGTCTTATGGTTGAGTGGGGTGGTGGTACATTTGTAACTGAAACAACACAAAACATCAGGATAAAACACATCAGGGCCTTCAAAGGGTCGGAGTTCAGCCCTGTGAACCAATGTTAAACCCTTTTACTTGTCCAATGCATTTGTACTTCAGAAAGTCTCTGCTCGTATCTGTTACAAAATAATTTTCGTTTATATATCTGAAATGGTGAAATAGTCCTAGGAAATTAAATGACGTAAAGAAGTGCCAGAAGTGAAAGCAGAGTTCAAAATTACATGGAAGAAGATGGAGTTTCACAAATACTATTTACATGTCTCTGATATAATTCACAGTTTATAGAAGGACCAACTTTGAATCTGCTTATGAAGATAGGTCATGTTGCTCAGAGTACAGCATAGTTTTGATAACATATCAAACAGTGGCTCAAGAGTCCTGCTGTTCTTAATTTGCCTATCTTATCTTACAGATATAAGATTTAACCCACACCCCACCCTTAAATCTTTGATGGCATCTTGAGGTTTCTGTGTTAGAAAGATTTAGATGTTAGGAAGAAATTCTTCACTGAAAGGGTGATAAGACACTGGTATATGTTCAACCCCTGCAAGTTTCCAAATCCAGGTTAGATGGGGCTTTGAGCAACCTGGTCTAGTGGAAGGTGCCCTGTCTGTGGCAGGAGGGTTGGAAGTAGATGGTCCCATCCAACCCAAACAATTCTATGATTGCCAAGGTCATGGAGGGGAGAAGCAAGGTGTGTAGGAAATAGAAATTGGGGAGTGTGGGAGGGTCAACCTATGACCTTTCACATTATAGCATTTCATAGAACCATTTACTGCATAATTTTACTTTCCTGTGTAGCTCTTTCCCCATGCACTGCTTATTTTTCAATCATTTAAAAGAAGCTCAAAGCCTACAGTTGCTATCATTATTTCACCCCCTTTTACATTTCCTCTCCATCTTTCCACTTCTGAAATCAAAGAAAAGGAAAAAATCCCCAATTCTGCAGGAGGTGCTATCCAGCCACTGCTAATGCCAAGGCCTGCCAGTGCAGGAGATGGCCCTGTGTGAGTGCAGGCAGTGAGCCTGCCTGTGCTTATGCACACGAGGTTGTACTAAATCTGCTGTGCTGCATTTTTCACAGTTAAAACTCTCACCCATATCCAGCTGCACAGAGCATAGGGTCTGTACTTAAGCCAGTTTGTACTGAGAAACCTAAGTAGAAGAAGAGACAGCTTTATGATCCAGAGTCTATTAAAAAAATTAAATAAAAAAAGGAAAAAGAAACCAAACCAGAATTATGTGTCATCATCAGCATGAATGGTGACAAAAATTTATCTTGCATGTTGCTTATGCACATCTTACTTATACTGTCACATCCTTCTAACAGGTGTTAATTGCTGCTCCCACTTGTAACAGTGCTCAGGCATCTACACCTTGACCTGCAAAGGAGAGACTCAGTTCCACATCCCTCCTCAACCCAAGGATGTCCAAATTCATCTCTCTTCCTGGCTGATACCCCAACTACCTTAATGACCCCTGTATTTTCTTGCAGGTGGGAGCTGAGACACCCAAGCCATGTGTTGAAGAGGAGCAAATGTTCTTCAGGTGGCTTTGTGTCTGATGTGGAGGTGATGAGCTTTCTTGTCCCATGCCTCTAATCTATGCTGGCACTGGGTGTGCAGCCAGTACTGGGCAAATGTGGTGTTTTTCACCCAACAGCCCAGAATCCACTTGTAGGTCCCAAGACTATTGTCTATGGGATGGTGTTTTCCCACTGCAGCAAGGGTAGGATTCAAGTGTCACAAAAGCTTGTGACCATTCAGCCTTGGACCGAAGACATTTCTCAGGCAAGCACATCTCACCCAGTGCTCAGCTTATGGGTAAAACTTTTTACAGGGGTTTAAGGCTCTGGCATCCACAGGTGATTCAGTAGGGTGATGCAGGACCTGTCTGGAGCAGAAATGAAGCTCGAAGCAGAGCAGGGCCTTGGCTTGCCCACAAGGCCAGCTGTCCTCATACTCAGAAATGCGATGCTTTTGCTGTGCCATCAATACCAACCCAACAGCTAGAGGGACTAGCTTTTTCCTGAGCTCACCTAGCAACTGGGACATTGTGCCAGGCTGAGAGCAGATTGCTGCCTTGGGCTCTTCTTGCTGCTCCCCAGCACCTTGCTTGAATATCTGCTCTCATGCCTGTTGGAAAGTCAAGTGTGGCGGTGGTGGGTGTAATGACATCAGACACTGTTCTTTGTAGAAGGGATGATAACCACAGCCTCTTTCAATCTTTACACAATGTCCTTTTGTGGTTTTTGAGCACCCTCAACACCTCTTGAGTCATGGTGATAACTTTTATAGGCATGGGGTGAATGAAACTGGCTGAAATCACACTGTGTGGATAGGAAGAAAACTATTATGTATATTATTCAAACCAAGAGTTAGAGTCCTGATTCCAGTGCCTGGGAGATCCAGAAGTATCACACAGGGCCAGGCCTCTGAAATGCATCACCTGGAGAGGTGAGCAAACTGGACAGCTGTTGTAGACAGGTAGACTCAATATACCAGGTATTGTTAGAAGGGGATAGGCTATAGGTTATATTTCCCCCCAGCTTTCACTAAGGGGTACTGGGCATTTTACCTCTTTCACCTGTTGCAACTTGGTGTTGAAAATTACTCATACCAGAGCAAAGTAGGTATAAAATCTATTGAGTCCTTGTGGGAGATGTTTATCCCACCATTTACCTCTGGGGATTTGTGGAGGCTAGGATTTGGTTTTCTTTGTGCAATTTCATTCCCATTCAAGGTGGTCACTGCGTGGCACACACCTGGTCTGAAATCACTGTTTGGAATAGTTTGTAGTTATTTCCAAACCCCAAAGACTTTCTGGTGTGAGGTACCTGTAATTCTGATTTTCTCTCTGCAGCCTTTTCTGACCGTTTCATCCCTGACTTGGTTTGAGTGCCATTACCTAAAAATTCAGATTTGTGTAAGGTGATGGCCCCATTCCAGACACAAGGCAGATTTTGCTCAGAGGGTCAAATAGCAGTGCAGGGCTCTAGGCATATCAGCATTCCTAAAACCTCCAGGCCTGTGAGGGAGCAGAGGCACAGCATAATTTGGCCAGGCACACGCAATACTTAGAGGCCATGACTGTGTGATCTCAGGATCTGAGCAGCCAACTCTTGCTGCTCTAGTGAGAGATGCTTTGGAAGAGAGCATTCATATTCAGAGCCCATCCTTGTTCCTGGATTTGGAAATGTGGCAGAGAGATGGAAAAGCCAGCCCTCCTCCTGTTCCTTCTGTTGGGCAATAGTAGGGTTAGAACCTTTTCTTGCTCAAAATTAACAGGCAACCGTTATTGAGCAAACGAGGGCTGTTCTTGCAGATATGGGCTAAATGTTGTATTAAGAGGCTCTCTCTTGTGCTTTCATTCTTGAGGATTGTTTTGGGGACCTTGTGTTCCTGCAGAATGAGAGAGCAATTCTGTGGATGCTCCCTTCCAGGCTGCAGTGAAACAAGTAAGCAGATTGCAACAGGTTGGTTTTTTTTTCCACCTGATGCTTTGAAAATCTCCTCCCCATTACTCCCTCCTTTAAAAACTTCCTACCCCTAGCAAAGCTAGGGCTTTATCTTTACATTTAAGATGTGGCAGAGTTCCTGCATGCCTCTGCAGCCCCCAGAGGAAACCACAGCAAAAACAAAAAGCTACTGGCTAACCAAACACCATCTCTGAGTTCTTTCTGTGTATGGCAGGCAAAGAAATACTGAAATATATTCAGTAATACTGAACCGAAACCTTCAGAGAAAAACACTCATGTCTGCAGCTCCCATTCTGAAGATTTAAGGTCAGCTGCAATCAAGAGAGTTTCCTTGCTCAGCAAAGAAAGAAATTAGACAGGTTAATGCTTCATTAAGTCATCGGCACTCAAGTGTCCATCTGTACTTAGCAGTCAGATTGTTACCCACAGTCTTTAGGTTTAATAATTAAGGTCATGCAGAGTTTAAATACTGACAGATGAGTTAAAACCGTAAATTGACTTTAAACCCCCTTAATTGTATCTCTGGATAGCATAATTCACTAGACAAGGAGGAAGTCTTTTCAGCAGTTGGTTTTTCAGCTGAGTGCATGGGCAGCAGTGGCAGAAAGGCTGTTACTTACTGGAGCATTACATAGCAGCACTCACAGAACCTAAACCACGAGGAAAACAGCAATTATTTTCCATTCTCACCACCTGAAGTCGCGATGAAGCTCCAGAGTGCCAAACAGCAAAGTGCAGTGAAGCTGCAGGCGAAGTTCACTGCCATCTCCACCACGTCAGAAGAGGAGTAACTGCCCTGCTTCCTGCCAAAGAAGTGCCTCTGTGAGTGCTCTTATTGGCTGGTGGGGAAGAAAAAAAAAACCACCTTAAAACCCCCTGAATCATCACAGCTCCGGTGCAGACTTCGTCTCCTGCTGATGACTACATACCTCAAAGCCCTGCCACAAAGCTGTGGCTTGGTGACAGCAGCACCAGTCTTGCATGAGACAGGGACTTTTGCTTTGTGGTCCTCAAGGATTGGGCAAAAGCGTGGACAGATACATGCAGAGAGTTACAGTCATGTGCTTTAAGGATCATGGGGAAACTCCGTACCTAAGAAATAGGCAATGAGTCAGGGAGATGTGGCTTTTGGCTTGCATATGTGCATCTGTGTGTGGACACCTGACAGAGATGATGAGCCCAGTGTCTTGCTTCCCCTGATGTGAAGATGTGAGATTTGGGTGAGGGAGATGGGGAAGTTTTAGACGTACCTACCCAAGGGGCCTGTGTGGAACAAAACCAGTAGGGAAAACATTTTGGATTTGGTGGTAGAGGAGAACATCATACCCTACATTTATAAAAGGTGTTATGACAACAGGAAAGGGCTGCATTAGAGAAGATGAGTTTTTTCTAGGTGATATCCAGAAAGAAGATAAACAGGGGGAGAGGGATATTTTGTTTCCCTGTGGCTTGCAGAGCTTTTCAGCTTTGTGGTTGGATTCTCCAGTGCAAGTTCTTGCTTTCCAGAAGACCCTCTGTAGGCAGTGCTGGTCTATGCTGTGAAGCTTGAAGGACCAGGCAAAGGGCTTAGTTGCCAGACTTTGTGGCACAGCTGAAATAACCAACTGACAGATTTGGGAGACTGGGAGATGAAATGTTGTCTCACTGAAGGGCTGAGAGGAGTGGACCTCTGTGTGTGTGTGTGTACATTTGTTTCAGGTGAGCAGGAAGGTGATATCTGCCTTTCACTTTGCCCCAGCATTGCCCCTTTTTGAGCAGAAGCATCGTATGTCCTCAGATAAAGTCCTAATGCAGGGTACTATGGGTGGTGTCAAAGGGGCTGGAGGAAAATATTCTTAAAGTTTTCTTGCAGGAAGGGATTAGATAAATCCAGTTTTGAAATGTCCCATAGAGAAAGAATGTGGCAAGCATGATGTGTCACACTTGCACAGGCTGCTGAATCCTATGCCACTGCTAAGTCTATGGAAAATATTGATGCAGAATGAGAAGGACTATATTGAGAGGATTTTAATTACTCACCCTCCTTTTATTTGTTTTGAGCTTTCATGGTAGCCTGACCCGTGACTGTGACACAGGTAGGGATGCCATCACGTATCTTCACCTCCTGCCTTTCTCCTGAAGAGCTGTTCTCTACATTTGCAACCTCACTGACAAGTTCTGGCAAGTATCTTTCTAAGCCTATAGTCAGGTCCTCTAACATGCAAGAAAGAGTTGGTTGGGATCCCAAAACTTGCTTTATGAGACGAGATAGAGGCATGGGAGAAATACTAACAGGATGTTCTCAAGAGGTCAAAACAACTAAAAACCCTTTGCTGGCATCTTTAGAAAATCAGCAAACATTGGCAAAATGTTTAGAATACCCTATAGCAGCCTTCAAGTACAAAAAGGGAGTCTAAAAGAGAGCTAGGGAAGGGATTTTTTATATAGTGACAGATCCACAGGAAATGGCTTTAAACTGACAGAAGGCAATTTTAGATTAGGTATTGGGAAGAAATTCTTTACTTTGAGGGTGGTGAGGCATTGGGACAGGTTGCCCAGGGGCATTGTGAATGCACCATCCCTGGAAGTGTTCAAGGCCAGGCTGGATGGGACTTTGAGCAACCTGACCTGGTAGACTCTGTCTCTGCCCACGGGAGGGGGGTCAGAACTGGGTGACCTTTAAAGTCCCTTTCATCCCAAACCAGTCTATGATTCTATAATAAAGCCAGACAGTAATTTCAAAAAAGCATGTGTCTTCAGGTGACACATTTTTTCCTGTCTTCTTCTATTGCCTCTTCTTTCCATAAAAATGGATAATTTACAGGTCTTCCATATCAACTTTTCCTTCTTCTAGTGCCCCTTTTCTGATTTTGTTGACGAAGTTTCTCTACTTCTTTATTCCTAGGAAGTAACAGAGTGCTCACTAATGACCAGTAGTATAATAGTGCTAAGTGGTATTTTTTAAAAATCACAAAGAACATGACACCAAAAATCTCATCAAAATCCTCTCCCTTTCCCCAGTAAGAGCCAAACAGTATCAAACTCCTCTAAGGCCACAAGGTACATGTACTTGTTATTTTTCCTAGGGAAATTTTGTGCTGTGGAATAAACCAGTGGCTGGAGACTGTGATGGTTGTCCCTTTGCCAAGTTTCATTCAAAGCAGATATCACTTCCTGGGATACTGCTCTGTGCCCCAAATCCATCTGCAGAAGTGGAGCAGCATAATGTATTGCCTGACATCCAAGCCCAGAAAATTAATCAGATGCTCTTATCATTGAAGCTCCCTGAGGGCCACTGATAGGAATTTAATCCTCTTTCCCTAGAAAGTGTGTATGCATCTCCTCCAAACAGCCCAGGGCATGTGGGGCACTTTGTGGAGTAGATTTCACCCACTGAATTTCCCAGTGTGTTAGCTGACATCCTGAACAGGGAGAGGATGAGCGTAAGTGAGCACAGAAACACTCACAGATTATCCCAGGGTAGTCTAAATCAAACTTGTGATCTTTCTGCATTAAGATGGATTATATAGATATTAAAAGTCTTGGATACATGAAGAACCCTTGTGTTTGGGGGTTTTTTTGTATGTGAGTAGGGAATGTTTATTGCAAGCCTTGGGATACACATGCTCTGTTTTCTGCAAGGGAATTTGCAGGGTTGTTACATTCTGTTTTGTTGGTCTGAGTTACAAGAGGCTTTGGCAACAGTGCAACTCTGGGGACTCTTTAGATTAAAATAAAAAAGCCCAACCAAACTTCTATTATTCATAAATCAAGGATGTAATTATATTCGCCTTTGCACTGAAGAAGCAGAAAAGCCACCATACCTGGTATTTGATTTTCATTTGGAACATGAGGTGGACTTCTTCATCATCACTTTTTGCTTCAGTTATTTACAGCCTGACATTTGTCCCTGCAGCACAACCCAGAAGCTGCCACTATGCTTCCTGGAACAATGCCAGCAGGATCTGCAAGGGAACATTTCATTTTCAGTTCTGACTCCCTTTATGTAGTTTGTGTATCAGTGGGGGCCTGTAAGAAAAACAAATCTCATTAAATTTTGCAGGGAGTTGGAGGATGACTGGAGTGTGAACTGTGCATTCCAAGGTTTTAATTAAGACATATTTGCCACTGTCAATAGTTGTGTTTTTTCCCCTTTTACATATTTTTAACATTTCCCAAGCTTTCATCAGATTTCTAGGGCAGCTAATTTATTTTGTGTTTGTTGTATCAGTGTTGCTTTAATGAAGGGTCTGAGCAAGATACTCCACACGGGAGATCTGCACTTTGCCAGGGCAAAATAAGTTGAGGTCCAGAGAAAGGATAGTTCAAGGAAGGACCAGATTAAAAAATTCAGTTGAAGACTCAGCTGCTCCTCTACCTTCCTACAGCAGTTACACCTCGCCAGCCCAGCTTTTGTAAGTGGAAAACCAGCCACAGGATACTTGATACCCTTCTGAACAGGGGTGTGTTGAACAAGTTTGGTGAGGTACAAGGGGAAGGAGCATTCAGTCAGTGGTGGTGGCCCCATTTGGGAATATGCATCCATGTACTCAGTAAGAAGAGGATGCGTGGGAGAAATTGGTAGGTTGACCTCCAACCAGAGAATTTGTCTACTTGCCTTTCCTGCCAGGTGCTCTGAAGCTCACCCACACTCCCCTGTGCCAAACTGCATAAGGAACTGTGACTTCTCAAGGGGATTGAGGCTCATGTAGTTGCATCTGCTTTTTTTTCTTTTCCTACCTGCAATAACTTCTGATTTTCCATCCAATATGCAAGCAGTCTGGGAGGCTTGAGGACAATCTGGTTACCATACATTTCTAGAGGAGAGACATGAAGAAGAAATAACTTGGCTGAGGCAGGAGTAGGGGACACAATGGTTTGGTTATTTAGTTTATCTGCCAACAGCACTATCAGCTGCTGTGAGAGATAGTTTATGGATTGCACTGCAGGGTGCTGTGATATATGTGAAGACTCCTGTATGCCTTACCTTGTGGCTGTGTTACAAATTTACTCACCGCAATCGGGTAGGTCAATCAATAAGGCAATATATTAATTTGTTCATAAGGAATGGGCAAGCAGTATGGGGACATGGGAAGTCTACGCTCCACCAACATGTCTGTCTCACCTTTGGTCACTGCCCCTTTTATAGGCAGTCTCTGGTGGGGCTGTGTGTAGTAATACTGAACAAGTCTGGGCCACAGTGAAATGTCTGAACAAGTATCGTATGCACCAGCCAAACTATATTTAGCTGTTATTCTCCATATTTTGCTGACTAGTTGTTTTTCTGCATATTTTGCTCTTTCTTCACATGCTTAGTTGCTTTTCTGTATATTTCTTAGTTTAGACCAATGTTTATAACAACTGCACGGGATGAGCCATTTTTAGGTGGTTTTCTGCAACTACTTGAGATCCTTTGTAATAGATAGTAAAAAGATCAAGGCGAATTAAGAATAATCATAAGAAAATATTTTTATTTTGCGACTGAAATACGGTCTTTGATAGCCACAATCAAAATAGGTCAGCACCAAGCCCGAGATTGGCGCTGGGTGAACACACACTGATCCGAACTCTACCGCTCCGGATCCCCTCTGTTCACAAATGTCATCTCGACTGGGTTGGTTTTATACAGTTTTTTTCTGCCTGGGGTGGAAGGTTCTTCCCTTTCGTAGTTTCGCATATTCATGTAGTTTTCTTTCTCTGCGCTAGGCTGGACAAAATCATTTCTGGGAAGCGATGAATGTTGATGAACGCTGATGTTAGTTTACCGGGAATCCAGTATTGAGATGTATTTTCCCTGACGACTCTGGTTATCTTGATTGGTGATGCTTATCAAGTGTTCATCGCTTGGGTGTTCCCAGGATTGTCTCCGAAAGAGCCCATCTCCGCTTGGGTGTTCCCAGGATTGTCTCCGAAAGAGCCCATCTCCGCTGGAGCCTCATCTATTTACTTGCTAATTTAGGTCCCTCTGCTTTGTCGGCAGCTGTAGTTTTGCAATCTTGTGAGGCAATCCTTTATCCCTAAGTGCTACATGTGTTCTAAAGATTTTCTTATTCATTTTTTTATCTATACAAGCATGTTTTAGTTCACATAAATTACAAACCAACACGAATTATTTTATAACATATATTACACCCTTCAAGGCCACTGAAACATAAATTGTGCTAAATCGAGAGAGAAGGAGCTGAAAAACAGAATACCGAGATTAGAAGACCCAAGATAAAGGTGGGTGGTGAAGTTCTGGACAGCGACCAATCATCATACCTGGAGAGCTTGTGCAAGGTATGTGAACAGCATAGACGCATCAATCAAATGTGTGATCGTGTGGACAGTAGTCTTAGAATGTATAATTAGGGCTAAAAAGTAACTAATAAATCGGCTTCTGCATAATCATATTGTTTTGCTGTCCAGAACTCCCATTTCTCCCACAGCCATGTCATGCCCACTGTGCTGGGGTATAAGTCCAAGCAAGCCTGAACATGTTGGCTAGCACTCAAGCAGCAGTGGCTACAAGCCCCCCCCACTAGGTCTGGACAAGGCTTGAACATGTTCTCAGTTTACACTCCAGCAAGCAGGTAACAGCATTAACAAGTCTTTTCATGTTCCCACAAGCCTGCATTTTCCTTATACATAAAAAGTGGGTGCAATTCATAGTTATAATGGCAAAAAAGACATAACAGCAAAAAGCCAGCAATTCACAGCAAAGTGATTCTAACAAGTATAATGAAATAATGATATTTTCCTTTGTCTCATGTCCATGCTTTACTTCAGTATTCTTGTTTATACTGATTCCATGGTGTGTTTCTATAATGACATTAATCACTATGTAACATCTCACAGCTGTTTTATTAATTTTGATGTGAACAAACACCCCATTCCTTCCCTCTCCAACTGAAGAGCCCAGATGCCCGGAAGCATTGGCTCAGTTAGCTGGTTGGGATCCTCTTTGGAGACCAACCTGGTTAAATGGGTCTTATGACATTGGAAAGTGACCCTTAGGGAAGCTGCAGAGGGTTAGAGATGCTCAAAAACCATCCACGTGGCCAAAGTAGGGGTAGCAGTAAGAGGTTGCCTCAGGATTGCAGCTGTCAAGGATCAGATGAATGCTGGGTTTTTGGTATTCAGGATGTCCTAACACAAGCCATGAAAAAGTAAGTGCAAGACACAGTGAGGCACTGGCACAACAATGCAGGCCTGTGTCTGCAATGCAGTGCATGCTGCAGGTCTCCCAGTGTGAGGGAAGAAAAATCTGTGCTCTCTAGCTGTATTTGAAAATCCCTTCCACAACTGGGTGGAGCTTCTCTACTTGGCAGGTACCCAGCTATTCAACGCTGGTGATACTTGGATCTGACAGCCTCAGTCTGTTTCTGCTCTGCTGTGTTCCCTTTCACCAGCGCTGCCTGCTCTTCCCTGATTCTTCACCTCCATGAGGAACAACCACCAGCTGATCCGAAGGAGGGCTGAGATGTGCTTTCATACACAGGTGGCAGCACCAGCATGTGCAAAATGCTGCCAGGGCTCTGAGGATGGTGTTGGAGAATGGTGTCCTGTAGAGAGCAGAAAAGCAGGTCCTAAATAAAATTTAACCCAAGCAATTTAACTGTGTGCTTGCCATCGTTACTTTAGGTACACGGGGTGCCCAGGCTGAGGACAGCAAATTAAATCCCCCCTCCATTCCTAGCCACTCTGCTTCTCCCTGTAGTTCGGGCAGAGACTGAACAGCCACACAATTGTTACCTGCTGAAATCCATCACTGAAAAAAAGTGGTTCTATAGCAAAAAAAGTGAAGAATCAATCAGGGCTTAATGACTTTTCTCTGACTGCAACAAGAGCTCTTTCTCAGCAATTGGAATCCCTGTCCTTCCACTCCTGCTGAAAGGCTGAGGAAGTTTTTGATCACAGGCACGAAGTGAAAGCTTCAAAGCCTTTGTCTGCACACAAAAGGGACTTCTCAAAAACAGCTCCACCTGAGAGGCCAGTTATGAACAGCCCCTGCTTTGTCAGTGCCTATAAAGAAAACCAGGTAGTTAACAAGGATGGAATAGCTGTGCTTAAGTTTTATAATAGGATCCAGAAATGCCACTAAGCCTCCCTGCTTCAGAGCACTGTGTGAGCTGTGTACTGGTGGAACAGGGAACAATGGGATGCCTTTTTACTTTGTCTTGAGGTCTTGTGAGATTTCTACACTTCCCTTGGAAAGAGCAAGTGCAGTGGCTGTTGTAGACCGGCAGAATGAATTTAGTCATACTAGAGACACCAGGAATTTTCTGTTGAAGATGTTTTGTTGCAATGTCAAAATATATTGCTGTGAAATGAGCTCTTTCAGGCACCTTGATTAATTTTTTTTTCTGTTTTCCATGAGCAAAACACAGCTGGTGAGAGTGCTTTGGATTGCGCTGCCATTAAACAGGGCTGCTGCAGTGTGTCAGGGGAGCTGTTCTAACACGTGCTGTGTGCAGGGTATGGAAAAGGGTCAAGTTGTGCGTTAACTTTAATCTCCCTCTGGGCCTGTCTTGTTTTTCCAGCACATTTAGTAGTACCTCATTTTGCAGTATGTGCCCTAGGTGCAGGCAAGCTCCATCACTTCCCCCTGGGCCCATAACCAGAGTTCTTGCTCTGGCTCAAAGATGTATCTTCTGTATAAGACTGGCGGAGTGGGAAACTGTGTGTCAGCAGTGCTGCCCTGCAGTCCTTCAAATTGGCTTTTCTGGGCTGTGCCTGAGGGTGAAAGCTGAAAAGTAAGGAGTTATCTCTGGCAGTGGGAGCAGAGATGCAGGAGAGGAACAGACCTCCTTCAAGCTGACCCTCTCCAACCTCCCAAGCAGCTTCAGTGATCAAGTCCTCCCATTTATTTCCATTTCTTCAGACTGCTGACCTCTCCTAGACAATGGGATGTCAGAATTTGAGCAGAGATCAGTGAGCAGCTGTCTCAGTCAGAAAGAACTTTCCCTCACAGAATAGAATTTCTTTGTCACAAGCTGCTGGGGAAGACCCATCACCAGGATGAGTAATGCAATGAGGTAAAGTGAGGTCCTGCAGATTTTCTGTGTGAGGTGGAAAGAGCTGGGAAAATTTAAAATGAGCCCTGAGGTGTGAAAAAAATTCCCTGAACACTCAGGGTGGTTGCTCTTCTCCTTGCTGGGAAGCCCAGCATCATCACACAAGCACAATGAGCCAGGGGAAGAGGAGAATGGCAGCCTTGGGACATTTCTGCTTTCACTAAATAACTTGGGATACACACTCTCTTGTCTATGACTGCTTACTTGTATGAAGGCATCATCCAGAAAGCCAAATAACCAAGACATTTGCATGAAAGCTTAGGGAAGCAGCTGTGCCACTGAAGAGCTGGGAACACTTTTTTCTTTCCTGTGGGAAGGGACATTTCTTTGTAAACCAGCAGGGTACCAAGGAAAAGGTGGATCTTACAGTAACTCAGAGCGTATAAGATACACCTTTGCTCTGAACTGGGCATAGATTCTAGCACATTGTGTGCCCTGTGCATTCCCCTTGAGGTTGATAAAAGTGGCCAGAAGACCTTGGACCGGACCTTGGAGCAGGCAGAGATTGGCACAGAAGGTGAGACATTTTTGGGATTCATTCAGAAGCAAAGGAGTTAATTTTCCTCCCCTGTCCTCCCAGGTGTGGAATGGGAACTGTATCTTTCAGAAAAACACTTGGAGCTCAGCTCAACGTGAACTGTTGACATAAATGCAGTTTCCATCCTACTACTTCCTTTAGATGGAATTAGTGTCAAATGGTAAATCACCTCCAATAGCTTAATGTGTCTGCTCAACCTCAGCTCTAGGACCACACTGCTAAACTCTGCACACCTGCCAGAATGCCAGTCAGTAAAAAGAGGTCTTTCTCTTGATTTACAGGGTCTGTAACTCTTAAGTCAAGCTCCTGCTTGATTCTTTTTCATTGTCTGTCATCTGTAGAGCAGTTTAAATGGGATAAGCAACAGAGATCTGAATGCAAGGCTCTTGCATAAATGTATGAAAAAAACGTATTTTTCTTTGATTTGGATTTGCTGTGCATTAACACCATTTACTAATGAGGAGGTTTTGGAAGTGAGTAACCAGCTGTCAAACTGGCGTCAAACTGCGTTGTGTGGCAGTCTTGTCCCACAGAGATCTGTCCAAAGGCCTGCGGTCTATTATTAGCAGTTGCAGAAAGGATGGACACATCAACAACTACTGGTTTTACTGACATTGGATTAGGCATGAAGACCTTCCCCCACACAGTATCCAAGCCATCTATAAATGTTTGTGTGATTGTATCAGGGCCTGCAGTCAATGTGTGCTGCGGATAACAGTAACACCTAGCTCTGGCTCAGCTCATCCAGAATAAGTGCAGCCAAGCCTTCCATTCTGGCTTGGAAGACTGACAGGGAGCCTGTCCTCTTGGATTAGGGAAGGCTGCAGGTCACTGTCACCAGCAATGGCCAAGAGAGGAAAAAGGGCCACAGGGGAAGACAGAGACTGGGCAACCACTGGTTCCAGTTAGGAAGAATTACCAGCCTGATGGGTGTGGACTTTCCCTGGACTGGGGCACTGGGATCAACCTGACCCTGGAATCAGGCAATCCATACTCAAACAACAAGTTCATATGGTCTGACCATTGAAAAAATGAGGAGGAAAGGCCTTTCTCTATAGTCAGCTGCGAAACCAAGCCAGGACCAGCTGTGTCTGGAAGAATGCCTGCATCAGGGCTCTGAGCATGAAGGTTGAGTATTTCCCATGCCCATGCCTCCTGCCTGGTCTTTCTCCCCATATGAGGTCAGGGACTCTCTCCAGCACACCCTCTTTTGAAGTGGTTTGATCCTTCAGTGAGCAGGGTGTGAGCTGTGCTGCTGCAGCAGGAGCAGGGATGGTTTTGCATTCAGGGAGTTTTCCACACAGAGGGTCAGACTGCACAAAGCCCATCTGCAAGATAACCCTGAGAGAATCGGAACTAAACTGTGAGTAGGAATGGGGGAACGTGCCGATTTAGAGAAGTCAGAGGTTGGCTCCATGGGCAGAGAGGATATCACTGCTGGAGGAAGAATTGAAGAATACCTCAGTCAAAAGGTCATTCTGGCAGTTTTTGGAAAGTCAGAGAGATTGAATGTGTATAAAGTCGGTGCAGATAAGCCCACAGGGAAAGAAATCTGGAGCCTGCTGTACCATTGCAGGTGGTATTAGAGGGGCACAGTGTTCTCAGCAAGCCGGTCCATGCTTGTAAGGACATCCTGATCCTGCTTCTGTAGACCCTGGTCCCAAACCCCACATGAACAGCATGATGGGGCCTCTTGTGAACAGAGCCTCAATTGGTTGAGTTCAGGAACAAATAGAGATGTCTTGAGGTACTTTTGGGAAGAGCGGTCTAAGCTGGTATTTAAGCAGCCTGAGGAAAATATAGGCTTATTAGGTATATGAAGAAGCTGTCCTACCTTTCCAGTTCCAGAAATCCACAGTTTCTGAAGGATGCCTTTGTTCAAGACTTTGGTTTCACACACAACATCAGAAAAATGTGCCAGGGTATCAGTGGCATTGAGGTCAGAAGAGTAATAGTGATAATCCCAAATGCACTCCTCATGTCCTGTCTGTGGCAAACTGAGGGGTGTGGTTCTTCCCTGTGGATTGTTCTGGATTACACAAGCACCTACAGCAGCATTCACAGCTTGCCCTTATGGAAATCAGAGTTCTCACCTGCCCTTGTATCAGCTAAATAGATCTGTGTTCATAAAACGTCTGACTCTCTCTCCCACTTAAAAGACTCAGCCCAAATTAAGAAAAAAAAACAGAAAAAAAAAGCCCTGAAAAGCCTGGAATCTTCACAAAAAAAGCTGGATGGGGACTTCCTGGCTATCCCACTCTGTTCCTATTGCAACAATGGTGACATCCCTTTTTGCTCTTCTTGGACAAATAGGAACTAAATATTATCCTGAAATTAAAGAACTACAGGAAGAGCAGGGTCAAGGCTGGGACCAGCTGTATTGTGGGGCCTAAATAAGGCTGCCAGCCTATTTAGCATGGCACAAAGAACCTGATGAAATAACTACCCAGGGACAAGAGGTGTTAGAGGACTTCTTAATAGGAAAGAATGTAATACCCAGTGACTGGAAATTGAAGTCAGCGAGAATCAATGTAGAAATACAATGCAGATTTTCCAGAGAGAGAGAGAAATCGGCCTGATTGCCGAGGGACTGAGTTCTCCATCAATGTGAACTTCAAATTAAAGGGAGATGTCTTTAACAGCCTGCCAGCACAATGGCAAGAGAATTCTGGGACTTCATGCAAGGATATTAGGTACAAGGCGACCAAGCAATCAGTCTGTGTGTGGCAAGAGCTGCATCTCCTCAGTGATGCTTCTAGGACAGAGTGCATCTCTGGTTGAACATGTCTGGAAGAGTAAGGATGAACACGACTAAGGAAGTGAGGAAGCTAAGCACCAGGCATTTCACAAATAAACTAAAGACCTGCACACCAGTCTTCCCCAGAGCTGAATCCCTGGGTGAGTTGGGTGGAAGCAAGGGTCTCTACTCTTGAGACAGTCAGCACATGTAAAATAATTTGTACAGATTTTGGTTTTAGACAGTTCCTCATTTTTCAAGGACGTCATCTGGAAGCTGTTTCAGAACATCTTTTGTAAGCTATTGCACTGCCGCTTCCTAACCAGGAACCTATTATCATTTTAGCAAAAAATGTACTTCATATTTACACAGTAGTTAGATGTGCTTTTCTGAGAGTACAGTCAGAGGTAACTTGTGGCAACTAACATTCAAAATTTCCCAGCTTTTAGATGCTCTTTAAAAAAATTAAAAGTTTATATTTTAGCAATATTGTATTAAAACAATGTATGTTGGAAGCTGTCATTATTAATCTGGGAATGGTCTGGGCTGTGTGGGAGCATCCTTTGCTTGTCTCACATTTCCATTACAGCACAGTGCCCACAGGCAGAAAAGCTGAAAAATGTTGCAGTCATGCTTCTATACCAGGAACTTGATTTTTACCTTCATAAAGGGAGGCATTAGGTATACCCTTGGAAGAACTTAGAGGCTTGATAACCTGTGAAGGTCTGGGGGGTTACACTAAGGTCACAACACCTCAGTCTTGGAGAGGCAAGGAGTGTTTACCCCTCTAAGGTCATGGTGAGAAATGTCTCCTTCCCATATGCCTTTGCAGGCACATATTAATGTCTTGAGTTTGATTGGTCTGTACAGTTGTTCCACCCCTGTTCCACCCCTTATTTGTATCCATTCCAGAATGTTCTCCCCTCCACTGATCCCCATTGGCTGTGTTTTGCCACAGTGCTCCACCCCCATCATCCCGTTAGTTCCCTTGGCTGACTGCCCCTCCTCTGCCCCACTTTCTCATATTCCCATTGGACCCTGACCCTCAGACCAGGCTCTGAGTCGGAAAGTGACAAAAGTCCTGTATTTAACCCTGTGCTCTCAACCCACTTTTGTCTTTTTCCCTGGACCCCTTGTGAGGCAATAAACTGTTCTTGGAGCTCCACACAAAGACCCATCCTTCGCCTTTGTTCATTGGCCATTCAATAAGCATGCTCCGGGCTTGAGAGTGCTGATCGCTTGGAGATGCCTTTTGAAGCACACTGCTTCAATAACCTTGTCCACTTTCCAAGTGTGTACCTGTCCTGGTTTGAAAGACAGGTGTCTGCCAATAAAGACAGAGGCTTCTCTTTGAAATGGAGAATATAAACCCTCTTCCCCCAAATGATTATTATAATTTTGAAATTAAGGGGCTTTCAGGCAAAAATATGGGAATTAGGAATAACAGTTCTTTACCAGGAAAATTAAAATAGAAATGCAGTACTACAAAGAACAATCCCAACCCTGTCAGAGTCAGAATACAACCTGACACCCTGTCAGTCAGTCAGGGTGTTGGTAGCAGTCCCATTAAATGGTGGCAGCAGTCCTCCTGCAGTGGCAGGTGTGGTTCAGCTGAAGCAGTGGTCCTGTAGAAGGTGCAGTTTTCCTCTGAAGGTCCAGAGATGATGTGGAAAAAGGTCCGGTTTTCCTCTGGAATCCAGTAGAAAATGCTGCTTTGGTGCTCAGTTTTTATTTAGGTAGGAAAGGCTTGGCTCCTCCCCCTGGCTGGAGCATCTCCAAATGGGATGATGTAATTTTATCAGTCATACAGTGGGACTCAATGGGCCAGCAGCAGATGATATCTTCCTGGAGGGAGGATGAATTGTGGAAAAGATAAAGATGACTGCCCCGCCTAGTCTTAAAGATGGCCCATTAGCAGATAGTGTGTGCCACGGAGATAAGGGTCACTGCCCCACCCAACTTCAACAGATGGTGGTAGAATACACATTTCTGGCCACATCCTATATTGCAACCCAAGACAGTGTCACATGAATTATATTCCACAGGCAAAGCAAACGTCTCTGACCTGCAACAAGGCTTGGTAGCCAGAGCTTGGGTGCATCAGTGGATTTTGACTAAAACCTGTTGGATGCAGAGGCTGAAGTTTAACAGACAGCATCTCTCTAATAGGATTTTTCCCAGCCTGGTGTTCTCACTTAATGCCAAGTTGTATCTGCTCTTTTTGCATTACGCCCCTTACTGAACCACTTGCTGTTACCTGTACGTGAGTGCTGGACCTAGAGGCTCTCTTCACATACAGCTTCAGTTTTCAGGTATTGTATGAGCTTGGCTGGCTCTTGGCTTCATCAAAGAGGAGTTTCTTAGCCCAGTCCTTCTCCTCAAACTTCTATTCTGCTGCATATTATGGTGCATATGTTCAGAAGGGTAATAAATTCAGTTGTTTTTGCTCTAAATATAATACCTCACAAATTGCCATCTATTTATTTTTATTGGTAGCAATATCTAAGCTTTATGAATGCAAGCTCTGGGCTCTTTCCCTCAGTGTGCAAAGCTTTTCTTAATAAAAGGGAAAATGCATTTGTGAAGGTTTAAATTAGGTGGCTGCAAAGAACTGTCATTATCATGGAATCACAGAATAGTTTGGATCAGAAGGGACATTAAAGATCAACTAGTTCTAACCCCTCTGGTGATTAGAATTGGCAGGGACACATTCCACTAGTCCAGGTTGCTTAAAGCCCCATCAGGCCTGGCTTTAACACTTCCAGGGATGGGACATCCCAGCTTCTCTGGGCAACCTGTGCCAGTGTCTCACCATGCTCACTGTAAAGTATTTCTTCCCAGAATTTTATCTAAATGTACTTTCTTCCCATTTAAAGCTATTTCTTCTGGTCTTGTCACTACATGTCTGTTGTTGAAAGTCCTTCAGATCTCTTGCAGGCCCTCTTTGGGCACTGTAAGGCTGCTACAAGATCCTCCTAAAGCCTTCCCTTCTCCAGGCTAAACAACGCCAGCTCTCTCAGCTTTTCTTCTCAGGAGAGGTGTTCCAGTCCTCTGAGCATCTTGGCCTTCTCCAGACCTGCTCCAACAGTTCCATGCCCTTGCTATACTGGTGGTCTCAGAGCTAAATGGCAGCACTCCATGCCTTGAGAAGCACAGATGGAATGACACTTGCATCCTGGAAGGCCAAGTCCAGGGGCTGTTTCAGCCTTATTGACAAGCAGTGGGTCCAGCCCAGTCAGATCTTCCCTTTCTCATCCAATGCTGCAGGAATTGTTACATGGTGTTGGGGCCTTTGGAATGGGATATTACTGGTGTGGTTTCCTGATTCAAAATGAGCACAGCTCTGGGAACACCATTGTGGTAATTTTCCCTTCCCTTTTGCAGTTTTCTTTTTCATATTTTTATCTATCCGCACTGGGAATAATGAACCCCCAAAATTCAGTCTGATGCACATGGTACCACATGCACATGGTACACACAATCTTTTTGGTAGTCACATTGAGCAAACTTCAAGAGAAACTCTGGGTAATTTTTGTCTACATTTTCATCTCCATTTTACCATCATTAAAATAAGCAAACCATCTCAGAAAAAAAAAGAGAGACACAAAAAAGGATCAATAAATATTAGTGGTTTTGAAATCTTTGGTAAGAGTCTGTGCTGGCTTTTGATTACTGCTGCCTTTTATAAAGTTAGATCTGACTCTTTTATTGTGCATTACCAAGAGATAAAACACAGTTACTGCTGGTGTAATTTGGTTCTATACCCCAAGTAAAAATACCTATTCCTTGATTCCCATATCTTATCAAAAGGGATAATCTTATCCCAAAAGGGATAAGATTTTAAATAAAGTCCCTTCTTATTTTCATGGTAATAGACCTAAAGTTATTTTTACTCACTAATTATACAGTGCCCACTAAAATGCCAGTGGTTAGGTACATACTGGGGTCACTGAAATTCAGAGAGGTGTTTATTTGCAAATAATGTACCCCCAGGCCCCATGTCTTTTGACCCCTGCAGGGATTCCTGTGGAGGACCACACAGGATCTTGCAAGCCCCACGTGTTGGACTGCCCGTTGCCCTGTGACAAACCACAGGGTCAGCACTACCTGTGGGACTGTCTGTGTCTGTCCATGCACCATGTTCTGTGTATGGTGTCTGCTGCAAACAAGAAAGATTCCTGTAGGGTTCAGGAGGCCAGAAAGTGTGAAATGTGAGGAAGTCCTATTTAAGTCCTATGCTGCCCATAAGCAGTGAACCCAGCTTTTCAGGAAGAGTGCTTAATGAAGGGGAGGAAAATTTAAATTCTCTTCCAGCACACTTGGGCCGTAAATGAACTTTATAGCAAGGGTAAAATGCCATCTCCACTGGCTGAGAAAATCCGTATAGTGATGGTTCTTAGACAATTCTATCTCATTAGTACAGTAGGTCTGAAAAGACCTGGAACAGAATGAGGCCACAGGCCCCAGGGATGTTCCTTGTGCTAAAATGCTAAACCCAGACTGGTTCAGAGCAGGGTAAAGCCTTGCCCTGAGAGGCCTCATAGAAGGGAGAACAGAGGTTCCTCCTTAGAGATACCTTCCATGTGGCTTGTTCTTGAAAGGTGCCTGCCTTTCTCTCTTTGGAAAGAGTGTGGAAGAGGAAAACAGCGTCCTGACTCGTGTCCTAAGCACCGCCAGCTTTCACTTTGGATTTGGAAGTCAGGCTGGTGAGGTGTGAGTGGCACAGTTATTAATTTAAACATTCCTGAGATGCTGGGCTGCATGCAGACCACACCTCAAAGGAGCATGGAAAAGGATGGACAGGAGAATGGTGCTTGGCTTGCATAGGCCCCCGTGGGGTTTTACACAGATTTCTGGGGACTTTCCTGCACCAAGGCTTCAATTCTGAGTCTGCAAGTGACTCAGATGCCATGGCAAGTGCAGAAGCAGAGAGAGAGGGGTCACACTGTGCCTGTAGCAAGCTGTGGGGTGAGGAAGTGGCTGTTAATAAAAACATCAGCATCTGGCCCAAAGAGGCAACCAGTTTAGCAAGTAAGCTGGCAGCAGGGAAATCCAGGGCAGACAGCAGTGTTTAATGTGACTCATTGGCCATGGCAGGCTGATTTAAACTCATCTGCAGTGCAAAGCATGCAGGAAGTGTGAAGCCTGTGAGTGTTTGCTAGGAAAGTAACCAACATAATTTAGAGTTAAGAAGGTGCATGGGGCTGGGCTGGACCTTGGACTGTTGGCATTGGGATCAATTTGTTGGAACAGAGAGGATGTTCTGTCTCTGGGTCCTCACACGGTGACACAGATAGTCACCACTGCTCTGGATCTACTCCCTGAAATAGTTCAGGCTGTGCAAAGAGATCCTGATCCTGCAAAGGGCTCTGGACAGGGACAGCAGCCTTCTGATATGAGGCAATTTCAGGATCAGGACTCCACCTGGACTTTAATCCTAAGGCATACACCTACTTTGATGACATGTATTTACATGCTTTCTGTGCCTATGCAGAGGACAGTCAGGAGGTCTTGCCAGGAAAAAAGTTTCCTTGAGATTTTCCTGCAATGATACTGAACCCTTGCCATACTGTTTGGGTCTGTTTTTAAAATGATTCTGTGCATTCTCCAAAGAGATGAATTCAAAGCATGGGTCCAAAATCTCACTGCAGAGGGGTAGCTGTATTTCTCAGCATTTACACTAAATCAGTCAGTTGGTGTTGCACAAGAAGGAACTGCCCTCCAGTCCTTCTGAATGTTTTACCATCTTTGGGCTGATGACTCTAGTCCACAGCCAACAAATCAGCAAGGTCTTTTCCAAAAGCTGCTAAAGCAAAGCTTCTTTAACAGGAAGCTCCAGGTATTTTTTCTGTGTCAGAGCCTGAAGACCCAGATTCCCTTGTTGCAGATTCCCTGCAGGGAATGGGCAGCCTCATGCTTGGTGCTGCTGCCATTCCTGACCCAAGCTGTTAGACCCCCATAACAGGAGCCCCATGGCTAACAATCACCACAACTTTTGGGGGTGTTTTTGCAGCCCATCTGATGGGCCCGGCTGCAGGTTTCCAGGCGGGTAGAGAGAAGAAAAGTCTTAACTTTAAAGGTGACTTGTAAAAAAAACACACCCTGTGACAAAGAAGAAGATCTCCTATTGGGTATTTGGCTTGGAAAAACAAAACAAGCAAAGCAACTACAGCAACAACAATAAACCCAAGAAGACCTGCCCCTCTGTTGTGGACTTCTAAAGGACATTTGTGCTTGATTCTGTATCAGAGGAGGAAGGAACTCTGTACTACCATGGTACACTGCAATTGGATGGGGCTGCTGATTTTGTTCATGTCAGTGCTTCTGGTGGTTGTGTGGGGGCCAGTACTGTTCTTTGCTCTTCTTGTTCTGTGTTTTGTGAGCATCTTTACCTTTGAGATACAGGCTTTGCTGTGTGGAGACAGCCAGGAACTGGAAACTTGGCAGAGAGGATGGTGAGGAAAAACCCTTGGGATCTTCAAGCTCACAGGATCAAACTTCTGCTCACAGGATGCATCTTAGAATGAGCTTTAGAAAACAGTGTTCCTCACCAGGACACTGTTTTAGGGTCTCATAATGGCTTTCCTGGGGGATTTCTTACAGGAACTGCAGGTTTCTGCAGGACAGGGGTTTCCAAGGTGGGTTGAGCATCTTGCTGTGGTTAAGGGACAAGATAACAGTACTGACCTATGTAACCACATTAAACACTGACCATTTATTTCTACTGAAGACTTTGAATGTGACTGCAAAGCTACAAAAAATAAGAAGCTTTCATCCAAAACTCTTGGGAAGTACAGTCTAGCACCATTTCTTCCAAACATAAGCTGTGTGCTCATACTCATGTTCTGCACAAACTGCATAGCTGGTGTTTGATGGTGCATGTCTCAAAATCAACACTGAAATGAGAGGCCTAGATAGATTTGTTCTTGTAATGTGACTTTAAAGTGGAATTGGCTTCAAAAACACCATGATATTGATTTCCCACAAAGTGACAATCTTGTCTCATTATCTTGATTCATTTGTTGTCTGATGGATTTTAACAGCAAAGATCTGAATTTTAATGATTAACCTATACCTCAAAAGGCAAAATTTAAGAGCTGTGTCACATCAGTAGCTTCATAAAGAACTAGTGTTTAAGAGGAAATTCACAGTATTGGAAGCGTGATGGCAGCGAGTCTCAAACAAAAGGGAAGCATTGAAGATGGAGAGATAGGGGAGAGAAATGTTGGATGGGAGAGGCATTAGCATCAAACAGGCAGGCACAATGTCCCTGTAAAGAAAGAGCAGCTCTCTCTCTGTGTCCAAATATCTTCTTCTCTCACTAACCCCTGTCTGTGCTGTGGTTCTATTGCTGAAGCAATCTTTCTTGTATTTGGGACTTCACACAGTGTGTTTTGTGTGCCACAAAGAGTTACAATTCCACTGGGATATATTTGACTTAGGAACATAACAGATGCTGTTTCTGAGTAGATGGAGTAAAAGTCAGCTGTACTGAACATGGGAGAAAGAAGAAGTGACTATAGCATGTATAGAGAACATCCAAAGGTATATAAGGAGGAGGAAAAAGAACCCTTGAGAGGGGACAGAGATAGTGAGGTGAGTTTTGTCCACTGTATTTTAGGTTTCCTGTAACATCTTAATTATCTGAGATCTCTGGACTTATCTCCCTAAAAGTGGCAGCTAGGAAACAACATTCTCACTGTGCTGCTTCATCAAAGCGATGGCTGCTGTTTTAATAAGCTGAATTAGCCAGAGATTGATGATCCCATTTGCAGCATGAAAGATCAGTGCTGTTTGCAGCAGTGAAGGTCTGAGCTTCCTGGGGTTCCTGCTGACAGGAAGATGCTGGGCAATTCGAGGGAGGCAGAGCTGGTGGAGAGGCTGCTCACCTGTGTCTGGGCATCACACTGGGGATATGGGCATCCCCACATCTCCCACATTACCTGCTGGAACACTTGCAGCTCTGCCCTGCAATGACTCAGAAACTGAGTGCAAGTGAGGATTGTTCATTTTGGGATCCCTTGTAGGAAGCTGATCAATGTCATTCCTGCAGGGTTGTTGTCTGTGTGGAGCAGCAGCATGGCTAGGTGATGAGAAAGCAGATCAGACCATCCTCCGGAGGTCTAAGTCATCTATCCCATCCATGTCATCTGTCCCAGACCACCGGGTTGCCTCAATCCAGCACTTCTGCTTGTTCTCGAGACCAAAAGGATGACACGGAAGATACGGAGTCACTGACTGGGTCCATCAAAGCCTACACACACACACTACTTATGAAGGCAAGTCTTAATCCACTTGGGGAATGCTTCACTGGCCTGTTGTCACTCCCTCTGCAAGGAGCAGAGTTGTAAATGTCAGGCAGACCCTTTGAATCAGGCAGTGGGGTGGTGATCACGGGGCAGGGGGATAGCAGAGTTCATGAGAGGAGAAAGTGAAGGAAGATTAAGGCAGGTGTTATAAGCATACAGTCAAAGATGGCAGCAGTGGGGTAAAGCTGTGAATAACAAGAGGAGATGGATCTCTCACAGGTTTCTTGCCTAGAGCATCTACAGGTAGGTCAGCATAAAGTCTGTGGTCTTCCATCAGTTGTGACCACATTCATGTTTACTGAGTTGTGTTGGGTTTTATTACTGAAGACTGCAGCTGGGTTCACGGAACTAAAATATATGATTTTCCTCTTTCAGAATTTCAAACGATTTTCAGATGTTCTTAGCTGATCTTCATGCTTCTAAGAGCCTGTATCTGACCATCTGTCTCCAATTAGTCCTTTCAGCCCTGCAGACTTCTCTCTCTGCAGTTCTCACACATCTTTTTTTTCTGCTCGTTATTGATGAAAGGAAAATCAAAGCACTCTCAAAGTATCATTTTCTTTATTTTGAAGAAGGATAACTTCATCCAGCTGGGAAGAGCTGGGACAAGACAAATGAATCTTTTCCCTGAAGTTCTCTTAAGAACCACTTTTTTTTTTCTTAAGGTGTATAAGGTGACTGAGTGTTGTGGCAGAGTTCCTGGATTAGACACAGAATAAGGATTCAGGAGATGTCTTTCTGAAAGGGCCCAGAATAAATTAGGTTATATAATAACAAAAAGTTATTTCACTTTGAAAGTCCTTCCCAGCCTCTGAACTTCAGGTAGGACCTGTTGAACCTGAAGGTGCAGATGTGCAAACTTATCTTCTCTCAGGGTAGTGAATGTTGTAGACATTTGTGTGCCCAATAACTCCAATTAGCTCCCCTTCCCTGCCTCTCATGGATTCAAAGGCCATCTGTCCACCTTGGTTCATTTTTTCAAGGGCAGATTCCCTGCCAAATTATTTGTAATTTATACCATTTGTCTGTATTGGGTTATTTGATCTATTTTGTCCAAAAGATATTAGTTTGAAGATATTTATTTGAACATCTCTGGAATTGTTAGCTAACTCTTCTGCTTCATTCTAGATGAGGAAAGTTAGCTTTACTGTAATGTGCTTCCTGCAAAATGTACACTATACGTGTAAAAGACAAGTCTGAAGCAGCAAAGGACAACCTTTAAACAACTCTTATGGCCCATTAGCCATACAATGACACCTGGTAAAGGAGACACTCAGAGAGATCTCAGGAAATCTCACAAAAAATTACTTCTGAAAGCCTTTGTAAAATTGTAGGCCTGTGTGTGATTTGTGTAATTAATGGACAGTATTGCTTGAACATGGCATGGTTGTTAAGGATGACATGCTCAGCCTCACCTTCATATTGCATAGGAACATGCTGAGATTAATTTAACATCTACTGTCCATCATTTGTAGAACTCTGTGTCTAGGCTTGAATAGTTAATAAGTCCCCTGGAGTCCTTGCTTTCAGCTTTAATTTTCTCCCTTTCTGAGCAGAGAGGAGTGAAAAATCTTATGAACAAGGGGAGAAAATGAAGTCAAAATTCACATTTGCTGTATTTGGGGTGAAGCTTTGTTTTCTGCCTAGGGCCTTTGTCCTAGACAAATGTGCATCTCTGGAGACTATCCCAATCCCAAAGCAGTGTAAACCAGAACAGGGTGCTCAGGGCATGACCCCTTAGCTATCAGCTGATTCATCATCCACCTGAAAATGAAGCTTCATACGTTCCTCTTCTCTCTCATATTCCTATTGTGGAATTATAGAATTGTTTAATTTGGAAAACACCCTTAAGATCACTGTGTCCAACTGTTAGCCATCCTTGCTCTTCTGGCCAGTTCTGCCTGGAGAACCATGTCCATCCATCAAAGCCCTCTAGGCACATGAGCCTGTAGGCATCGTGTGACAGTGATCCAAATGAGTTCATAACCCTGGAATGCACACAGAGTCAGAATTCCTCCTGCTTGTTCCCCATGCTGCATGGATTAGTGCTCAAGCACTTCAGAGACACATCAATTTGAAAGAAGAATATGTGAGAGCTTTCTCTCCAGCAGAGAGACACCTGTTGCTGTTACCCAGCACCCACTTCCCTCTGTCTTCTGGGGCCACTGTATAATTTAGGTTCAGTTCCCTACAACACTGCTCAGAAAACAGCTCTGAGCCTCTCATCTGACATCATGGCACTAAATCTATTCTGTAGTTGCTGACCTGAAAGTGGAGCAGCAAGCTTCCTCCTGGTGCCTGAAGTCACCACCTTACAGTCTTTTCCATCATGGGAGTCTTTTTTCACCAACCCACTGAGTACAGGCTCTGAATTTTCTTCCTTCTGTGTCATTGGGTGTTCAGAGTCTGGAGAAGATTCTGTTCTCTTTCTTATAACATCTGATGCTATGCAGACTTCACATCTCCACCTGCACTTCTCCAACAACTTCCTTCAAGCAAGAAGATTTCTTCCCCATCTCCAACCTCCCAGAAGAGTTAAGGCTGTGTTGGAGCAGTTGCTGCTGGACTCTGCTGCATCTCCACCAGTGCTAAGCACACACTGTCCCCAGCAGAACTTGTGGATTCCTTTTATCTGCTGCTCTTTGCAAAATGCTGCATCAGTTTGTACCTTCTGCTGTAGCAGTGCAGCCCAATTTTTGATTCTGTGTCACAAAGTGCAAACTTAAGTGGCAAAGACAAAAAACTTTCCTTATTTAGGAGTTCAGGGGCACAGGAATCATGGAGCAGAAGAAAGACTCAAATGGCACCACCGCAAAGCAGAGGTTCTTCCTCCTCTAACCTCCTCCTGTCTGTGTAGGTCCCTCTGTGTAGAGCTTCATCACTGTCTCATCCCTTCCATTTCAGTGCAGCCAATAAAACCCAGGCCAAATTATTAATCTGGCATGCAAAACTTTAGTCAGAGCTCATCAGGTCAAACAAAGTGTGGCATATCTGCTTCACTGGTAAGGCATTAACTGCAGTGTAGCCACGGACTGGGGTAGTTTTAGCCTGCACTAAAAGTCAGTACATTTGATGGTTTCTGTGCAAAAATGTAGGCAAATGCACAACCTAAGCTGCTGTTTGATGTGGAAAGTTGCAGTCCCATCCAAAACTGTGGTAACAAAGGAGAGACTTCCCTGATATCTACAGGTTCAGTCCTGGTTGGGGTGTACTGAAGTAATTCAACTTCCAATTGAGCCTGTTTTAGAGATATCTCTGCAGTTTTCTTCCATGTACAAACATGTACCTTGCTGCTATTGATGTGTCCTGTGGATACCTTTCACACACAGCAGCTGAAAGAGGCACAGAATTATTTTCTGCTCAGTGGTGCATGATTGTGTGAAAGCTGCTATCCAAGGGCCAGAAAAAAGGCGAGAAAAAAGTGTGGGACCTAAGGATGAAGCAGATCATTATGTTCTCTGTGTTTTGGAGAGAAGAGGGAAAGAGGACAGAACTTGGAAGGAAGTAGGGGACAGGAGAAATGTATTCCTCTGGCAATAATGAGTGGACTTATACTCACAGGGCAGGGGACTGAATGGAATCAGTAGGCTTGGAATTCACAGAAAAACTGCTTTCTCTCTAAAACTTTGAATAAAGTAAGATGTTGAGATACACCCTGTCAACAAAATCCAGGAAAATCTGGCTTATGTATTTTCTTCTTGCCCAAATAATGTTACAGGTTATACAAGAGCCTAAAATCTCTGAAGATGGGTTTGCTTTTTTTTTCCAAGAAAGCCAGTGATATCACTGGGAATAGCTTCAGGTCAGACAGGGCTTAATGTAACAATGCATTTGTAAGATTTCCAAGCTTGATGCCATCTGCTCACAGAGAGCATTGGATCACTGTAAGGATGTCAAAAAAG
Organism: Luscinia megarhynchos; assembly: GCA_034336665.1. Lineage (NCBI taxonomy): Eukaryota > Metazoa > Chordata > Aves > Passeriformes > Muscicapidae > Luscinia > Luscinia megarhynchos. The sequence goes on along the minus strand of CM067565.1, from coordinate 99,681,393 downwards.
AGGCTTGGGAAGCTTGTGAAAACGAGGAGGGGAAACAGCAGGCTCCAGAGTGTAGGAAAATTATGACTTTACTGTGTGGCTGTTGCTGTCGTGAGATTTGCCACTTGTGTTTTTGTCCTGGTTTGAAAGACAGGTATTTGCCAAGAAAGGCAGGAGCCCCTCCCTGAGATGGAGAGTGCAAATCCCTCTCCCTCCAATTTATTATAATTTTGAAATTAAGGGGCTCTCAGGCAAAGATATGGGGTTCCTTCCCACTGACCACTGAGAAATGTTAGCAAGAGGAGAAACATGACTTAAACTGAGAGAAATACAGCAATGAGTCTAGCAGGCTGATCAGACCAACAACCCCCCAAACTTCCATGTGGTTCTTGGAGCCATCCCTTTTGAGCCCTCAGAGAATCAGACTTGGTGGGTTAGTGGAAGAAAAATAGCTACTGAGCATTACACCTAGGAGCTATAAAATCTCTTTGATGCAGCCCCCCAATACCTGTAAGGTATGCTATTTGAAAAATAAAATTGTAAAGAAAATGTGAAATTTGAACCCCAGGTGGTAGACTTAATAGGGCTGTTCTTTGCAACAAGAGTCAAGGTAATTTTACATTGAAAGAATTTTTTCCTCTAACATTAGTTTTTCCTTTCTCTGAGGTATGACATAAATATGTTTAAAATGGATAATCATACCCAAACCATTTCCATTATCAGCTAAGAAGATTTGGGCGTTCTGTTGCAGTTAAACTGTTTTAAACAAACACTCGCACTTGCTACTCTATTTTCATGCTATAATGGAGGTATTTAACAGACTGCAGAAGTTTACCTATTCTTCCTCCTGTGCAGAAAATAAAACTTTGTTGTATTTCAACAGTTGATGTTGAAAACACAAAATCCACTTTGTGTATATGCAGATTGTCTGTCACAGTATTTAGCTAATTCAAATTGTTGCTCACTAGATTTTTTTTCCTCCTGAACCTCTGTTCTCCTTTTCACCTGTGACATTTACAGAATAGTGTATTTACAATAAAAAGTTTGAAGCGATGGCCACCCATGGAGCACAGGGAGGGGCTGCTTTGCTGAGTGAGGGGTGGTTGTGAAGCTCATTTGCATGGCTTATAAACTGCAGATCATGTCCTTATTGGGTCAAATTGTATTTAGCTGAGCAGCCTCAGCTCCCAGGAAAACCTGCTTGTCTACCATCTTTTTGTAGCTCAATATTTCTTCCTCCATCATCACGTCTGTTAGTTACTTTGCTGTGTGGCTGTCCTTGAAAGCCAAGGGCTGGAATGACAGATGATGGGGTTACAGTTCTGGTATTGCTGGAAAACAAATGTTCTCAGATCACTGTGACAGGGATGTCACTTGGCAGCTTACCAAAGTTGTTTTTTCCCTTATTTTAGTTGAAGTGTGTTTCACTCCAAAGCATTTTTTCCGTACTTGTGATGGTGCCCTAAGAAAAATGTGCAGGGTTGTTTTGTGTGTTAACCTCTAGATAGAGCTGCTAGACCTGCTTCGGGAGTGTGTGCTCTGCGAGCAGAGAAAAATTGATTTGTGCTCTCAGTGCTTAGGCCTAACCTGGGTGATTTCTGAACTGTGAAGAGAACTTTTCCTTGTGAATCTAAGGTACATATTTTTGTGAGAAGAACAAACCTCTTTTTCCCATTGAGTCTTGTTTCATTTACTTTTATGAAGTACTGCTGTACAGAATTTTACCTGAGGTTCAATTAATGCATTGATTTTTAGTCCATCATTCTCTTTTGCAGCTCGGTATTTGGGTGTAGCAGTGTGTTATCAAAGCTCTAAAATAATCTCCATAGATTGTCCTTTCTTCCAGTGACCACTTGCCTGCAGAGAAGACTGTGCAAAAAAAACTATTTTAGAAGGTGCATGAAATGCAACATGGGGTGGGAAAGGTTGAAAAAATTGCAGATTTGGTTTTTTTACACAATGACATTGAAGACTCTCTTTCATAGACTTGCTTTTATACTAATGCTCATTATACAGTCCGTGCTGGAACAATTGCTTTGATGAAAAGGCTTAAAACAGAGTGCAGCAATTTTCATGCTCACTTACAGGAACATGAGCTATGCTGTGTCTTTCACCAAGAAAACTTGGATGAAAAAATTCTGCTAGGAATGCTCCTTTCTTCAAGCTTCAGTTTTACAGTACAAAAAGCCTTTTCAGGAGGGGTGCAGAGCAGCATAGGGGCACTGGAGAACAGGCTGCCATTAGTGAATATGTCTGTTGAGACACAATTATGGGTCTGGAGCAGAAGGTGAAGGTTTTATGTATGAAGAGAAAAGAACAGCAGGGGTAATTATGAGATACAACAAGCAAAGCCAAGCAACCCATCTCCTAGGTGCTGTCCAGAGCTTAGCTGGGAGTGGGATATACATGAGTGTGAAAGGGCAGAACTGCAGCCCTTAAAGTAAAAATGCCATAATGAGGGAGACTTGTTCCAGAAAAGACATGAAGAAAACCTCCTAAAATCACTCTCCATCAGTCTGTTGCTGCCAAGGGTGGCTCATAGAGGTTGTGCTAAGCTGTTCTCCCTTTCAAGTCTCTTGCTTTAAGACTTTCAGTGCTTTGCTAATTCTGCTCCTTCAGCAATCATTAGGATTGTTCTCTATTCTCCCTTGGGACTTGTTGCGCTGGTGTCCTGGTTTGAAGGACAGGTGTCTGCCAATAAAGGCAGAAGCTTCTCTTTGAAATGGAGAATGTAAGCCCCCTCCCTCCAAATTATTATTATAGTTTTCAAATCAAGGGGCTCTCAGGCAGAGATATGGGAATTAGGAATAACAGTTCTTTACCAGAAAAATTAAAATAGAAATGCAGTACTACAAAGAACAATCCCAACCCTGTCAGAGTCAGAATACAACCTGACACCCTGTCAGTCAGTCAGGGTGTTGGTAGCAGTCCCATTAAATGGTGGCAGCAGTCCTCCTGCAGTGGCAGATGTGGTTCAGCTGAAGCAGTGGTCCTGTAGAAGGTGCAGTTTTCCTCTGAAGGTCCAGGGATGATGTGGAAAAAGGTCTGGTTTTCCTCCGGAATCCAGTGGAAAGAAGGTAACATGCTGTTCAAAATCTCAGGTTTTATCTAGATAGGAAAGGCTTGGCTCCTCCCCCTGGTTGGAGCATCTCCCAATGGGATGATGTAATTTTATCATTCGTACAGTGGGACTCAATGGGCCAGCAGCAAATGATATCTTCCTGGAGGGAGGATGGGTTGTGGAAAAGATAAAGATGATTGCCTCACCTGGTTTTAAGATGGCCCATTAGCAGATAATATGTGCCATGGAGATAAGGAATCACTGCCTCACCCAGCTTTAACAGACGGTGGTAGAATACACATTTCTGGCCACATCCTATATTGCAACCCAAAGCATCCGGTCACCTCCTCTTGAGATCCCCCCCACTCTCCAACCTTTCTTCTGGCTAGCTCTAGGTCAGAGATGGAGAGGGATCGACACGGACAAAGCAAAAGACAAAGGAGGCTCCTTTTCCTGGGTAATCCACGTTTTATTCCTGAATGGAATTTAGGGAAAAAGAGACCAAAGCATGCGGGGCACGGGCGGTTTTCAAACCACATACCAGACCCTGCGGGGGATCACAGGAGGAACTATTTCAGTGTAAAATGTAAACCAAATTAGTGAAATACAACAACCTCTATTGCTTTGAGGTCTGAGAGTTATCTCCTTTACCTTATATTCAGGTGAGGGAGAAGATTGACAACTTAATTTTTTCTGGCCATTTGAGCAAGTCCAGCTCGGGCAAACAGCACAGGATGCAGGAGTTGGCAAGAGCTGTGGAATTACATTCTTCTACCATCCCATAGTGAGAGACAGCAGTATCTGTGAGATGTTACTTTCCTTGTCCCTCAGCAGTGGCTCCAGTAGTCTAGGGAGGTGTAGGCATAGGATAGAAATGGGATTTTTTTCTACCCATCTACCCATTCTATCCTACACCCTACAACTGCTGGAAACCACTGCAGCGTCTGCATGGTGTGAACTTTGGTTCAGCAGCTGAATGAGTTGGAACACAAGGTTAAATGATAATCCAACCACTCTTCCTCATGTTGGCACCAGACACACATTAGGCACCTTTCAGCTGCCAAATGAGTTCTCAGTATTTCTACATTCATCCCCTTCTAAGGATGAATCACTTTAAGAGCCTCAGTCAACTTCCTGCCAAGGCTGATTGGATTTTCCATGGTGTCAGTGGTGGCGGTGAGAGCTGTGGCAGTGCAGCTTCTTGTCATGATGGGACAAATTGTGTCCCTGAACTTGTGCTGAAAACCCATCTCCTGCAGCTTTGTCTTTGGACATAATCCTATTATGTCAGGCAAGTGGGCTGTGCTCTTCCCAGTGAGTAAGCAAATCAAGACAGTTTTGGGCAAGATGAGAAGAGAGCCATTTCTGTGCTAGACTCATACTTGGGACAGCACCTTGCTTTCATGGAGAAGCGAATTAAGGTATCTCTATATGTATATTTATGCATCCTGGGTATGCCTCCTGGATTGGCAAGCAGTGTTTGAAGGCTTACTCCTGGTAAGGCATTTGGGAGGAGCAGGCAGCTCTGTGATGCAAGTTTTCTGGCTCTCCCTTTTGCAGCAGTGCATGGTTTAGCACAGGAATGCAGAAAGGCTCTGGGATGCTCAGGGATCACAAACTAGGAGTAGCTGGCTATGAGTCCTGTGCCTTTATTACTGTTGTTAAAATGTCCTGGATCAGAATACATCCCAGGTTTGTTCGCTAAGTGTGGAATCACTGCTATGATACAGAGGGATGGTTTATGACTGCAGTGTTGGGAGGCTCAGTGGGAGTTTCTATCTGTCCCCCAGTCAGTGGGATCAGTGAGAGGGTAGGACTTGGTCAGAGGGTAAAAGTGCAAGTTCCTATGTCTGAATACTGAGCATCTGTCAAGCTGGGCACCCCTGAACTTGGTGTGTCACAGATAAAGTAGAGCTGGTTTGTAATTCTAGACATGCCTCTGCAGAGCACAAATTTGTATGTGACTGGCCCTGGGCTTTTTGAGCAAATAGGTAGCAGAAAGAGCCATGAATAATTCCTTTTATCCTTTGTGCAATAGGTAAACCATCTTTTTGTAAAAAACCTGCGAAATAATGAAAAAGGTCTGTGGGTCCCCTTAATAAAGCTGTGGGTGTGCAGGGTTAAGTCTTGTGAATTGGTCACTTAGCTCAAGGAGAGTGTGAGGGCACTGCCTTGGGTTTCACATTTGGTTTGTTGCTTTTATAGGACCCAGAGGGGTGGCTTTTGTCCAGCTATTAGGATCAAAATGTACCTTGGACATGGACCTCTACAACAGCTAGGCAACGTGCCAGGGTTTTTTCTCACTCGGACAATCCCTCAAATGTGGCAGTGGATAACCTAAAGAGCATTATTAGCTTTTTACTTCGATACTGGGAGCCAACAATTCCTCCTGAAATCTGTGCTGAAGTGGGCACTAGAGAAGGCTGACATTTAATTTCCTAAGAAAAAGTTCATTTCAAGGAGTAATTCACTTCAGATAATTGTAGAGCAAGTAATCGAAGAAGCCTGAGGAGAGTGGAAATTTGGGTAGTCTGGAGACCAGAACACTAGGAGATTGCAGCTCTGGAAAGGTGACTCAGAGTGCTGAACTCTGCACAGGGGGAATGACTTTTTGGATCTGGTTTGCTTCAGATACATGGGTTATTATGTGGGTGTGAGGCAAATCAACTCCATATTTTTAGAGCAGAAATTGTTTTCCTGCTTTATTAATGTGTCAGGCCCTGTAGCAGCACAATCTGCAGTGGTTTGGGTTTGTGTTTTTTGATTGTTTGCTTGTTTCTCATTTCTAGAAAGCTGAATGAATGGAGGTAAAGGACAAATGGCTCCTTTCTACACACCTTCCAGAAAGAGGCAGGGGTAGGATATATAGTCCTGATTCCAGTTCTCTGCCAAGGGACCCGTTGAGTATTGCAAGCTCTCCACTCACTTTTCCCTGTGTGCCTACATTGCCAGTTGGCTGCTGTCATGGTTCGCAGGGATGTTTTATCTGGTGAAATAAAGGAAATTTTTCACATCTCCTGCTCTGGATTAGAGTAGGTTACTGGAGCCTGCCTTCTCCTCTGTAGAGACCACAACTCTTTAAGGTGAGCCCTATACAGGGATGCTTGTAAAGAAGTGGTGTAGAGTGGGGGGAAAAGCTGATAATAGTCAGATCCACTTGATCCTAGAGTTGCTTTTAGCCACAGTGGAAAAGGAGTCTGTCTCCTGAATGCAATCTGTTGCCTTGTTGATTTGTTTAGAAAAGTCTGTCCCTAACCCAACAGAGCTGTGCAAACTGTTTTAATTGCACTGTCCAGCTCTCCTGTTCATAAATACTTCATCAGGATGGCTGTTTAGTATGTACTTCTGGTGACCTTCATTTTAATTGTCTAACTGCTTGCAGTTCATTCCAGTCAAGCATGCTAGCTTTAACTAAAAATGGTTTATTTCCAAAAATATTAAGTTACTTGCTCTCACTTCTTTGCAAAAGTAAAGTGAGTGTTTAGATGCATGCTGAGGTATCCTGAAACACTGCTGTGGAGAGCTGAGCTACTTCACGTGTCACTGCTTTGGAGTACTTGGGCAGTTGGTCCCTGTCCCCTTGCCATCTGATCAGAGGTCAGGGATGTCTAGTCTACTACCCAAAGGGACGAACAGGGAAGAGCCAGGACCTACCTTGTGTAACCCAGAGATGCAGTGGCAGAGCTTAAATGCATCCTGCACTTCCTGGGGGTTTGGCATTGTGGCTTAGGCCAGCTTAGGCATGGTGGAGGTATTTAGTTTTGAAGAAGTTCACTGGGGACTCCCCCTGCCTTTGATTGCATTTGTCCTTTAAACTGGAGGTCTCTCTGGGTCTGTCCTGCCTGCCTTTCAAGGGTTTGTGGGATTGCATCCTTGATGATGAATTTCAGTGGTTGGGGTTAGATGGGACTGCTGGACCATGCAACCTCCTTGCTCATGTAGGGCCACCTAGAGCTGGTTGCACAGCTGCCAAGACTGGAGATCTACAGCCTCTGCCAGAGCTTGGTCACTGCTAAGTGCTTGCTGTGTCTAAACACAGTTTCCTGTGTTTCAGTTTGTGACCACTGCCTTTTGCCCTTATGCTGGATGCCACTGAACAGTGCCAGGCACTGTTTTATTTACACTCCCTCTGTCCTTGGATAGATGCTCTCCAACAGAACAGATGTTCTCCAATGTCTGTCAGGACAAGGTCCTAATCCTGTCTGCACCCAGGCTGAACTGCAGGTTGGACCACAGATTTCCAGAGTCCTGTCCAAACTTTTTTATTCATGTGATTTTTATGGGATTGTAGTTAACACTTAAGTGTTTTTGGTTTTGTTTGTTTGGTGGTCAGTACCCTTCTGTGGGTAAAACCTTTTCTCTCTTTTGTACACTCTTTGTTATTAATATTATTGTGGCTATTGCCATTTTCAGTAAATTGTTTTTTCAACTCTCAATCTTCTAGTGTTCCCCCATTATTGGAAGAGGCAGGGAAAAGGGAGCAGCTTGAGTGGATTTAATTTTCCAGTTGTGCTTCAAACCACCACACAAGCTCACCCAACAGCAGCAGCACCGAGAAAAAGAATACAATTATGGGCAATTTTGCCCAAGTTCCTCTTTAGTCAGTGCATATTCTTTTTATAAGAAGCCTTTAATTTTGATTACTGCAAACACTCCAGTCAAAGGCACTCAGCAGGTAGCCATGGCAACCCTGAGATAAGTTGTCTAAAGTATACCAGGTAAAATAATGAGGGGATAATAATATGGTTTTAGTTCAAATAAACTATTAAGTCTGAGTAACAGTTTTACATTTTAAAAGTACACCATATTTCTGGGCTACAGATTAGTCATGGTTCAGGGGCCCATCGTTCATCTCAGTGCTTTAAGTGGTCTCCAAAGAATATTGTAATATATGATTCCTGCATTTGTTAACCCAGCACTCAGCAGGGAAAACAAAAATCTTGTAGCTCTGAAAAATAAAACTGTTAAAGAGAGAAGAAACAGGGGCGAAAGCTCTGGTTAGAAAGATTACCATGTTGAGAAAGCACAGGCCCTTCTCGGAGTCTGGCCTAGCTAATTTATTGTGACTGTGCCCATAACATCCCTTTTTCTCCCAAACCATCCCTATTGGACCCAAATCAAGACTAGCAATTAGCAGCTGGGTCATAAGGGTTACTCGTACTCAAGATGGGACAGTCACCACCCAAAAAAACCTTATGATTTGAATAGTCTAGTATGTTTTCTTAACTTACGGTGAAGGAAAAGAGAGCTGGTCACACAGGACTAAATAGATTTGTCCTAACATCAAGGGAGAATTTGTCCTTCAGACCTCAAAATGGCCACAAGGATTTTGGATAATAAATCCTTGTTCTGGTTTAGGACAAATTTACGGGAGATATCTCGCAAAGGAGTCCCCCTAGGAAAATAAACCCCCAGAACTCCTTCCCCCTCCCACTACCGGGTTCGGGAAGAACTTCCTCCGAGGGAAAAAAAAAGTGGAAAAAACTTGTTTATTTTAACAAAACACTTCCCAACACCAGGACAGAACAATCCCCAGATGACACAAAACGTTTTCACCAAGGTGAGCGAGGATGGACGAGTTCGGTCAGTCCTTGCTGGGAAGGGTGCAAAGCTTCTGTGGCAGGCTTCCAGACGCAGTCTCTGATGTTCAGATCCCTCCGTCCGGAGCCGGTGCAGATCTTCGGGATGAGGGGAAGAAGGGAGAGAGAAAGGGGGAGCAGCTGGGGGCAGGAGAAGCTGGGGCAAAAGCTAGGGGAAAAAAGCGGCAGCCAAAGCGGCAAAAGCAGCAGCAAAAGCAGCAGCAGCAGGCCAGCAGCAGCAGCAGCTAAAGCAGCAGGCAGCAGCAGCCCAGCAGCCGGGCCCGCCGGGCGGGGGAGGCGGCAGCAGCTCCGTGCCAACAGAGGTGGGGGAGGGGGGTGGCAGGGAGAGGAGTAGTCATAACACTGACCCAGGACAGCTGGTCACACAGGACTAAATAGATTTGTCCTAACATCAAGGGAGAATTTGTCCTTCAGACCTCAAAATGGCCACAAGGATTTTGGATAATAAATCCTCCAGCAATCTTTGCAGCTTCTTTAGTTGGTTCACCTTGAAGCATCTGGTTCAAAAAAGATTATTATGTCTTTTTTTTCACAAACTACTGGCACAGTACTGTCTGAAGCAGACACCATAAACAACAAATTATATATATACATACAGACACACACACACATATAGATATATATATCTCCCCCTTTTGGATATCCTCCAATATTTCAAGATAGTTGTAGGAAAAAAAAAAGATAATAAGCAAAGGACCTTTGCTGAGTTAGTTTTCTTTACCAACAAAAAAACATAATTCAGTGTGTTTTAGGTCAATGGAGCTGGTCATATGAAGAAAAACATAGTTCTTCATGGAGCTGCTTTCAGAAATGGACTTTGTCATTGATTTTTTGTTTTTCAGAGGCTCTTCCCAACCAATTAAAATTCCTTCTCCAGGAGCTCTAAGTATGTCTGGATGCTTGTTTTTCACAGGTATTGGCTCTGAGAGAAGTTTGCTTTGTATCACAGCAAAAGTGTCTTAAATAAAGCAGTTTGCAGTGTTTAATCAGCCATTACCCGAGGCCAAATTTTGCAGGTAGGAAAGGGAAGAGAAGATGGAAGTCCTTCACACTTTTCCAGGAGTGGGTCCTGGCAGGTGGGGCAGATATACTTCCAGTCCTCTCCAAAGCCCAGCAGTGCTTCCCTTTGGCCTGGTGGGCTCTCCTGCTCTGTTCTATCAGCTGTGCTCCGTTAATCATCCTGCAGTGCTTTTGAATTTGTACCATTCTCTTCCCTACGGGTAGTTCCTGGAGTTCCTGAGGCATTTGGAGATGAGGATTCCTCACAGAAGCCTCAGGAGCACAGGGTGCTCTGTTAGGCCTGGGGTGAACTGGAGATCAATGTCCCACATCTGTCTGTCAGTCTGGGCTTCAGACTCCCATTTCTTATCGAGTCTCATGGCTCTGTGTTTGACATAGCACAGTCTGGATGTCACAAAAGATGATGCTCAGGAGTACAAACAGTTCCTCTCCAGCTCCTGCTCTCCTTGATCATTACTTGCTTTGTTTATTGGTTTTTTTTTTTTTGCTTCCTCTGATTTCCTCCTGCTGCCCCTTGGACCACATTGAGACTTTCTCAGCCTCTGTCACCAGCTGTTAAAAGACATGTACTGAACAAAGAAAGGCAGAGCTGAGGTCTGCTGTTGAATTTTAGCAGCAGCTGTCCAGCCATGCATCCCAGGCTCCCGAATCTGATTGTGCTCCATCTCTTTCCCCCAGCCCTGGGATGAAAGCTCTCTTGGTGTCTTTCCTCCGCCTTTGGGTGCTGACTCTGTTGACTGTAGTGTGTGCAGCAGGAGACTGGGACAGGCATGGCTGACCCTGTAGGAAAAATTAACAGTATAAATAGTTTATATTTATTGGGACTGCTATTCACAAAGATTTATTTTTGTGTTAATGTAAACCAAGAGCTACAAAATAAGGGATAAATAAAAGAAAAGCAGATGGGATAGATCTGGAACTTCCCATAACATTAGACTATCCAAAGCCATAGGAACACTAGCATAGAAAACTCAGGTGGAAAATCCTGTCACCGAGGCTCTGGACAACTCTGCTGTAGGACTTCTGGTGAGACATTGCAGGTCTGGAAGAGAGACAGGCTGCAGGACTGTCAGTGAGAGGAAAAAGAACTGTAAAATCCCACACAATCCTGTGTCTGCCTTGCTCATTTGTGCTCACTCCTGCAGCTGGCAGGTTCTGAGGAACAGCCTGATTTAATGGTGGTGCTGGGGAACTGCCATGCTCTGGTCCCTTCCAGTTTCTGGACTACAAAAGCATTGAGCTGCCTCACACTCAGAAGTGCAGGACTGGGTCTTATTCTTGCCAGCAATGTCTCCCTGCTTCCTGGCTTCTGACTTGATCTACGTTTTGCCTGGTTTCTGTAAGAAGGGTTGTATTGTATCATCACCTTTTTTATTTCATGGAAAGATGTCTCACTAAAACCCATCTTCTTATTAACCTGTGTTAGTAAAATCAGCCCCTCCAAATTTTTCTGTTTTCCCAGGATAAAATTGTGTTCATCAACACCAGTAGTTACTGTAATATATGTATTCCTGAGAGTGTTCTTCTCCCATGGGACCATGTTCTTTTCCAGCCATGCCATGACATCACAGTGCTTAACCTGACCTTGCTAGTGCAAAACACATTGCAATAAACAAACAAATGAAACACAAAAAGGAAGGAAAAAAATGGAGCAAAAATCCCCTGCCAGCAATCCCAAAACAGAAATGAGGGAGAACTAAGCTGCTGGTTTCTCAAGAAGAAAGGCAAGTAAGAGGTGACTTCTTGTATAATCAGATGTGGAAGTACACATCTCTGTGGGACAGAGAAAATTGAAAATACAGGAGTGTTGAGAGATGGGTTGAATTTCCTAGGCTGTAGAGCAGGATATTGCACAGAGACTGTCATTACACCATACATTGGTACTGGAAGAGATCAGTGGACCAATCCAGAGCTGTTTTGCGTGAAGATAGTGAGCCCTGCATGGGTGCTATGCCTCCACACTGCTTTGTGTAGCAGAGAGCTTAAAAAGCAACTTGACAGAACACTGCATGCTTCATCCTTTCCTGATAAAGCACAGCTTATCCATGTCCGTTGCAACATTCCCTGAAAAGTTTATAAAAAAACAAGTTAGGTTGTGTATCTGCATGAGCACTTCAGAGAGGCAAATTTGGGATTCCCTGTCACCTTGAAATACGGCAAAGGATTGTTCAGTCCAGCTGATGAAAGGTGTTACATTTAATTTAATTTTTTTAATATTGATTTTAAGTAATCCAGGCTCTGTGTAGCAGGAGGGAATGAAACAAGGCAAGAGAAGTTTTTTAGTAAAAATATCTGAGGTGTCTTTATACTGACTGAAATGTGAAATGTACAAGAGTTTTGCCATAGTATTGTAAATGGTCTGGGCCACTGCCAGCTCATCCAGAAAGGTTGTCCTGGCTGCTCTGGCTGTAGTGTCCACCTGGGGTGGATTGTACCAGGTTGTGTGGTAATGGGTGGTATGAACAACACTGTGACAGTGCTCTATCTGTCCCTTGCAGCATCAAGGAGGTTTTGTGTGTTCAAAAGGTGTCTGGTCTGCTGAAAACCTGTCCTGCCACAGAGGTGAGATTTGTGGCCAGTCTGGGCCCTGTGTGAAACTCCCTTTCAGGCCTGGGTGTCAGCAGCAAGCCTTGCTGTGCTAGAGGATGCTGGATTTCATCAGTGATTTTGGGTCCTGGAGCACTGCCAAGCAAAAACAGCATTGATTTTTAAGGAGCTTCCTGTGCTAAAAGCAACTTTTGTGGTCAGGCAGTGCCTGGCTTAAATCAAGGCATCTCTTGTTGCTGCATTCTGCTGGTGCCCAGGAATGAGCCAAACTGTTTGCTGCCTTCTCTCCATGCTCAGCAGCTGTGAGTGCACACAAATCCACATGGACTGGGGAGCTCAGTGGAGGTGTCCAGTGTCCCATCTTATAAGTGCAGGGTGAGGATTTAAAGGATGCATTTGCACGTCTCAGAGCACTGTTAGAGAAGAAAGTTCCCCTAAGATAAGCCACCACCACATGAATTTGAGATAAGCACAGATGGCAAAACAGGAGGGCAATAATTCCAGGCCTACCATTCACACGGTGGCAAGCTGTGGGAAGCAGCACACATGCCAGCCCAAGTTGTGGGAATAGCATCTATGCCCTGGAAACCCAGGACTTGGACTGTATAAAAGTGATACCCCCAGGAACCCCCACTACCACAGACCAGGGTTAAGAAGAACCAGCAGGACTTTGCATGGATCCACGTCATGGTGACATCTTTCTGCTTAATCTATCTCTGTCTATCTCTCTCTCTTCCCTCCCCACCCCCCTCCTCCTATAACTTTCTGTCTCTCTACGTCACATTTACTGTTAAATGAAATCCATACTGTTGACTTTGGCATGTGGTCTCTTTTGCACCTTAATTTGGGCAGAGACATCTCGTATCATTGGACCATAAGATGCAGATAGGCAGTGTGTACAGTACCCAGGCCAAGCAGGATCCTGGGCTAAATTAGTGCTGCTGCTCTGGTTCTTCTGCAAGAGCACAAATGTGCTCCATTCTCTAGCAGACTGTGAGCCTTTGGACTCCTTTTGACTTTGAACCCATCTAGCAAATGGCAGAAATGTTGGATTACATAATCATAGACCAGTTTGGGGTAGACTGAACCTTTTAAATGCCATCAGTCCAACTGCTTGGCAATGAGCAAGGACATCTCCAACTAGACCAGGTCACTCGGAGCCCTGTTCAACATGATCATGAATATTTCCAGTGATCTTTGGGCATTTATGCTTCACCAATGTTCCAAAGTTTCACTGCCATCATTGTATAAAACTTCCTTATATCTACTCTAATTCTATTATCCCAGTTTGAAACCATGGTAATATGAAAAAAAATTCAGATGATAGAGGAAGCAGAATGAGGAGGCATTTAATATTTCTCAAGTGAGAACTCTCTAGGGAAATGAGGAGAAAACCACTTGAAAATATATGCTGAAGTGTTTGTAGCCAGAGAACAGCTTAAATCAAGGCATTCTCCATTTTGGAAGTGCAATGTGGACCAATATTTTAATGAAAAGCAGTCTATTAGCAGTAGCCTATGTTACCCATGCCAGAGAGATGGATAACTTGCTGCCTATACCTAACCTGATATTGCACAGTTCTTGGATGCAGTACTCAGATATTCTTTTACCGAGCTCTGCTTCATCCTGGAAAGGGCTTGTGTTTCTGCTGCTTTGTGCTTCTGTTTTCATTCCTACCTTATAACAGCAGATCTTCACAGCTTATCCGTGGAGAGCATAGTAGGCACTTCATGCCCAGGAACTACATGAGATAAATGAAGATGTGCTGTGAAAATCCCATCTGGATCAATGCTGGGTTTCACTTGTCACATTTAGAGGTGTAAGGATTTCTGTGTCGAAAAAACAGTTGCTGATTTAGAGGTATTAATGTTATTAAAAGTCTGGTTAATTAAGAAGGCTGTACGGTGGTAGTGACTGGGAGATTTCTTTACTTGACTCCTTTTCCTCTTTTTCCTCTTGGCAAAAGTACTTGCTCAGTGCAAAAAAGCACCCTTTCTGTGGCACATTCTGTAGTGAGTGAGCCAAAATTTTGTTTGAAAATATCAGTTGCCATGTTTCTCTCTGTATAGCAAGGGAGATTTTGATTGTTTGAAAGAGAACTCTGGTTAGAAAGCAGCAAAGAAATGCCTTTCAATTAAATATCAGGAAAGAAGATAAACGTAACCTGTGCTTGTCTCTTTAAGACATAAAAGTAAATGAAAGCATAAATCTGACCACATTATGGATCTATAATAAATCTGGTGATAAATCAGAGGCAGCTGATAATGTGAGGGTAATGCCTGTTTGCAATACAATCAGCACATGATAATAAAAGATAAGTGTCCTTTTACAAAGCAATGATGAAGGAGTTCAAGATGCCTTGAAGATCACCTTGTAAAACTGCTGTGTGAAAGGATCTGTATTGGATACAAGGAAAATGTCAGTAACACTGGAATATGTGGAAGAAACTGAACTGCCTTGGTTTGCCCAGCAAGGCTGATGTGAGGAATGGAGAATGTGAACTGACCTTCCTAGGTTGCAGTTCTGAATCTGTCTTTGAGATGAAGAATCCTACCAAGCAAGAAGGACAATGGTTCTCTTGCAATGTTGCCAGATGGAAACAGTCCCTAAAAAGCAACTGTGAATCCCTCATAAAGCCTGTAGGAAACATAAACATCAGTTGTGATTTGGATAAGATGAAGTAAAATCAGTAACTAACAGCCAAGGTTAACAACAAAAATTTTCCTGTCACTCTATAAACCTTGGTCTGGGCAGTGGAGCAATGGGCAGGACTGCATAATTATAGCCAGAGTGTTCTCAGCACACTCAGTGTAGTGTACTGCTGAGCTTGGGAAGCTGCTAAATAGTTTCATTTCTGTAAATTTCCATCCCATAAGCAGTATCCTCAGCTGGTGTTCCCACTCCCTTAGCTCAGATATAGTGTATGCAGTGGAGTTCTGAGGACTTGCATCCAAGACATTGTCTGCTGCCAAAACAAAAGCAGGATTCCATCATTCGTAGATCTTAAAGCTGGATAAGCTCATTGTGGCTCTGTATCATCCCCTTGTATAATAAATTTAAGCCTTGAAACTTTATCCAGTGATTTCTCTATCTGGCCCCCAGCTCCTGACTTAGTTAGGATGGATCCTTTACTTGGCTGGCTGTAGACTTACAGTGACAGTGATTCTGCTGTGTCCTGAGGGAAGTTCCTGAGTGATTGGTTTGTATTCACAGAATCACAGAATCACTAGGTTGGAAGAGACCTCCAAGATCATCAAGTCCAACCCATACCCTAACACTTCAACTAGACCATGGCACCAAGTGCCACATCCAGTCTTTTTTTAAACACAACCAGGGATGGTGGCTCCACCACCTCCCTGGGCAAACCATTTACTTTATCACCCTTTCTGCATAAAACTTTTTCCTAATATCCAACCTATATTTCCCTTGGCACAGCTTAAGACTTTGTCATCTTCTTCTGTCAGTTGCTGCCTGGAGAAAGAGACCAACCCCCACCTGACTACAACCACCTTTCAGGAAGAAATTCCCTTTATTCCTTTTAGATATGATCAGCTTTCAGTGTTGAACTATATTTTGCTTTTTTTCTTTTTTTCTTTAATGGAAGAATTCACACTTCTCAGTATCTTTGATAACCTACATTGATATAATTTAATACAGGGAAGAGCTCTGTAATACATTTTACTCTATAAGGCATCTTTTCCAGCATTTTGAAGGATTTTTCTCTCTTTTCAGAACCCTTTCTTCTTCTCTGTCTTGAAACATAGGTGCAGTCTAAAAGCATTGCTATTTTCCTGTCTGGGATCCCTATCTCATGGCAAAGAATGGGATTTTTTTAAAACTTTTTTTTTAGATTTGAATTTATTTCTTCTCATTTGTAGTCAAAAATTCAAATGAGGGTGGCCAAATTTTTGCTGAGTTCTGTGAATCAGAAATATTCTTTATGAGTTCTTTTTTCTTCTCTATCTTCTTTTTGTCATGGTTTGCAAGACACTGTTAGACATCTGGGTCATTGTTCCTCTGTCCTGATCCATTAATTTTGCTATCTGTTTTGAGACAGTCTGGCATGTTACCAATGAAGCCAAATATCTCATTAACAGCTTTGACAACATAGGATAATGGTCCTGGGTTCTTCTGGAGAAGAAGGAGATTGAAGTGCTGTGTGTGATCCCAGTGCTAGTTGTTCTGCATTCCTTTATGCCCTGAGATCCCACTTAGTGGAGAATAGCACCTAAGAGAGATGCTCTGATCAGGTAAAAGTCTTACATCTGGGCTTCCTTTCAGAGATTGTCTTCCCTAGTCACTAGGAGTGTTTGGCCTTGTGCTAGGGACTGTGTTGTGGCCTGATGGTCATCAAACGGATGTAGGGCTGGAAAGCATCTCCAGTGCCACTGTATCCACTCCATACCGAGCTCCATCTTCTGTTCATTCCAGAAGGCTGATCCAGAATAACCTGACATTAAAATTACTCAAAAACCCATGGGGGGAGTTTGTGTTTCATTTTTCATTCATTGATCAGACAAACTGTTTCTTCCATTTCCTTCTTGTAAATAGTAGGCATCATAACTGTCTTCTCCTTGGTAATGTACTGAGAGGGTTGAAAAGGCTTTAGAAAACACAGACTGTAATGCAAGAGGAGTTGACAAGCATCCCTTGATCTGATTAGACATTTTTTGAGTAGATGGATGGGCTAGCTGACCTCTGGAGTTCCTTTCCAATCTAAATTGTTCTAAAATTCAGTGAATATGAGTCATCCAAGGCAGTGTTGCTACTTTAACATGCTTGTATGTTTTCATTCTGAGACTGTCACTTTATTTGCTGGATTCACTTAA
Organism: Luscinia megarhynchos; assembly: GCA_034336665.1. NCBI lineage: Eukaryota > Metazoa > Chordata > Aves > Passeriformes > Muscicapidae > Luscinia > Luscinia megarhynchos. The sequence goes on along the minus strand of CM067565.1, from coordinate 99,664,357 downwards.
GCAACCTCATTGACATTTTTAAACATTTTAACTTCTTTATGTCCAAGTGCCAAAGCAAACCAATAAGGATCAATTCAACAAACAAAAAAGATAAAATACATAGCAGGGCCTTGCTGCCAGCTGATAAAACTGCCAAGGTGCTCAGTGCTCTGTGCACTGAACCAAAGCTGCCTCAAACACTGGAGCAAGAAGGAACCTTTGGGATGTAGGCTGGGATATATCAGCCAGCTCTCTTTGCACTATCAAGTACATCTCACCAGGGCACATGGTCTTATGTGTGTCCAGTTTGTTCTGGCATTTTCTGACCTGATCCTCTTCCACCTTGCTCCAGACTTGCCTGTTGGTCTCCAAGGCCTGACATTTTTGAAACTGATTTTACTAATAAAAGCTGAAGTTAGGAAGGCGTTCATTCAACACCTCACTTTTTTTCCGTGACACATTTGCCCTAGCTTAAACAGCTTCCATAGACGAAAGTTTGCATTTCTAACATTTCTCTTTTCCTTTCTTTCTTTTTTTCTTTAAATCCTCAGGTCAAATTTCTCATATTCCATATTCCCAATGGAAGTTAATTGCTTACCTAGAAGAACAAAATATTGTTATCTTGGAGTCAGTGGACATCAAAGCAAAGGACTTCAAAAAAGAAAAGCCTGGGAAGTACAGATTTGGACATGAGATGGCGGTCCTGTTTGTGGAGTGTAATTTATGCCTTTTTTTTAAATGGCATTTTGACTCAATTTTGCTTTGATAGTAAAATTCAAATTCATCTGGGCTTATCCTGAGTGTTAATAGGGAAATAACAGTTTTGAAGGATTTAATTTTCAGTTCCTGTACACTAATGCAGTGTGTTGGCTGGGGATAGAATAGTACAAGGGGGAATGCATCCTGCATGTCCAAATATCTTACTTTGAACTATTACACATTTTTCTTGAGAGCTTATTTAGAAGTCTATGAGTCAATAATTAAATGGGGATGAGGCTATCTCTTTCTAGCATGTCAGATCTCCTCTCCTCTGCCTTCCTTTTATTATTTAGCGTTCAATGTCTATTACAAATTAGATTCCCCAGTGAATATTTGCTTTAGCTTCACTCAGAAAACTTGCTGTTGAAAGAAAGAAACTGTAAATAACTCTCCAGCTCAGGCACCCTGGCCAAATGCATTATAGCATTTTTCTCTTAGAATTTAATTTGTTCTGTGATTTAAAGTGCTGCATTCACACTGAGCTGAGAAGTCTCTGTGCTTCCTCTCATCACTATCTTTATCACGGTCAAATGATGTGCAATGAGACTTCCCCACATTATTAGTAACAGTTCTAACCTATGGGGATTCTGCTTTTTTCTGGCAGGGGAAATCTGTCTGCAGTGCCTAGGAGCAATTGCAGCTCTTTGTGCTTGCAGGTGAGCATCAGTCAGTTTTATGCACTCCACAATTTTGTACACCCCCTGCCCCCTCAGCCAGCTAAGAACACAAAAGGCAGAAATATATTTTCCAGCCTGGCTCAACCTGGAGCCTTCAGGATGTGTAAGCAGGCCATTGAAGGGAAAACGCTGTAGTGCAGCTGCTTTGAGTTTTACCTGATGTTCAGTCTCATTTGGGAAAAATTGCAAATTACAGTGGCCAGGAAGCTGTAAATTAGAAGTGACACAGCCCGTTATTCCCAGGTCTGTTTGTGTATCAGAGTGCACTGCTAGGACTTGATTATCCCTTCCAATTTCCCCAACCTACAGGAAGGAGCCGTGTGTGAGAGGCTGGGTCTGATCTGGATAGCTTATGTAGCATTTTCCCTCTCTGTCTTTGACATTTCCATTTCTTGATCTCCAGGTGCCAGAAGTTTGTACTGAACCAGAACTGATGTCCTCATCAAAGCATGAAAACTCAGCCACGTGCCATTGATTGGTAGACAAGGATTTTTGTCTTTCTGCCAATCCTTGTTCTGTGAGGCCACATTCAGCCCTACATCCATTGCACTTCCCATTTTGCAGTCTCTGTCCTAGAAGTTTCTCCTTTCTAGACACATAACTGTGTATATTCAAGCCAGTTCTGATCCCCTCACCCTCAGTGACCCAGATATCTTGGTATCACAGCATCATTTTATTAGTCTCTGCTGAGCTGCTGGATTTTGCTTCATTTGCCAATTTTATTTGCATCAACTCCCAGAGCACAGCTGAAAGCAGCAAAAGAATTCTGGGCATAGTCTTGCTCTTCATGCCACCTCACCAAGGCTGTGTTGGTTTCCCCTTACTGGTTTGTTCTTGATATTTGTCAGGTAGGCAGTTCTTAACCTGTTTATTTCAAGCTTTATTGATGCTATATAGTACAACATTTTAAACCCAAATAACATTTCATAATAAGTCAAAAGCACTCTGATGATCTAAACTTATTACATTTGGACAGTTCCCTTTATCAACAAAATTTGTAATCTCATCACAGAGTGAAATCAGGTTTGTTTGACAAGGCTTATTTTCCATGAAAATTGATTGATTTGCCTTGTATTCCCTTTAATGCCTCAAATATTAGATCCAGTAGGGAGATTTCTACAGCATTGTCCTGGATTGATGTTATTTATCCCTTTCACTCTGCTTGTGGTTTTACAGTTTTGTCAAATTGTTGCTAGCCTGTACCCTGCTATGCTGTTCTGGGCTCTGCTGCTCTGGGAAGACAGAAGCAGGAATTTCTTGGAAGCCAGAGTCCCAGCTGTGCCTCAGAGCAGGGAATCCCATGGGAAGCAGTTTGAAGGGCAAAGTGGCTTAGGTAAAGGTGATGGGTCTTGAAGGACAGCATCCTCCAGGTGCAAGAATGAGCCATCCTGATGATGACCCACAGGACACCTCCAACCAAGACACTAGGAATTAGGAAGAAGACCAGGAAATGCTCTTCATCTCTTAATGAGGGAAAGTTTATAGCTGTCCTCAAGTCTCCTGGACTGGGCAAGCCAGAAAAATCCGGATGAAGGTGTTCACTTTGATGGGAATCAAGGCTTTAAATATAACTTCCTATGTCACTTCTGTTTGGTTTTTTTTGGTTTTTTTCTTTCTTTTTTTTTTTTTTTTTTTTTTTTTTTTTTTTTTTTTTTTTTTGTTTTTTTTTTGTTTTTTTTTATTTTTTTTTTTTTTTTTTTTTTTTTTTTTTTTTTTTTGTTTTTTGTTCCAAAGGGAAGTCAATTTTTACCCAGCTTAATTAATGGAATGGTCTTGTGTGTTTTAACCCTTTCTCTTTGATGGTGAGCTACCAGAACTTCCACAGCCTAGGAAGGGAGAAAGGCTAAGAGCAGAGGGGCCATTAGAGGGGAACGTCTTGGAGCAGGGCTGCTGTTCATGCAGGTCTCAAATGCTTTTGCTGTTCAAGTTCACGAGTGGCTTTATCAGGTGGGCTGGCTCAGACCTGAGTGCTGAGATCCAGCAGAGATGCATCCACAGAGGTGGGAAGGTGGCAGATAGAGAGCCTCTGCCTCCTACAGGTGGCCTCAAAGTCAAAGGAAGGTTGGAGAGCCCGAAGGCATTAACAGTATATTTTATTGTGGGCTTTTTTTACAGTGGGTTTCACTGGAAATTTTCATGGCACATTTGCTTACGTGTTGCATAGGAGTAGTAAAGCAGAGGAGGAAAACTATGAAAGGTTTCACAGCACAGTCTGAGTGGCTCTGGAGTCTGCATTTTCCAGGTTTCTCAAAATGCAGAGTAGAACCTCAGAATGTCTAAGTGTCAAAGATGGTAATTACAAACTTCTGGAAGTGTCTGCAGGAAGGTTTGCAGTCCAACTAAGCACCTCATCCAAGCAGGCTCTTAAAGGACTTCTTATAACTCTCAGTGCTAAAAAAAAACCTGCTGGGAAGGGAACTGCAACAGTACATCCCCACAGCAATCAGAGCTGTTTGTTCTTCATCACAGGAATTGTGACAGAGATGTGATTATGTGTCGTATGAGAAAAAATAGATAAGGATGAAAAAAGTTCTCTTTTTAAAAAATTTAAATGGTCTGTAGAAGGTAACTTCACCATTCCTTTGTCATTCTCTGCTTTTTTTATTTGGCACCTGCTCTCAATTCATCTTTACTTCAAGCTTTATTCTCAACACCTTCTTTTCCCTGGGTCCTTTTTTTTTCTTCTTTTTACCTTTAAGGAGCAAAGCATGACAGAATCAAGATGAAACTCAGTCTCCTTGTCATAGTAACTTTTGCAGCCACAAATTTTGGAAAACATGAGTTCTTAATATTCCTTTAGCATTTCAACATAAAATTAAAAACTAACAATTTGTAGTTTGAAATTAAGTTAGAAAATTAAATGCAACTTTTTTTGGTCTAGCTTTTCAGCTGCTCCATCAGAGTAATGAACTAATTAGCAGGAGCTGTAAAACTCTGTTTCTCTATAAAACCATATAATTCTGTTAGCTGAAATTTTAAATTATACTTACTGCTTCATTTGCTAAAAATATATACATATATATGTACACAGAAAGTGTGACTATTTCAAGAAAATAAGTTCATTTCTCTGTAGCCTTTTGTTCCAATACAACTTTCGTATCCTAGGAGATAAAAAGACTAAAATCTTATTAAAATTAAAAAAACAAAAACAAAACTCAAACAAACACAAAAATTTAAAATCAAAGGACAAAAGGTATCATGGTTCAAAATTTTCTCACCAGGCACTGGAATCCTGGTTTCATAGTTTGTTTGGTTATACAAGCTCCATGCTGGTGTATCAAAGCTTTCTTATGATGGTTCTTTTTTTGTTGATGCAAGCCACATCAACAACAGTGGAGAAAATCAAATGAACAGAGGAAGAAAGAAAAAAAAATAATTCTGAAGAAAGGAGTAAGGTATAGAAAGAAGCAGGAGATGTTGGTATTTCAGTTCCTGCCTAGCTGACTGTTTGAAATTTATAAGCATTCAGCTGATGTTCCACCAACAGAAGTACATTTCCTTTCACTCAATTTTTTAATTCTCCAGAGGTAACAAGTGATGCTAACAGTTCCTGGGTTTAGTTCTATTGTATGTGGTGAATGTGTACAGCACACCCATGATTAAGCAGAGAAACCGAAGTCAAAGGAGGATCTAGTTACACATTCAAGATGTATCTGCTGCTCCCTCCAATATATTCATTACCTGGTATTGTTCCACTGCTACTTTCGATAGAAAGTTTACAATAACAGTAAATTGCCATCTGTAGGATTAGGCAGAGTTGATAATTCCCTCAGCATTTGCTAGAAGTCCTTTAGAAAGGGTGAGTTTCACCATTTCTTAGCAGACTGGGTGCAGATGGGCCAGAGTGTGGTAAAGGCTGTTTCACTCTCAGGAGAAGCTGGAGATATGCTGTATATGTTGCTTTGTCCAAAAAACTGTGGTTAGAAGGGGAAGAAATGACCTGACCCTTTCACCTGTGGGTGATGGCTGATAGGCCCACTTGCCCCACACCTGGGTTATGATGGGAAAGGATATCTAAACCTTGGGAGAACTTGAGTCTGGGACCTCAAAGAAAAAGAATTTCAAGGGAAGATATAGAGCTCATAAAGAACAGTGCCTACCTGGAGTTTGATAACCAAAAACTTCTGCAAAAAGATGTCTTCTGTGTGAGCACCAAAGCCGCGAGCTCGTGAATCACATGTTAGGAACTCCGGAAGAAGACTTCTGCCCCAGCCAGTTTTGGTTGGAAGGTGCGTGCATGATTTGTAGGGTGGCTGTTTTTAGATATATTCAGGGTGCTGTGTGGCCACAGCTCCACTTTGACTGTATGGCAGGTCACATAAGGTAAATCCTGGTGGACTGGTGGTAGGGGTGAGGCAGCCAAATTGTTGGATGCACATTTGGCTTTTCCCAAGTGTCCTGCTTTGAAGGACAGGTGTCTGCCAATAAAGGCAGAAGCTTCTCTTTGAAATGGAGAATGTAAACCCCCTCCCTCCAAATTATTATTATCATTTTCAAATTAAAGGGCTCTCAGGCAAAGATATGGGAATTAGGAATAACAGTTCTTTACCAGGAAAATTAAAATAGAAATGCAGTATTACAAAGAACAATCCCAACCCTGTCAGAGTCAGAATACAGCCTGACACCCTGTCAGTCAAGGTGTTGGTAGCAGTCCCATTAAATGGTGGCTGCATCCTCCTGCAGTGGCAGATGTGGTTCAGCTAAAGCAGTGCTCCTGTAGAAGGGTGCAGTTTTCCTCTGAAGGTCCAGAGATGATGTGGAAAGGACTGGCTTCTCCTCTGGAATCCAGTGGAAAGAAGGTAACTTGCTGTTCAAAATCTCAGGTTTTATCTAGATAGGAAAGGCTTGGCTCCTCCCTCTGGCTGGAGCATCTCCCAATGGGATGATGTAATTTTATCAGTCATACAGTGGGACTCAATGGGCCAGCAGCAGATGATATCTTCCTGGAGGGAGGATGGGTTGTGGAAAAGATAAAGATGATTGCCCCAGCTGGTCTTAAAGATGGCCCATTAGCCGATAGTGTGTGCCACAGAGATAAGGAAACACTGCCCCACCCAGCTTCAACATATGTTGATAGAATACACATTTCTGTCCACATCAATCCAACACACCAAGTCAAGAGCAGTAGGAACAGCCTCTAAGCCAAGAGAGCCTGGGAGCACCTGCTCTGAGTTTCTGCAGGGTTTTTTGCCAGGAGAAACATCTGCTTACATTCGTCTCACCCCTGACCCAGCACCCAGTCCCATGTCTGCCCCAAATATCACTGAGATGACAGGCAGCTTTGTGGCGGCTATCTATGCAAGGTTGGGAAGTGGGAGTAAATCCTGCACATAATCCTGCCCAGAATTATCCTCATGGAGAGAGCTGTAGAGCTTAAAATGGCGTTCAGTAGCAGCTTTTGTTTTTAAAAATCCATCCAGAAAAAATATTCTTGCACACCTGAGAACTGTGAGTCCCCTTTATTCAACTGTGAGCCAGATTTTGAAGAATTCCTCGTTTTCCTGCTAGAGAGAAAAAGCTAGAGAAAGAGCTTTTTTTTCTCCTCCAAGACTGGCAGATCATACAGCTGAAAGTAGAAAATTGGTCCACATGAACATTTTAATTTATGCCTCTGATTGATATTATTCCATAATTAAATTCTATTCCCATGGTGTGTATAACATCAGGGTTATAGTAATAGAAATAATTAGTAATTAATCAGATCAGTTAGGAAATGACAGATTACAAATGAATAAGCTAACAGTCACCAGTCTGTGGTGAAGAAAGCCAAGAAAGAAGGAAGAAAAGATAGTTTGTGTTGATGGATATGGGAGGAAGTGAAAATAACAGGAAATCCATTTTCAAGAGAACTCCCCTGCCAATCAAAACAAGAATCCAACCTTTAAACATACTCTGGGCCGTGGCAATGAGCCTACCACTCAGCTGTTAAAAGACATTCCACTCTGACCTCTCACTCCCTGCCCTCCCAAATGCCTCTTAGGATGTTTTGGTGCCGGACTAAAAGAAATGCCAGTCCAGATGCAGACACAGGGCATCTTCAGCCAAAGGAACATTCCTCAGCTGCCACCCGGTTTACAATTCCTTGGAGATGACAAGTGATGATGGCACATCAGTGTTTATACAGAGAACACCATCTTTAATCCCAGAGATTCTAGATGGCAAGATGACTTCAGAGAGGTGGTAGATAATTTAGATGAGCTCTGAAGGCTTAGCAAAAGACAGAGATTAAATCCATGGCCAAGATGGATCAAGGCCTGCCTTCCTAGGGCTGTGTCCTTTCCATTGTAACACCATGAAGAGATGCTGCTGAGGATGTGCCACTACCTCTTCCATACACTGCCACCAGTTTGACCTCATTAAGTGTCAGGAAAAGATGGACTAGGTAAAGATAGAAGGGAGAAAAGAAGTAGCAAACAGCTGACTGAAAAATATAGCAGGGAAGCAGCAAACAGCTCTCACACCCTGCTGTCCCCTCTGCAGGTGGTTATTGAGCAGCACTGTTGTTATTTTTATTGCTGAAATTGCAGCCTGCTCCTTGATTGAGAACAAAATTTATTTGCCTTTCTCTTTCACCGTTTCACATATGCCTGTATGTGAGTATGGACATGTCTGTGTACAAGTACCTGTATATATGTATGTAAATGTGTGAATGGATAGCTGTATCTGTAGAGAATTAAGAAATAAGGAATCTGAAAAAGGAGTCAGTAACACTACTGAGTGTTCTGGAAGGACAAATTGAATTTGTATGCAAACAAATTTGGGGAGGGAGGGCTACTGTAACCCATCTGGTGCAACACTTAAGATGCTTTTCCTCTGCTCAAGCTCAGTCTGTTACTTGCAAGGAAGTTCTTCAGAGGGACAACACCAAGTTTTCAGCCAAGAGAAGGTGGCTTCCTTCCCAGCCACATGGAACTCCGGCTGTGTGCATTCATAAATTTGATGTAGGAAACTACAGATTCTCTCCTACTTCCCACCTCATAACATCTCTCTGACAAAGCTTTTTCATCCCCTTTGCTTCCTCCTGCAGATCCTCAAATGTAGATCACCTGATTACAAGTACACTTGGACATGTCCAAAGAGGGAAATATGATGGCATGAAGGAATAGCACCCACCTTCTGACAATTGCTTGGAGCAGGTTCTCCAGAGCTGCCTCATGATTAGAAAATAGCAGACATATGTTGTGCTCACCACACAACCTTAAGCTTGTAGCAATGTTGGCAACTCCTGCTCTCATTCCTTTGGCACCGCTGTGATCCTGATGTCTGCAACACTGAGTCATGCCACGATGTCTGGAGCAAAATCCAATGTTCTTTTGTGCACAAGGGGAGCAGGACCATGTGCTTTGGTGACCTGATTGCCTGACCATGCTTTGTTGAGTGTGTCACTGCAGCAGTATCTGTGAGCAAAGCCATGGAGCCAGCAAAGGGCATCCTTTGTGCTGGGTGAAACTGAGGGATCATGGTGCAAGGTGCTAAAATGGGCCAGGTTGGATTAATCAAGAAAACTGACACAGTTCTTGTCACCCATCTCCACCTTTGCCTCCCATCTTGGATTTGAAGCTCTCTAAGCCAAGAATAGATATTTAGATTGCATCTTGCCCTGAAGAAATCTCTCAGGTGCAGCCCTTTTGCACATTGTCATCCTGTAGTCTTGCCTTGCTCAGAAAAGTCTAATGATCTCTGAGATTGGAGCCACTTCCTCAGCAGACATGGCCTATTGTGCCCTCTGACTGGGCACTAGCCCATTGTGCCCCCACTGGCTGGGGTTTTCAGCAGCTTGAGTAAATGTTCTCTGGTACCCAAAACACAGGGCACTCTCTCTTTGTGCCCTTTCTCATATCCTCCTTACAGTAAAGTTCATAGGCACTTAATTGTGTTACGTTTTTGGCTGTCTTTGAATTTCCTTTGCAAGTTGGCAGGTGACATTTCCCAAATTGTGAGAGATGTGTGGCAGCCAGCCCAGAGAAGGTGGCTGTCACAGCCTCTGCTGTTCCAGCCTTGGTGTACAGTGATGTTCCAAGCTACCCCCTCTTGTTTCCTCAGCAGGGAGCTCTTACAAGCTGGATCTGTGGTGGGAATTGCCTGGATGATGGGAGAAATTAATTTTGGACTGAGCTACAAAAATGCTCAAGGCTAGGAGATTCCCAAATGAAGGCACAAAAAAAATCAATGGAGGTACCAGGGAGTTATGACATCCTGTCAGATGACAGATGCATTATTAGTCTCTGACCCAGCAAATTATTTGCTGAGTGTCTCTGTTCCCTGAACTGAGACTTTCAGAAACAAGGATATTTTTCTTCCCTCTCAGTGAGTCTCCAGTGCTCCTCATGTATCTTTTGAGGTTAATCCACAATGACATCCTACATTATACAATTAGGTTGGAGCTTTTTGACCCTGGACTTTAAAATTTGGGATTTTTTCTTGCAGCTGATGTTAGGTTTCACTACATCTTCTGGTTAAAGACACCAGTGCCATTTCTTTAACACATCTTCATTGAGCCAATATGGCAAAAAGGTCTCACTTCAGAAAGGCTTCTTTCCTCTCTCTGGGATGGAAGGGATCTATTGTAAGCTAAAGATGTCCCTGTATCCAAACACAGGACTTACTGCATATGGACCATTCCTGGTCTTCCCCAAGGATGAGGAGAGAATGACCACGTGGGATAAACTGGTATTTTCTCAGAGAGAGGAGGTGTTGGTGATAGTTTCTAGTCTTCATGCCATTGACTTAGAGGATTTTAGATGTTTAGATAATTGCATCTGCTCTGCCAACCAGAGACGTTGCAGCAGGCCATGACAACATTACTTTTCTTAGAAAGACACAGGTCCCTGTCCAGCTCCTCAGTGACCCACAACTCATACAATCAGCAAACTGGACCTCTACTAAGGCACAAAAGCAATCACTAGAAGCTTTATCCCCAGTCTCATCTGCAGTGAAGCCCAGGTCCACCTCTCCAGCATGCCAGCCTCCTTTAGCTCCCTTGGTCATCACCTTGGACTGCCATTCCAAGTGCCAGCTCCATGTCACACTGTGGGTTGCTTCAGGACATGAAGCACAAAAGCATCAACTTTCAGCCAGGTGATGTTTCCAGGAGTGCTCCTGCTATTCTGGTCTTACACACAACACTGCTGTTCCTGTTTGCTGTTCAGTGGGGATCCTGGGGACATGGAAAGCTGAACTATTTGTGTTTGCGCCACGGTGTGACTTGGGTTTGCCAACCTTAATATATTTAATTTCTTTTAGAGACAGGCCCCAGAAGCAGAGACAAGACAGGCTGAAAACTTAAAAAGGTACAAGAAGAAATTTATTAATAACACAAAAAAAAAAAAGAATTAGAATTCAGGATAAGATTCCTAGATTGTTCCCTCCTCCCCTTCATTCCTCATTTCTAACCAACAACATACATAGAACACTTCAGTCAGTTATACACTCAAATAATTAATTCAGTTTACTTTAGAGAGAAAAGTCCTTTTTTTTAGTTATGGCTTAGGGGGTGTCTTCACCTTCACAATCCACATCCGCCCGGAAAAAATATTGCAGATTATGACTCTCCTCCCATTTTTTCACAGTCCTTCCAGAGTTGTGCTATGGGTTACGTTGGGGTACTACTTTTAAAGGCAGGCTGCTGAAAAACAAAATTCTCTTCATCTCCTTCACTATCAAATGTCTCTGTTCATATTCCAGTCCCAGAACAGAGAGAGTTCCATTTTCCCCAAGGCAAAAAGTCTTCTTCTCAAGCATCCAAACCTCCCCAAGCATATTTCACAGTTTAAAGGAATTTTAGTGAAGTCACAATCCCCTTAGCCCACAAAAAAAAAGGTTTTCAGCTACTTGTCAGTTGCATCTTTTCAATCTCTTCCCACCAGGAACTTTATCTTCATTCCGCTGACCTCAGTAGTCTCCATGCTTCATTTCTTCTCATTCAGGGAAGCTCAGGAAATCAAGGATCTTATCCAGGCATGAAGAAGTTAAAATTGTATCCAGATCATGAAGAAACAACATGGGCAGCTGGAGGCCTCTTCTGCTATGTGGAGACGTGAGCCGAGCAAGCCAAGCCGGCAGGGCCACGCAGCCGGTGTTGGAGCCACGCAGCCGGTGCCAGAGCCATGCAGCCGGTGCCGTGCGGAGCCGGGGGGCCCCCAAGCCAGGGGCTCCCCGCAGAGCCAGTGCTGGGCCAGGGTGCCAGGCCAGGCTGGGCCAGGCCCCCTGCCGCTGAGCCCGGAGCGGGACCGGGAGGCCTGTGCCCCGGCCGGAGGCCACTGCACCTCCAGACCCGAAAGCCGAAAGACAGAGATGTTAACTTCATCCACTGTGGTTTGTAAAAGCGAAATAACTTTGCATTGGTTTCCCGAGCTGTCCATCATCAAATCAGATCTCTGATTGGTGCCAGCAGCTCACAGGAAAAACTCCCAGAGACGGAAGAGTCCCTCTCACTCCCCAGCCTCATGGAGCTGTCCCTGAGGCGAATCCACCCCTCCCCCCAGCATGTGAAACCAACACAGTTTGGAACGCTATTTTTAAACCTGGGTGCAAAGGCTCCTATGGCATTTTTAAGGCCACCATTGTAGAAAAGCTCCGGAGTTGGCTTTTGCCTCTCAGCTAATATTCAGCCAGCACAATCACCACAGACCAAAAGGCAGAGTCCTCAACCATAATATTGGTTTTAAAATTACATTACTATTATTGTTGTTAGGTTTGCTTAATGACCTTACAGTACTTGTATTTGCTTTCTAATTTTTTTAAATTCCAGGTAAACTTCAAATCAAGGCTAGGAAATACTAGCTCCTTTCCCTTTAAGCAAATAATCAGTGGTTTTTTTATTCAATACCATGTACTCCAAAGCTCAGGTTTTATAAGAAAGACTGACTGGTCTCCCACAAATCATGCATAACACGTAAGCAGAAGGGACTAGGAGTGCATTGCCAGTCTCCAAGCTTAGCTTGCAGCCCAACAATTTGCCACCCAATATAGATGGAATCCCTACCCATGGCAGGGGGGTTAGATTCAAATGATTTTTAATCATTAATGTCCCGCTGAAATAATTCTCTGGTTCTGTGAATGCAATGCCAAAAAACCTCTCAGTGACTACAACAGGATTTTGGGTGCATGACATGGTTCATACAAGCACCTATCAAGGTAGCTGGAATGGGTGTCCTAGGTCAAGTTCCACTCAGTCTAATGCATCACATCCACCCCAAAAAAGTGTCACACAAAGCACCAGTACCTTTATACCATGTGTTTTAATAAACCGTACCAGAAAAATAGGTTTGCATATGTTTGTTCTCCACTCCCCCCAAAACAAAAGAAATAAAATTTCAACCAAAATAATGGAAACATAAAACAAGGGAAAAAAACCATCCCAGAGCAAAGATGACACAAATACAGAGTTGGAGGAAAAGGTCTTTGATGACATCCTTGTTTAAAGAAACTGTGTTTATAAAATATGAGGCAGTTGAATAATAAAATGGTAATTTATTTGATTGCTATTCCCCTCTCTGTGTATATATATGTATGCAGCTACATATATATGTCTAGGCTGATACATCCTGTGGTGGGACGAAATAAGACAAAAAATAGTTGAGTGCAGGGAAATCTGTAAGACAAAAAAATCAGTTGAGTGTGAGGAGCAAGTAAAGAAGAAAATAAATGTATCATTTCAGTCAGTGAAGTAAGGACAAGGGTCAATTCCCTGACAATTTACCACTGCTCTGCTTATTGGGGAACAGACTTGTCTCTATGGCTATGCTGTGTCCCTGATGCACAGCTGAGCTGTGAATTCTGATCTGAGTGATATTCACTGGCCTGTGTATGAGCAGGATCCCAGAAATATATGAAGCATTCCTTTCTCTGGTTAATCCCCGTGCTTTACCGTGATTTTTTTAAATTTAAAACTTATTAGTATTTCAGTTTGCATTTTGATCCAGGTTTCTTGCACTGACTGTTGTGCAGGTCTCCACGGCAAGGTGGAGCAGTCAGATGAGCAATAATGCCACAGTAAGGTCCTATTATCACAATGTGACTGGATGGAGGAATTAATTTTACAACAGGTCTCATGTCACTTTGAAATTGCACTCTGCAGAGCCTAGTCATGCAGTTGTAACTTCAGTTGTTCTTCACTGAGTGGGCCTGTGAAGCATACAATAATACAAAAACAAGGAAAGGAAGTAAAAATGCTTGTAATTTCCTTTTCTCCTTCCATGGAAACCTACCCCCAACCTGAAAACTAGGCAATACTGCTCTATGATGAAGTGTCTAGTTCACTCTTAGGCAAATGAGTCCTGCATTCAAAAGACAAAGCAAGCCATGTTCTTTCTCTTGTTTTTATATTGCTCTTTCAGAGAACCAGTTGCTATCTATGCTTTCCCAGATCTCAGTGCCGTGCTTAACAAGCAAATTAAGCACAAGCTCATGCTTGCTGCAAAGTTCAGGTGACCAGGAAGGTATTATGAGAACAGCTCAGTTTCCCAGACGCTTGTAAACACCATATTGAAAAGAAGGCAAAGGCAAAACACCCTTCTCCACACATTCCCCATCTTCCTTACTTTTATTTTTTTATCTCTCTTTTGCTATTTCATTTTTTTTTTGTACAGGGGATGATGAAGATAAACAAGACTTGTGCATCACAAATGGTGGAACTTCCCCCAGCCCCTCCAGCTTCCCATCCTACAACAATGCACAAGCCCATTTCATCCTGTACGTTCCCCAAGAAATTGTTTGTCTCTTTTTGGAAAACCACGCAGTCTGATGTGCTGGGGACTTCTGCAGTGAAGGAGCTGGGTTGGGTGGTTCTTCCCCCTTTCCTGAGGCTCACAGATGGTTGTTTTTCGACAGGTAGGCAATAAGAGCCACAGCTACCCCGACATAGATGCCAGTTCCGATTGTGATGGACAGGACAGCCAGGAAGAGAGCTCGCCGGGAGCTGGAGCTTGCGTGGTGGAAATCCCCCTTGGCTACTGCTTTGTTTGTCTGCAAGAGATACAAAACCAACAATGCCATATATTTATTTGGTTTACCTGGCAATAAAGATGTGACTCTAATTTTTTTGGCTAAACAGGATCCTGGGATGCAACAGGTTGAACTGGCTGGCAATCAGACTGATTTTAGTCAAATGAGGTCTTTTGCACGATTGAGATGGTAATGGGTCTCAAGATACTGGTGCATCTCAAAGGAGGGTGTCATTTCTCTAGACCATAGTGTGGTATCAAGCAGGGACACCTGGAAGGCAGTAGGAGATCTGTCACCTACAAGACAGGTCTTTTATAAGCAAATGAACTCCCTAAGTTCCAAGACAGTCTTTGTTCCCTCATTACAATGAGTGAGGAATCCTCAGCGCTTTAATTGGATGCCTCCACAAGTGATCAATTTGCTGGGACACTTTCTTCTTCAGTGCCATGTAACTACTCTTTTTTACTCTTTTTTTTTTGTTTGTTTGTTTGGTTTGGTTTTGGTCTGTGTGGTTTTTTTTCACTACTGAGACCAATTTGCAGCAGCCAAATGACAAGTTTCCACACATTAAAAACAAAACAAAACAAAGCAAAACAAAACAAAACAAAAACACTTTGGCCTTTCTGTCGATGACTTTGTTAGGAGAACTGTTTATTCTCATTCATCAACCTCATTTTTTAAGCATAATGCTTTATGAATATTTCAGGCAAAACAGTATCAAACAACACAGATAAGGCTGCAGGCTGGAGGGAGCTGTTTCAAAACAGCAAGACAGAATAACACAGGTTTACACACCTGTTGTCATGTCCTTTGGTTTAGGTGGGGAAGGCATCCTAACTCACTTTGCAAAGCCTCTCAGCAGGGATTTCATGGTCTTCTTGTCTGGAATGACCAACGACTCAAAAGAAGATACCCTCTTAAAAAAATGCCAGGGACTTTGGGGATCATGTTAAGGTCTCTTAGAATTGTTGGCAAGGAAAGCAGAGAAAGTTTTGGAAACAGCTGGTCCTTTAGCTCAAAGACTTCCCTCATGCACCTGATGTGCACCACAGAATCAATCTAGATATGGAAGGTTTCTGTTTACTGAAGTTGGACTGAGGTAAATGCCCAGCAATGAATATAACAGAACTTTTGGATAAACTGAGATTCAACTCCCCAAACGGAAGGGAAAGTTTAAAAATGACAGAACATTTTCAAAATGGCATTTCTGAAATGTCACTTTATGTAACAGAAAAATCTGAAACATTTGGGTTGACCTCTTTTAAATTAAACTTCGTAAAGTTTTATACCAGTATTTCTTCACCTAAAAATAGATGGGAAGTCAAAGGGAAAAGAAACCATTAGTCAAAATGTCAAATAATCTGAAAACTTGCCAGTATATCTTGATTGTTTCAATAGAAGAGGTTGAATTTACCAAAAATAATGAGTTGAAATACTCAAAAGGATTCAGAAGGCTAATTTTTCAAATACTAGTAGCCTTCTTTCCTGAAAGGGTCTTTAGCATAGCAACAAACCTGCTCAAAAAGAACAGGGTTTTTTTTGTTGATGAACTCTTTGGGGACAGCCTTGACCTTTGTGAAAAGATTGGATCTATGGTGAAAATCTAGTTTCTTGTTAAAATGTTCACCCAGCCAAAACCAGATGTTTTGAATTAGTCACGTTTCCATGAAGTTTTTTAATTATGCAGCTCCAGACATTATGATATAGAGTGATTTTGCTTGGGAAACACACCCTGCCTTCACAGAAATTCCAGTTTCCAACAAATTAACTAATCTGAGTGCATTTATTTTCCTCTTAATGTAATACATATTTTGTGATTTAGGAAAATTAAATCCCTCCTACATGGAATTTTAACTGTAGACTGCATTGGTAAGGGCACATGGGAAAGACAAGCTGATAGTTCCTTATTCCTGTCAGAAAGATTTACATTGAGATGGAGAAACCAACCACACAGAAACCAGCTTTCATCTGTGGAAGAGTAGTCTGGAGGAATTTGCTAAGTAATAAGAAAATTATTCGATTTTTAAAGATTTCTTTTATATTGTCTATGTAATTTTCTAATATGAAAATTACAGCATTTCTGCAAGTTTAAGCTGAAAGAATCTGAAAATATTTACCAAACAAAATGCAACTTAGGCCAAAATTAATAGTTTAGCGTCTAGCAAATAATGAACAGTTTTTCTTAATTTTCTTCTTCTTTTTTTTTTTTTTTTTTTCAGGAATCAGCTCTTTGGTGGTTTTGGTCACTTTGAGAAAGTCCCTTGGTTTCAGGACTAATCCAACTACCCTATTTCATACCTGACACAAAGAAATTACATCCTGCTGAGTTTTCCAGGAGAGATGTACTTTGGCAAAATCCATGAAGCCAAGAAATGTCTTGAGTAGATCAGAGCCAAATCACACCCAGATGCACCAGATTTTCCACAGCTTTTTCAGCAACATCTGTTTCAGAGAACAGGGTAGCCAGGAGTGGTTCAAGAATGAAGACACAAATGTTCTACCAACATGAACTTAATTCACTACAGACTCATCAAACTATGTGTCTCAATACCAAGTGTCTCAACCTTTTCTAATGTGCTTGAAAGTTGCTGCAAAAGCTAGTGCTCTTCCTGATCAAAATTGTGTTATCTGTGGGGTTTTATAGTACCTCTGTGTCTTGGGTTGCAATGTAGAAAGTGGCCAGAAAAGTGTATTCTATCACCATCTGTTGAAGTTGGGTGGGGTAGTGACCCTTATCTCCGTGGCACATACTATCGGCTAACGGGCCATCTTTAAGACCAGCTGGGGCAATCATCTTTATCTTTTCCACAACCCATCCTCCCTCCAGGAAGATATCATCTGCTGCTGGCCCATTGAGTCCCACTGTATGACTGATAAAATTACATCATCCCATTGGGAGATGCTCCAGCCAGAGGGAGGAGCCAAGCCTTTCCTATCTAGATAAAACCTGAGATTTTGAACAGCAAGTTGCCATCTCTCCACTGGATTCCAGAGGAGAAGCCAGTCCTTTCCACATCATCTCTGGACCTTTAGAGGAAAACTGCACCCTTCTACAGGAGCACTGCTTTAGCTGAACCACACCTGCCACTGCAGGAGGACTGCTGCCACCATTTAATGGGACTGCTACCAACACCCTGACTGACTGACAGGGTGTCAGGCTGTATTCTGACTCTGACAGGTTTGGGATTGTTCTTTGTAATACTGCATTTCTATTTTAATTTTCCTGGTAAAGAACTGTTATTCCTAATTCCCATATCTCTGCCTGAGAGCCCCTTGATTTGAAAACTATAATAATAATTTGGAGGGAGGGGGCTTACATTCTCCATTTCAAAGAGAAGCTTCTGCCTTTATTGGCAGACACCTGTCCTTCACACCAGGACACTCTGTCCACTCACTTCTTCCCTTCCCTGGCAAGGCTGTGACTGGCAGCCGGACGATGAATATAACAATTTAATGCAGCCTTTGGATAGGAGCAGGGCGCACAGGCTGTGATGAAGGTTGGGTGCTATGAGGCTGAAAACGGGGATTTTTGCAAATAACCATCAACGAATCTTCTCTTTAGAGGGTTTGGAAGTAAGTCAGGAAATTGAGGAGGAGTGCGGGAAGAAGGAGAAAGGAGATCTGTAAGGATTGTCTTCTTCTGTTTAACTAAAAAAATACACATCTTTTTAAGAACCACTTTCAAGGAACTTCCCCAGAGGTTCAATTTGAGCTTCTGCAGGCCATATTCAGGATGTCTCTGGGCTGCATGTCTTGTAGGCAGAGAGAGGATGAATAACGTACCTCCACTGCAAGGCTAAAATATTCTGCTGCATCCGACAGTGACTCATATATCATATTATCAAAATACCTTCTGATATGCAGTATCTGGAAACAAGGAACACGCTGATCACAATTAATCCTGCTTCATCTCCCCGAGGCTGGAGGGCAGGTGTTGTAATTTGACAAATGAGGTAAAAGAAATGATTCCAACATACCCCTGCCATATCTTCCGGCTGGTCCCCAGTTTCCTGTCTTCCTTCCTGTCCTGTGACATAATCCTGTGACCTTGTAGCCCACCTGGAGTTCCTGTATTATGATCCTATCCCCCTGTGTCCTTATCCCATTGGCTGCTAGCCAAAGCCACTCCCCATTCCCCCTCTCCTGAATACCTAGTTCCCAGAGGGAAGCTCCCTCTTTCCTGCCATGCCATCGCCTTAGAATAAACCTGAGAACTGAAAGGGCCTCTTTTGTATCCTTTTTCATCCATGCTAAAATACTTTGTCTGATCTTAAGTAATTAGGAAAAAGACACAAAGTATCATTTTAGCAGGCAGGATTGGCTCCAGGCAGGAGAAGAGATTATCCTGACCCCTTTGGTCAGGTGGTGAAAGGATTTCTTTTCACTTCATGGGAGCAAAGAGCCAGAAAGGCCAGGGATGCACAGGCTCCATGCTGACACTGGCCAGATTCTGAGTTTTACTTTTTCAAGTGACATGCAAGAAAAATGGCACAGAGTGAGGAGTAGCTCATACAGACAATGCTCCTGCTCCTGTATCTTCTATCTTTCTTCTAGTCACTCTGTCTCCTCTTTTTAACTTGCCTAAACTTGCACTTTGGCTGATCTCCAGTTTCTGGGCAGTAATTCCACCTTCAGGCTTACACCACTTATTTCCACTGATGGTCAGAAAAAGACTCCAGTGTCTTTGCTAAAGACATGGATGGGTAAAGGGTGAAGTCAGGATCTGGCTCTGAACCTTGATAGTGCCAACAGGGAGGTGCCAGTCAGCTGGGGAAAGCATGGGGCTGACAGACACTCATCACAGGGATTTGGATATGGCAGAATGATTTTCAGTCCTGAGGAGAGCATCAGAGGGACTATGAAGTCCAACCAAACAGCTCCACAGGCAGAAATTATAAACTAAATAAAGGACAAATTGTTCTTTGCTCTGATAGATGTTTGAAAATTCCATTATGCCCATAGTACAATGGAAAGTTCAGCCTGTGGTGGCAAAGAGCTCTTCCAGAAGTTTCTCTAATTTCTGCTGGAAGGATGGCCCAGGGAATGGACAAGCCTCAAATAGACCTTCTCCATCTGGAACTTACTGAGAAGACAGGGGGGAGCAGGTGTCACCTGAAATGCAGGTACTTCCAAACAGATCCAAACAGTTTAAGTCCCTCTTAGTTTCATCGCAACTTTCTTCATCCAGCCTTTCAAGTGGCATTTCCTGCATTGTGAGCATCTCCTTCTTTTCCATGCAATATCATGTTAACTTCCAGCCTTTACAATTTCCTGTCAAATTCCTGAACAGTGATGTCAGATGTCAGATGAAAAGCAGTGGCATAAGAAATGGTACCTCTACAGCTACCAAATTAAATGACGCTGTGTTGGAGAAGGAGATATACTGGGAACAGTATTTATCTCTGGAAATCCCTGAAAGGTTCAAGAGAATAGAGTGTGAATGGGGGGTGGGGTAGGGTGTAAATGAAGACCAGTATGAGCCTGTCTCTTTTTCATGTTAAACCTTCATAAAATCTGTGTTTCACCCGTTGGACCATTTTGGTATCAAAGTATTCTGCTGGAATTTGAAAATATGGCCTAGGCAAAGACATGATTCAGCCCTTGGCTGGGGGTTGCCTGTGTCATTTGATTGTGTCTTTGAGTAGAAATAAAACTATAAATGTTGAAGTGAAAATTCAACTCCAGGAAAAAGAGCACAATAATGGGAACAGCAGGAATAAATTATCTGAATGAGCAGAATGCAGAGAGATGTTTTTAGACAAGCTCCACAGCAACAGCTGTTCATTTGTTTGCACTGGAGAGAATGATACCTCAGCCTGAGATACAAAGGCAGTTCTCTTTTCCTGGCATATACAAGAATTTGGATGCTTATGGTAAAGAAGATGATTTTGCCATTCCACTTTACTTCTAGCACTCAAGCAGATGTTTTGTGATGAATAAGAAGAAAATTTGGAAAAGATGACAGGTGGCAAGGCCAGTTTACACATACAAATTCAGAAACTTATAAGTCCTTGCTGTTGTGTAAAGTTTTGCAAGGTGTTATTCACAATCTGCTTATACACAAATATGCCTGCAGAACATCTCCCGTTCATTTCACAAGGAAAAGCAGGGCTTCTAGAGCCCTGTGATGACTTTGTTAGGCTCTGCTGAAGGCCCTGCTAGAGGGAGGTTTTGGGGAAAGCTGCATTCATCTCTTTCTACTTCTAACTTGTTACGTAAGTTTGATATAGAGTATAGAGAGCAGATTCTCTTTGACCCAATACAAAAGAAAAAAGAAAAGAAAGAGTAAAAAAAGAAAGAAAAAAGAAAGGAAAGAGTGGAGGATGCTGCTCAGTGCTGCCAGAGAAGACCTTAGTCCTCGATCCTCGCCTCCCACTCTTGGAACAGGCAAGAATGATAGAAGTTTCTGCCTTGGGCGCCCTGAGTCACATTTTAGGGAAGAATAAGGTAAAGACAACAGGCGCAGTTTTAAGAGCATATCTGGAGTAGTTTCTCCTCCTGACAGGAAGAGATTCAATCAGAGAATTAGTTCATCAATTTCCTCACCCACAGGTGTCCCTCCAGAGCTGAAACTATATCCCTGGGAATTATAAAGTCCCCCACCATATTAATGATTTTTGAGATAATACTAAGAACTGTTCAGGTAAGGTTCATTCATTTGTTGATCACAGTAGCTTTCCTGGCTACTTTTTTTGGTATTACAACCACCCATGATTTCCCTGTGTGTAATCTGTGCCACAGTGTTTATCTACTCCCAATTCCATGTGTTGAGGACTTTCAGAACAGCACTTTCTGAACTGCTACTGGCAGCAGCTAGTTTCCTTAGGAGAGTTTGTTTTTTACCAGCACAAATGGTGGGTACCACACTAGTTATATGGAATTGTCCCTGGAAGGCTGTTTCTGGGAGTACCATTTGCCAACCCAGCCTGCAAAGTCTGTGTTTCCTCTGATCCTCATGGATGTGGTTTCATTTTTCTAGGAAGGAGATCCATCCTGAGTTATTTCCATGAGAAACATTTTGCAATTTGATATGTTAACTATAAGGGTAAGAAGTTATCAGGCACTGTGGACTCTGCAGCATCTGACAGTGAATGTGAGGTAACTTACTCATCTTCCTTTGTTTACCTTGTATGAACTCAGCTTTTCAAAAGAGTCACCAAAGATCGAACAATGAAGATTATCTCTTTCATAGGAAAGCTTTTTCCCCTTTCCATTTCTCTTCTTTCTCAAAGTCCACAAAACCCCAAGAATGGGGAAAAAACCCCCAAATCTTTACTTTTTTCTTGCATTACATTTTTGTTTTCTTTAAAACTTAATCCTCTTTTCTCCCTCTCTCCTGGAGACACAACATGAGTGATGCAACTGGCTTTAGCAGGCAGGCACAAAGAGCTTCATGACCAGAAGGGTGATTAACAATAACCATACTCCATAGATTGTGTTTGGGATATGAGAAAAAATGCCTGACAAACAAATAGTGAGAAAAAGTTGTTCTTGGGTTCCCAGCACTTTTAATCAGAAAAAATGCTAAGGGCAAGGAGAACCACTGGCTGTAGTGTTTTAACCATCTCTTCACTAGGTCAGAATGTTTAGTCAATTTGCTTTATAACTGAAGAATACCAGATAATTTAAGAGCCTGATGATCCTGCAGCACTCTTGCAAGGCAAACAACTTCAGCAGGGAAACATCCCACTTAGACTCCTGTCTGAATTATTCATTAGCAGGCTGCCTCCAACTTCCCTATGGCCAGGTGTAAGGACACAATACAGTTCCATATCTCCCAACACTGTCAACACCACAGAAGGAACTTGGCATAAGTCACCACAACAGTGACTAAGTGGCAACACAGGCAGCAGAAATTTGTCACGGAACGGTGCTAATTTCAGGCCTGAGGATGTATCAGATTAGGGCAAAACTTTCCCGTGGGGCATGATGTCAGAAAGGAAGCACTTTGGTACACATATCACCTTAAATGATGGGAATGGCATCTGTGCTCCATGGATACACAGAACTTGGACTGCAAAAAGGTGGAATCCCCAGAAAAACAACTCTCTGGGACCCTCCCCCCCACCAAGAAGGGTGAAGAAGGACCAACAGGATGCTTCACCCACTGGATCACAACACCAGGAAAAGCTGGAAACTTTCTCCACATGTCTGAGACCAAATTCTCCTTTGGATACAATGGAAAAATTAAAGTTGTTTCCAAAGTGGCTACAAAATAGGACTCAAAATCACATTGTTTCTGAGCTTGCAAGATCCTCTAGAGATAGATCTGTGTCTTTTACACAGTTCTCACTGGAAAAATCCTGCAAGGAAAGGAGGCTTCAGCAAACTCAGGCTTATGCAAGGTATGTGGATTCCACTGAACTTTTATTTTAACATTAACTAGAGAGAAATCTAACTAAATCACAGGGTCACTAGGATACAGAAAGTATCTACACAGAATATTTGCTGAATATTTTAATCATATTGCTTTAAGATGCAAATCAGTTTACTGAGCTTTTTTTATCAGCCAGCTCTGCAATACATCTCTTTGCAGGATATGAACAAGGCCCTCCTTCCTTGCAAATAAAGACTTTGGTGTAAGGAGCTTTACTAATGCGTGCCAAGAAGAAAGTGACTTGGTTAATCTGGATCTGGTGTTAGAAGAATGCATTTGACATACTAGAAAACACTGAAGATAGATTAATGATAAAGAGGAGACAGATAAATAGCAGGAAGCCCTAAATTCAACTTCAGGAAACTCCTGGTGTTCTAATGTCCCCAGGGCACGTAGGAACCACCAAGCTTGGCACCACAAAGCCCAGTCCACACACACACACACACAAAAAAAAGTGGGATCCCAGGAGCTTAAATTCCTTCTGTTCATATCCACAACCATTCCCTAACAGGACCAGCACCTGCTTGATCTCAGATTCAGCATTTTCCTGCCTCCTGACTTTGGCTCCCAGCCAGCCAGCAGCAGCAAACCCAACTGAGCGTCAGGAAATCTGTGTTTCAGGTGTATCAAAGCTCTGGGATTCCCTCAGAGCAGTGACAGAAAATAACCCTGGACAAAACTGCCTCTTTCTTGCAGGCACTTAGGTGGTTGGTTTTTCATTTCAAAAACTTAATGTGTCACCTTTCTCTTCTGATTAATATGATTAACACTTCCTTCCCATATAATATAAAATATCTGTATTTTGTCAATTAACTTAATTGCATTAAAAATACAACTGTGACATTCCAGAATATGAGAATGCAGAAGAAAAGTTTTAAAACTTCTAGAGGAGAAGAAAAAAGAAGAAGCAGATCTTTTAATAATTTTTTAAAAGTCTAACTCTACTGAAGATTATTCTGAGATAAAGACAAGGGACTGAGATAAAAATTTTCATTTCTTTCTGATCAAGAGCAGAAAACACAGTAAAAATATGTTGAACGCAAATGTATGCCATCAGAATTCTTTTTTAATTATGGAAATTAATTTTAGCAGTTTCTTTACATAATTTTGAACTATTTCTTGCTGCTTTGAGCTTTTCTGTGTGTTTATATACATATATATATATATATATATATATATATATATATATATACATTAACTAAAAGTTTGTTTCCAACTGAAAAAAAAAAGTGTTCATTTTGTTCTGTTTGAAAATGTATTGATAAAGTATTTCCAAAATATTTTAGGACACCTTCTGACACAATAAATTTCTCAAACTCTTCCTGAAAGGCTATATATATATATATATATATATATGTGTGTGTGTGTGTGTGTGTGTGTGTGTGTGTGTATACACATGAAGTCTTAACAAATCAACAAAATTTGATACAT
This sequence comes from Luscinia megarhynchos, assembly GCA_034336665.1. Lineage (NCBI taxonomy): Eukaryota > Metazoa > Chordata > Aves > Passeriformes > Muscicapidae > Luscinia > Luscinia megarhynchos. The sequence continues at coordinate 99,640,189 of CM067565.1, read as the reverse complement.
AAATTCCTCTTTGTGGGATTAAGCATTCAATTTCTAATTGCTTTTCAGTAGTCAACACATTTCTTCTGCATAAACGTGATCCTACTGAGGAATCAATTCCTCTTGTTGAGGCTGGGAGGTTTAAATGAATAAACTCATGGGAAGAGATGTTGTGGACCTAGGGGATATTTTGTGGCTGCTGCTGACTGCAGACTTGAGGATGTACTTTGGAATACAGAGCTGAGAAGAGAGACACTAAGGAAATTATTCCTGTCCAGCATGCTCATTCTCTGTAAGTGCATTACTTAGTGTGATCATTGAAGTACTAAGAAAATACCTGGCATCCCTCCTGGCTAGTCTCCAAAACCATCTTGAGATGAGGAAAGAAAGAATTAGGAGAAAAAAATGCTCTGTAGGACAGGCACCATACCTGGACACCATCAACATCGACCAGTGCCAGTAGCACTGGCTGAAGAAACTGGAGCACATGTTCTGGAATCTATGGATTCGATTTCATACTCAGTACAGGGAGACTTAACAAGATCCTATTTTTCATAATGGGAAAAGTTCACAGCTAATCTGGAGCAATTAATTGCTATGCGTCACCACCGCTGTTCGCATGGAAATGGAAGGTCTAACCTTGTGTTAAGCTGTCAGCACCCTGAAATTACTGCTCTGCCTTTTCTATGACTCAGCAACCGCAAGATAAGAACTCCATGTTCTCCAGTAGAAACACATCCCAGAGCTGTCATGTCAGCAGATACCAGCCCTTAATTTCTTGTAAACAAAAGCCTTCCTCCTACAACTGCAGTACTTCGAGGCAGGCATTGCTGAGTTTCAATGGGCAGGGTTTGCACGAATCTGGGTGCCATTCAAGGACATTTATCTCTTCCTCCACAGAAAAGCTGAGCTGTAGGTGTGCAGAAGATAGTCAGGTGTGCAGGTACAAGGAGCCCAGCCCAAGAGCCAGCCAAGACTGCACAGTGAGCAGGGCAGAAAGCTGGTGATAAATCAGGGCAGTTCTCCAGCAAAGATGCTGTTGAAGAGTGAGTCACCTACCTGAGTACAAAGACCAGCTTCTTCCAACAGGATTGTCTGCCTCCATCACAGGGAGACCAGAGAGACTCTCCAACTGCAGGGCAGTAAGAAAAACAGTAAATGAGGGAGCCCTGCAGGTCTTGAAGTACAGAGCTGCTGGTATCTCACTAATGTGCCTCCATCATGCGTGGGTCAGCTTCTATTCTTGACCTCAGGGAGAAAGTAAACTGCCTTGAGGCATGGATCTCCAAGGATTCTCTAACTCTGGTGCTCTTTTTGTCCAGCATCTCAGCAATGCCTGCTGTAACCACCTCATGATAATGTTTTTTCCATTCAGCCTTGCTCCCTGAATCTCCTATTGCTGTACTAAGAAAAAGGAGTAGGATGAAGTAGTGCTGCAGCACTTCCTACATTGGCATTCTGGGACCACTTCATTTTTGTTTTCCAGGGCCCCAAGTCCGAATATTTGCTGCTTTGATCATAGCTGATAGATGAAAGAAGCCATCCCAGGGGTCTCTACTCCCTTTAACAAACTGCTTCACAGGAGTAGGGTTTTTCCTCAGTGTAAATCCATTAGCACACTAACATAAATCCTCGTTGCCCAACAGGAGAGCAGACATTGCTAACAAGGATCCTTCTTCATGCCTCTCAGTAGTCATCAACAACCTGTTCAAATTTTTTAATATAAAATTATTCGTGTGTATACAAGCAAAACCATGAAGTCTGCTTTTTTTCTCTTTCCCTCTCATTCTTTTGCATACATATAGAAAGTGTCTCCTCATCTGTGATTTAATTGGCCTGGATTCAAAAGGAATTAATAACAGGAATCAAAAGCCCTGCTCTCCAGCGTGTCGGCTTGTCTAGCAGCAGGTGGGTCAAGCCTGAGCAGAAGCTGCTGCAGCTCCCTGTGTGCAGGGCTGTTTGTCTGCATCCTTGCCTGCACATCCTGCACTGAGGGGATGGCTGGGGAGAGGCAGGAATACATAAACACATTCCCTGCAGGAGCAGCCAATCCATATGGTGTGCTGTGTGAAGAGGGATAAAAGCCTTGGCAGGACACACTGGTTGAACAAAGGACTCATCCTGTCAAATGCAAACCTCAGGAATCAAGGCAGGCCCCCTCCTCATGTTTAAAAGATTTTGCTTCTTGTTATCCAGTCCCTTTCTTTTAAGATATGGTGAACAGGGTATACTACCCTGGGCATCTGGCAGGATGGACGCATGTAGGAGGGAAATATCCTTCCAAACAAAAGCAAGTCCCTTTATTTGGGCTGTCCCATGTCCAAGATCACTCCATCACATACAGGCACATACTTTTCCTGGCAGTGATCACATGTAAAACTACCACAGCAAAAATGTCCATCTATCAGCTAAGACACTGAAAGTACACAAGCCATGGGCTTCATCTCAGCCTGTGGAAGGCTGTGAACCAGTGTGCCTCACGATCTGACAGCTCAGAGCATATGTATCTTGGATTTACTTGTGCCAGGGTTTTCCCAAGACCTCAGCCAGCTGGGAACAGGTGGAAGGGGCAGTCAATGCCAAGCTGCTTTAAAAATCTGCCTCCTGCATGGGTTCCTAAGTAAGAGCAGAGAAGTGAAGGAAGATCTGCCCTGCCTCTGGGGACCAATTCCACAGAAGTTGTTCAGAGTGATTTTTACCTCTTGTGGAGATAAACACACCCATCTGATTCATTCAGCTGCAGTTTTACACAAAAGGCTACTGAATATGGTGTGCCCCATCCACAGGTGGCAGCAAGTCAAGCAAGAGGCAAGACTGGATGCAAAGATATAAGCAGTGTGGATGCTTAAGTATCTTCCAGCAAGTGCAGACATGGAGCTACAAAATTTACTCAGTAAATCCCAAAACCTATCCTGCTGTGATGTAACTGTTGCATTTGTCCATCAGAGGATTTCAGCAGGAAGACATGCAAGGGGGAAAAGATTTGTTTATTAATTATTTCAGAGGTCGCTTGTTCGCTTCCCCTTCCCTCTGTCCTTCCCTGTCATGCCTCTGCTTCACAGGGCTAATACATGCTTCAGAACTGAAATACATCTTTCCCAAAAATATTGCACTGAAATATTCATGAACAACAGTTTTAATTATTTGCTCAGTGCTTAATGACTTCATAGCAGCTACTCTGCCAGAGGCCTAAAGCTGTCTGCCTCAGTGACCAGCACTTTTCCATTGTCGCTTTCTTCTCTCTCTCTGTGTCTCACTTTTTTAAAACTATAAGTCCTCAGGGATGAGCTGAAGCATTTTTCTTAATATTTCCAAAGCCTTTGATTTGTAGAGCTCCTAGGAAAATAGGGACCCTTTTCCTGGACAAGTGCTGGTGGCAGTTAAAGAGACAGAGATGTTACCAAGAGCATCCTAGTGACACAAAGTTTACTGTCTGCACTTCTCTCTTCCACTGGAAAACAGCAGAAGGCCCCAACACTTCTTGGAACAGGATGCAAATGTTATTACAGTGCGGCCCTCTGAAGCCTTCTGTTGCTTTTCCATTCAGAGAGGAGGTTCTCACCGTGGCAAGGACGCTAACCCCATGTGTTGTTTTCACGTGGTAAGGGTGAGGGGTGGATTCACCTCAGGGACGGCTCCATGAGGCTGGGGAGTGGGAGGGACTCTCCCGTATCTGGGAGCTTCCCCTGTGAGCTGCTGGCACCAATCAGAGAGCTGATTTGGTGATGGACAGCTCGGGAAACCAATGAAAAAGTTATTTCGCTTTCACAAATCACAGTTGCATCGAGTTAACTGCCTCTTTCGGTTTCCGGCCTCCGGAGGGGTGCGAGCCCCTGGCGGGGGCTCCGGCCCGGCTCCGGGCTTGGTCTGGGGTCCGGCTCGGCACCCCGGCTCTGCGGGAGGCCCGGCTCGGGACCCCAGCCCCGGGCTCAGCGGGGGGGGGCCTGGCCCTGCATCGGCTCTGCAGGGAGCCCCTGGCTTGGGGGGCCCCGGGCTCCGCAGGGCCCCAGCACCGGCCGCATGGCCCCGGCCCTGCCAGCTGGGCTCGGCTCACTTTCCCACGTGGCAGCTGCCCACGTTTGTTTCTTCGCAATCTGGATACAATTGTAACTTCTTTATGCCCGGATGGAATCCTCGATCTCCTAAGTTCCCCTGAATGAGAAGAAATGAAGCATAGAGACTACAAAAGTCAGCAGGATGAAGACAAAGTTCCTGGTGGGAAGAGACTGAAAAGATGCAAGTAGCTGAAAACCTTTTTTGTGGGCTGTGGGGATTGTGACTTCACTAAAGTTCCTTTAAACTGTGGAAAATACATGGGGGGGTTGAAATATTTGAGAAAAGGATCCTTTGCCCCGAGGGAATGGGGGTCTCTGTTCTGGAACTGGAATATGAACAGAGACATTTAATAGAGAAGCCAATAAAGAGAATTCTGGTTTTTTTTAGCAGCCTGCCTTTAGAGATGGTACCCCATGTGTGCATCGTAACCCATAACACGGCTCTGGAAGGACTGTGTGAATGAGAGGAAAATTCATAGTTCTGTGGGTCTCAGGCAGACGCAGACTGTGAAGGTGAAGATACCCCCTAAGCCATAACCAGAAAAGGGACTTTTCTCTCTGAAGTAAACTGAACTGATTATTTGAGTGTATAACTGACTGAAGTGTTCTCTCTGTATGTTGGTTGGTAAAAAATGTAGAATGAAGGGGAGGAGGGAACAATCTAGGAATTTTATCCTGAATTCTAATTCTTCTTTTTGTATTATTAATAAATTTCTTCTTGTACCTTTTTAAGTTTTGAGCCTGCCTTGTCTCTGCTTCTGGGTCCTGTCTCTAAAAGAAATTAAATATATTAAGGTTGGCAAACCCAAGTCACACCGTGACACCCCAGAAATGCTCTAAGATAAAGATATATTGCACTGGTAATTAGATTTCTATCTCCCTCTACAGAAAAGTTGTCTGCTGCTGGAAGAGGTATTTCCTTGTTGCAAAAGGAGTTATTCCTGGTTATTAGGAGTGACTTCTTGGTTTCTTACATCAACAGCAGCATCATAAGTAAAACGTGCAGAGATAGGAAATCACTCTTCCAGGGCGCAGCTCTGCCACTCCTGATGGCAGTGGTACTGCAGGATTCCCTGACTCCCTGAGCAAATGTCTCAGCGACATTTCCAGCCTGCTGCTGAGACAAATCTAAGACATGCTCTGTGGTGTCTGCATGCTGGGGGCTGAAGAAAAGTACCCCCATACTATACCCTTTCAGAGAATGTCAGCAAATATGTCCCAAAGGCAAGCACTAGCCAGAAAGAAGGCCTTTAAATGTCCAGAGACATCTGGGATGATGGGGAAGGAGTGGAGTTCCGGGAAAGGAGAAGTTTTGAGGCCAGAAGGTCTCCTGACATCTCTGGGAGGTGGTGTGGAACAGCCACAACTGCTGGTGATTTTGGCAGCCCTGGGAAGCAGGACAGATTGGCAGTGCTGTACACTAAAGTTCTGTGTGGGACTCCAGTGTGGGCTGGATGTGGTGCTTCATCTCTTCTCTGTGCTATCTCCCATCTTGGGCAAGACTACAGACTGAAACTTCCTTATCCAGCTCAGTACTAAGCAACATGCCAAAAAGCACTGGGAAGGGGAAAGGGGATGATAAGGAGAAAGATAAGAGGCCCTGCTGCAATGAAGAGTCAAGAATAAATATTTGAGAACTCAAGCAGCAATCTTTAGCTTCTCTGGAATTTGAAATTTAATGTCATTTGTATGTTTTATTCAAAAATCTCTTCTTGGCAAATTTAACAGAACGTGAAGGTCTTCACAACACAGAGTGGGCTGGCAAGGGTGCTTTGATTCAGGAAAGCACTGAGAACTTGGTCAGATCTGACTTTTACTCCATTCTACAGCAACCTTCCCAAACCCATGAGAATGCCAGCACTGAGCCTTTCTCTGCAGCACCAGGGAGCCAGTGGAAGGTGTATTATCCTGCCTTTGACTTGATTCTGATTAAATTACCTATGTTTTGAGCCAAATAATTTTTGTGAAGAAAAAACTGCAAGAGCAGTTGAAGAAGTGGCTCTTGTTCCTGCCAGTGTCAGCTGATCCCCGTGCAGAGCAGAGGTGGCATTCGTATTTTGCAAATGGGCCTGAGCTGCAGCTCTTCTCACTGCTAAGCTTCTTCTGAAACTTTCTGCAACAGCTTCTTTGCACCCACCCACACAGAGAATGACACACTCTCAGAGCGCATGGGGAACTTAGCAACACTTTTATGCTAGAAAGATACACAGGTAGCAACAGCAGCCAGATCGGAGGCACCTCTCACCAGCTCTCCTCCCCACCTTCCACTCCACAACTGCACTTTCACGCCTTGTCGGGGGTCTTTCTTCAAAGAATATGATCAGTCCTTTCCATCCATCATTTCAGAGTGCAAGCTCAGGGGCAAAGCAAGATCTCAGGTGACACAGCAGGGCCAAGGACAGCTTTGGGTCCTCCCGGCCCCAGACTGGAGCCTGGGTGACCTGCTCTTCCTGTGGTTGGTATCCTATCATAAATGAGTGAAAATGAAACTCTTCAGAGCAAAGCCACTTGGTGACTAGGCACAACTCCAGCTGGGAGAGATGTGTTAGGCACCAGCCTAACCTGCACAGGGGTTTGTCCATGTCCTTAATGTGCAGTGGCATTGAGAGAGTTTCTCAATTCCTCCCATGAACACAGACGACAGCAAAGGCAAAGGCCAAACCAGTGTGCACCAACTCTTTTAAGAGGTCTGGATAAGTGTGGCTCAAAAAACCCATAGAATTCCTCATTGTGGACCCTTCTGAGAGATAGCAGAAGTGAGATATGCTTGTAGGATAACAAAAAAACAGAATCAAGAAATTTGAGGAAGAGAACAGAAAGGCAGACTTTGCATTTGTAGCAGTTGTTACAGACCTCAGTGAGATAGACCTGAGGTGGTCCAAGGACAGAACACCTCCAGACAAGTTTGTTTCTGTGGCTCTGTTTCATGAAAAAAAATCCAGTGCTCATGCTACTTTTTTAGTACTGAAGTAAGGATTGACTAGAGTATTCTCATGACAGATGTCTTGCTATGAATCCTTGGAAATCTCATCTCTGATGCTGCCGTGCTTGCAGGAGAGGCCACTCTTTGGGATCCAAAAAATCTCAAGATCACTGCTTGCTCCATTAGCAGTACTGCTGCTCTTCAGCAAGTCTGAGGCTAAAAAAATGAGCCTGCATAACATCAAAGAGTGGACGCTTGAAGAGATCACTTGAAGGGGTAAGTTTTCATCAGTGGGAAGAATCCTGGGAAGTCTAAAAAGGCTGGGAAAGTACTAAGCTATTTCCTCTAAACAGCCATCTAGTCTTCAAGGAAGGTTGCCATGGAAAAAGAACAATTTAGAGACCTCAAATCCCTTTTGTTTTCTTTGTTACTTTGTTCATTCCTTTGTGTAGTGAAGATCCCAGTAGAGCCATCAGGCTGGCTGACATAGTCAGTAACATATCTTAAATATTAATAAACAGATCTGCCTTCTGTAACTTGGAGCAACCCTCCAGATAGGGGTGCTTTGAAAGCAGCTGTTTGCTCGCATGATCTGGCTGAAGAGGATGTCAAAACAATGTGCAGGATACAGAATTGGCAAAAGAGGGTAATTAAAATAGCTGTGACGGACTAAAAGTGCTCCTGTTCTAAGTGGGTAAGTTTCAGTGGAGGAAATAGCTGCCAGCTGACATAGATATAGAGCCCCAGCATCCCAGGAATAATGAACCCAGGGGTAATTTTTCACAGCCCTTTCTTCACCAGTAAACTTGCAAGGCAGAACCTGAGATTTATGGAAACAACCAGCAGGGCCTGGCTGAGAATTTTTTCTCCATGTGTTTTATGTTTGTTTGCCTGTACTATGACGTTAGACAGAATGGCACAGCTCCCTGTGAAAATTTTCCTGGGGATGTGTAGAAGTGTTCTGAGAAAAGTGAAATATTTTGGTTCCAAGTCTCCGCTGTACTATGGCTCAAAGGCAGCTCCAACAGGATTCTCCAGAAAGCTCCAGGATACTCCTGCAGGGACTCCTACCACCACTAAAGAACACAAATGAAAACCAGGGTAGCAATTCCATATGGAGACATGAAGTCTTTTAGCTGCAAACTTGAGTTTCCTTTAATTTTTCTTTGAATAGTGTGTTCTCACTGAGGTGTTGTTTGCTGCATTTAAGTTCTTTTTTTCTGCAGGGAGGGGGAAAAAAAGGAAACACTCTGCTTTTGGACCAGCTGTCAAACCCTTTTTGATGGCCAGAAATTATCAACACAGCCTCTTAGAATGAAATTTTTAACTATTCTTATAAATTCACTTTAGGTTTATTGAGTATTAATAAACCACTGAAAGTCCTCTTCCTGCTGGAGGAGACTACTGCTTGTTTTCAGAGTATAGGGGGTTTAATAAAATAAAGCGCAAAATAACTAAATATCAGTCTAAAAATACACAGACTTGATCTCTGCAATCCTAAAAAGCAGTAGGGTCACCATCTAGGAAACTCAACAAAATATTATAAACATGACATCAGACTAAGTGAACGTAAACACAAGAAAAATTGTTGCGACAGAGATCTCATGTGACTTCACCAGCTGAAGGACACAAAAGTTGCATGAAGAAGTGAGAAATCATACAAAATGGACACTATACCTGAAAGCAAAGAAAGCATACAATGTTTCATGGATATCAAGAATAATTCAGAAGGAACCAGTCTGGAGTCTTGATCTGTCCCATTACTCAGAAACAAAGTATAGACCATAAGTAGAAAATTTAATCCTAGAGCTTTAAATGCACCCATTTATGGGAAATGGAGACCTCTTATCTCATAATGCAGGTTTTCCAGAGTTGCAAAGTGATTTCTAATCACCAGTCCACCTCTTTCCCATTTCTTTATAAAACAGCATAGAAATGTCAGAACTGGAATTTGATCCTAAGATTTTTGAAGTCTGGAAAGACTTTTTAGGTTGAAAAATTAGTTGTTGGTTTTTTTTTCTCCTGTTGAAGGAGGAATAAATGGTGGGAGAAAAGAGGCTCAAGGTATTTGCTGCCAATACTTTTCTGCTCTTTGAAGAAATGAGCTACTTTTCATGTCACAAGGCAGGCCTACTCACCTGCCTCTGTGCCTTGAAAGAATGTTGGCATTACGTTTTCTAATAAAGTTGGCTAGGAGAACACAGACAGGACAGTACTCACCAACCCCAAGATCTGTATATAAGATCATTGGGAAAAGACTGCAAATGCATCAGATATCAAAGTAGCCAGTAAACTAATTTAAGGAGGAGATTGATTGCTGCTCAGTGTGAAATTAAAAATTACTATGCCTTTTTTTCCCACTGAAATTAGTCACAGGGATGTTAATAAATCAGTTCTGTTATGTAGCAAACAGGCATAAGCAAAAGTAATTAGAAGCTTGTAGACATCTTCATCTGTGTCTGTAAAAACTGCAAAGCCATTCCTGGGTATTCATCTAAAACTTTTGCCCATCTCTGTCCAGGTGAAAGTGATATTGCATTTCACCTTCATTACCTCTAGAAAGCTTTTTCTGAAATCAAACCCATCTCACTGGATTGATGTGTTTCACACATCCTGAAGTGTGTGTGGAGAAGAATATAAATACTTCCTGTCTTTCCCATGCTTGGAGAGCACTTCTGAATTTCTCCCTGTTCAGCTCTTCTCCAGCCTTTTCCCCTGCTCTGCTCTTGCAGCATCAAGGAGCCGTAGCTGCCCTTTCAGACATTGAATTTAATGATCCTGGTAACTGTGTCATACAATAGAAGTGTAGGTGAAAGAAAGAAGGAAGAGATAGCACAGGCAGAGATGTATTGTGCTGTATTTTACGTCAGGACCAGAAGGCTTTTTATTACACAATTTTCTTCTTTACAGCTCCCAGCAGAGCAGCGAGTGCACAGATTAGGCTGTAAACCCCTACAGTGCAGTCTGTATAAATCACAAATATAATGTCATGTAATACTCCCTCATGGTGACCCAACACCATCAGCCCTGGTGAGGCTCCCTGGGGGGAAGGGAGGGAGAGGCATTATTGCTTTTGGTGGCATCTCTCTGTTTGCAGAGACAAACGAAGAATGAAGAGGCACAGCTAGTAGAAGTGACCAAGGGTACCAGGCATTCCCAATACAAGACCAATATATCCCAAATCTAAAGAGACTTACTCTAGAAATTTTAAGAGGCCATGACAAAATGGGTTTAAGACCTCAAAACTAGTTGGGATTTTGCACAAGAAATGAGATCCCAGCTCCTAACTGTATAAAAATGCCCCTTCCACATCCATCCTAACACTCAAGGAAGCAGATTCCATGGCTGTGAAAGATGCTGTTTGAGGATATTTCACTAGGAAAAAAAACCACCTCTTCTGTGAGCTAATGAGAAGCCCTGGCAGCTGAAATAATCAGTGGCACATAATTTCATGTCAAGAGACATTTGCCTCCTGAGAGCCATCTTAATGGCTGGAGTCCAACTGGGTGTTGATACAGTTATCCTTTGCTGGTAGGTATAGAGATATTTTCCTCAGGCAGATAGGCTGCAACCTAATGATTCTTCCTTACTGGGGCTCAGAGGCAGTGAGGTCTCCTAGAGATCTCTGTCACAGACAGCTAATTAGGGAAGTCAGAGAATCCATGTGGAGGGAGAGCAGCTGTCCCAGTCCCTTCTGCTCCAGAGAGAAGGATTAGTCCATGCCTACAAGCTACTGAGGCCACAGTGAAAGTGTTCCTGGGACCTAAGCAGGCACATGTCATCGGAGATGGATTGGGTTTTCACATGCTGCCTTGTGGATAACGATTTCCTGTGGGTTCTCATGATGTTAGAGAACACGTGCCATAAAACAAGTTGAAAAAGTAGCTGGCCAGCAGCGGCAGGGTTTTCAGTCAGCAGCAACAGCAGAGACATCACAGCAGTAATGAAATGTGTAAGGAGAGGCAGAGGATGGCTGGCTTGTACATGACGGCTGCTCTTGACAAGTCACTGATGTGTGTACCTCAGCCATTTCTTAGTGGTTTCATGGCTGGAGGATGCCAGGTTCTGTAAAAGGGTGTAATAACACCCCTTCTCTTCCGCCAGCTTTTGTTCTAAGGCCTGCCTTTTATGCTCTGAATTTCCAGCAGATCACCTTTATTTCCACAGATGTATTTTTTTTACCCTTCAACCTGATGTCCCCAGTCATAGATGTCACCCATCAGGGATGCTCTACGGGCTTGATTGTTCACAGTGACTCATGAAAACCATTAGCTCTGAAAAGCAGTCCACTAAATGTAAAGGGAATTCAGCAAAACAACACATGACAAAGCAGTTGTGGAAGTGATGTAAGCCTTACCTGGTGCTACATGGCATTGAATTCATTCACATTGACGTCATGGACTCTGCTTTCACACCCAGGGTCATATACAAAAATGAGTAAATAATTTTTTAGTATTCCCCACTCTTTTAAGAGGACACTGTGTTTGTGTCCAATGTAGTTTCTCGGTCTACCATTCTGAATAAGAACACAGTGCTGACAGAGAGACGGACAAGATGAACTTAAAAGTCCTTGCCATGTGCAATGTCTATGATTTCATGAGTCATTTCAGGCAGAAAAAAAAGTGATGAAACATCTGAATGGAGCTAAAAAGACATGACATCATGGTACTCTTTCCTTTCTTTGGAATTAGTAGTAAATTAAATTAAGCTCAGCCATTTATCATTAACAAAAAAACCCTTTACTTTACTTTCTACTAAATACATGCCCTCTCTCTCTTAAATCAATTCACTGGGGAAAAGTGAGAGGCTTCTTCCTGCATATGCAAAGCCAAACAATGTGGTGTTTGAGCCACTTATAGAACTTCTATCATCAAAAAACAGATCAAAAAACATATCTCCACCATAACTACATCCAAACACCAACTAAAATACTTAACTGCAGCCTTTAACAGCAATTCTTGTTCTGGCTGCTTAACTGAGCATCCCTTTCATCTAGGTTGGCTGAAAAGCCCCGGTGAGATTCACTGGCTATAGCTGTTTATGCCTTTTAGAGTACTGCTGTCTGTCTCTGGCTTGTTTCTTTTTACCACCAAAAGTCAGGATTTTCCTTGACACATGGTAAACTCACAGTGACACAGTTTTACAGGATTCACCAAGGGGGCCTTAAACTGATTGGGAGGGTCGCAGGAACAAGGTTCAAGCCCCCTCCCTGCAGGTCTCTACTTTTTCCACTCTTGATTCTTCTCCTCTCTCTTCTCCTAAAACAGACTCCATGATTCTGCTATGCATGTTGGGAAAATAATAAATAGAAAGTCACCCTGACAGAGTTTACAAACTGTCATATTTCTATATTTTACCATTGATCCTCAGGTTACAAATTTCTAGGAAGAACGATCTTGATACAACTAGAATCACAGTATCTGAAGCTTTGAAACAAGGTTGATTGAGGAAAAATTGCTCAAGTTTCCACAGAACAAAGTCAGATATGGTAAAAATAAGAGACAATGCCCTTGGGATTTAAATACGGATTTTGACTGTGGGGGATACTGAATGTGCTGGGAAACAAGAAATTTGTGCTCTCAACTACATAGAGAGAGAGAGACTGATTGCCACAAGACAACGTGGTGTAAAAGTGAATCTTTCAAATATGTGTGACATCCTGAGGACATATCAGGAAAGGCCCAGGTGACACTCAGGTCAGTCAAACTGAGATTGGATGAACACACTGAATCTTTAGCACAGATAGCTGGGGCAGTCTTGGGACAAGCACTGTGACAAAGTCCCATGAGGTCACAGAAGTTCTTGCTTTACAATAGCATCTGTGTAAACCAGGGCTCCTAAATAATTCCTTAATTACTTACAGCCTGTAGAAACCTGCTTAGAACAATGCCATCTGTGCAACAAGGTTAAGGAATGAGGAAGAGTGTCCTCCTTGACACTTTCAGAACCATGACTGAGTATGGTGCCTTGAATTAAATTTAGAAATCTCAGGCTGGGACAGTTACTATTTAAATTAGTATAAAGAACCACGTGTCCCTGGAACTCCAAATCCCACTTCCTGGGTTATCACACTTGTGAGGATTTGGAATGTGCTCTCTGCCATTATCAGCCCAAGAACCACTGACAGCTTTTGCAGCACGTCCTTGTCAGAGCAAAGGGAAGCACTGTGAGAAGCTACCTGGTTTGGACCTGTGGAAAATGAATTATCCACAATTCCTTCTACAGATCTCCCACCAGATGAATGAGCTACAAAAAGTCCAAATCCAAGATATAAAGGCTCTGTGAACAGAACTGGGAAGAAAAATTGCCTTTCTGGCTCCTACCAATACATTTCTACCCCTCTTGGTAGAGACAGTAGTTGTAAGTAAAGGTCCCTCATGTTGATACACATCATAATCCTGGGACAGACAGAAACATCCACTGGCCACCATTGGAAATGGGAAATATGGGTAACATCTGGATAGAATTGCACCCTTTCTCCTGGATTTCATGATGATAGGAGGATGAACAATGGGGTCAAGCAGAGACTGCCAAGCCCACCTTTCCCAGAGGATGCTGTAAGACTTCTTCTTTTGCCTCTGGTCTTGCCCATCCTCTTGGAGGAAGCTGAGTCCTCCTGTGTGGACCGGCAGGAGCAGGCCTGACTCTTCCACACTACTTAGAAATAATGCAAGAAATGGCAATAATGCAACATGTGGGAATCTCATGGATAACTTGCTGTTCATCACAACCCATAATGAGTGTATTTAATAACAAACTGGCATGGGGGAAGGTTTTCCTAATATGAAAAAGCTGTTGTTTTTTTCAGCCCGAGTAGATAAAATTGTAGACTGGTTTTATCACCAAGACTAACAAATAATTTTATTACCAACGTGACAAAAATGTCTTGATAAGTATATTTGAATGTTTGAGATGCAAACTGCACAGATGCAGGCAGATCCTAGCCCATTTCTTTTTAGCTGGTTCTTGTAGTTTGTCCCAAAATAAATATATAAAAACTTTCTCTCTTTCCTACTGCTGGGAAATCAGTCAATTCAATGAAGAATTACCACTGTGTGGGAGGCATCTTTGGGTGCCTAGCTCACTAGGTTCAAATCTTCAGAGAGATACTCTGCAGCCTGTTTGAAAGAGATGTGTAGATTGAAATCAGAAGTGATCAATTTCCTTTTCTGTGCATTCAAAAAAAGTAGTAATTCAGAAGCCCTCACCAAAAGAGATGCAGAGAGATAGCAAGTTGCACATTCAAGATTAAAATACAGCCCTGAGTCTCTGGTACATGATGTTAATCTTTGATAAGAATATAAAAACTCTGTGTACGTTGCAGATTGATGAGATATTAACTTAAGCCTCGAAAACATGCTCATCCATTTACTGCTGCATACCTTAAACTTCAAGTGAGAGGACTTCCCTTCACTAATCTTGTTTTTTAAAAGGTGCTGCCACAGCATGAGATGAAAGAAAGATCTATTCTATAAACATCACCCAATTAACTGTTCTATATGAACACACTGTTCTCCTTGCCATAGCAGAGCTCAATGCAAATCATTTATCACCTTACATGTGAAGACCTTCAGCACATCACAAAGCATCCAAAACTTTTTGGCCTTCATGATAATGGAAAGAGACATTAGGATGGCCAGAAGAAAGGGACCATGTTCCATTCCCAGACCTGCAAAAAGGTCCCTTCTTTTTTTTCCTCATGCCTCTTTCAGCAGGACAGACACTGGGACATGCAAAATAATGTGCCCAGTTTCTCCCCTCGGACTGTGAAATTGCTCCTTCTGTTTCCTCTCCTAAAATATAATTCTTCCTGGAAAATCTACCTTTGCAGATGCAAAAAATTTGAAGTATTTAGCTAAGTGAGGATTACTAACAAAAGCTCCAAGTCCATTTCCAATGCGGCTAACATCCCTGCTCTCTAAATTTACAAAAAAAAAAAAAAAGCAAAACACTAAAACCCCTCTGCCTAAGGCTAAAAAGTTCCTTAAACTTAGTCAGAATTGCATATAAATGTCAGGGAGACTAAATCCTTGATAAACTCCTGTGGAATACTTCTTGCCCTACTCTTCAGATGACTCCACCAGACAAGCCTCTGAGTGAATTTGTGAATACTCCAGGCACTTCCAGCTTAGTGACAGCTGTGGACTGAAACAATCCTCACATTCTCATAAAACTGTGACATAACAAGTCAGTCGCAAAGCAAAAAAAGGTAACAGCAGGATGAAGAGGGTGCCTTCCTGGCATCAGGATATTTTATACCCTTGCAGTATATTGACTATATTGACATGTCTCTAGGGCTGTATCTGGCTCAGCAAAATGCATGAGGCATAAATAACTAACAAAGAAATATTAATGTACAACACTTGCTATTGTGCAGTATGCTCTTGAAAAAAAAAAAAAAGATCCCTCATCTCCTCTAATAATTTAAGTTGGTCTCTCTTCTGTCTCAAAACTTCCTTGTAATTAAACACCTGCATAATGAATTAAACTCTCCAGGGAATGTTATTTGCCAGCTACTTTTTCAATTATTTAAAATTAGCTTAAGGGCTAAAGCAATCAGGTCATTCATTAATTTAATTCCTTTTTGTAGCTGTACTTCGTGACTTGGAAATAAAACTACAAGATCAAAAGGACAAAGAGGAATGAAGAGGAAATTATACAAGATAATTATGAAGTTCTCTGGCCTATAACCTCACCAAGGATGCACAGTCTCTTCTGGTACACAACACACTCTAAATGGTCGTTTTCTTGTGCAGGCAAACACTTCTCCAGAGAGATCTACCCAAAGGGAAAAGTTGGCAGGAATAACATCCATGCACACGCAAAGCACTGGCTGGCAGCCAGCCCCCACTTGGAAAGATGAGAATTTGAGATGCTGGTAATTCACCAGCTCCACTTCAGAGCCCCTGTCTTTGTCTGTGGAATTGCCATGGGGAAGAGATCCTCTTTTACCATCTAGGATGAAGCTTTCCTCTCGTCTCCCAAAGGACCAGGACTTACAAACTTCTTGAATGTATTAAACCCCACCACAGGCTTTTTGCAGAGGCAAAGGATGCCACTCAAATGCCCCTAATGAGGGGCCAGGGCCATCTATTTCTGAGCTGCTTTTCCAAGCACAGGAAAGCCAGCACTGTCAACATGGTGACATATGAAGCTGTGTCGTGGCTGGGAACAGAAGCATTGCTATTTCATTCCCCTCTGCCTGGCAAATCTGTCTCATCTGCCTGATGGGAATAAGGAGAGGAGTGTGGGCCAGCAGCCAGCTGTGACCTTCTGCGAGAAGTCCATGGCCTGGTGACCTCTCAGGACCAGGGCTCCCATGTGAATACAGTGGCCATACCATCAGCACTGTGCCACCTCAGCAGGACAGTGGCATAGAATTCCTCTAGGACAACTTCTGCAACAAAAGACGTTTGCAGCTCCTGGTGAGAAGGAACTCATTTTAACCTCTTTTCACTCACACCTAGCACAAACAGGTTTAATTGTTTTGCCAATCACCTTTTGCAGTAGAAAAGCTACAACAATTCAGAAGGGTAAAAGGGCACCTGGGGGTGCCTGTACTCACACACAAAGAGCTGGACAAAGAACTCAGGGATTTGCTTTCTGACTGAACAACACAGAGAGCTCCCTTTGTGTGACAGTCAGCAGAGACTGGGCTGAGCCCTAGAACACATCCCGTGCCCTTTGCCCAATTTGTGTGACCCAAAGCAACAGCCCTCCTTAAGCTAAAGAATTGTGTGACTTGGTATCAGCAAAACAAAGGCCTTTAATTTCCATTAAAGCTCATCATCTTTGGACAGTTCCTTTGCCCAAGCATTACTTGGACCAAGAAATAATGGACTGTTGAAAAATCTCTTGAAAATGCAAAAGCATCCTGTCTGCTTTGCTAGCATTGCTTCAGCTTTGCTGACCAGCATATCCTGCTAGTATAGATCTTGGCATTTTGCTGCCAAGTAAAGAAAAATACCACAATTTTTGTTTTTCTTTTGCCTTTTTTTCTTTGATATAAGAGGTTGCAGCATTCCTTGTACAAACACATGCTCCTGGCTGTGTATCAAGCTCTGTATAATAGACCATATTCATTCTTTTTATGGACTAAAGTGGGACAGAGAGGAAAAAAATTGGGGTGGACAGATAAGAGCGGGGATCACCAGCCAGTCTGGTGGAGTGTGGCACACCATACTGCTGTACTGTTTTATTGTTTTCCCTGTTGATATGGGGACTATGAGCCACCTTTCTAAAGAATAAAAAGTAGATAACACCTGGCTGTTATTTCTCTGTCCTCTTCTTTTGAAGCTGCATGTCAAAACCTTATGCCAGAAAAGCAAGGACAGTGAATTCCATACATGTATGCTGAGCACTGAAACTCAGGTAAAAGCTAGAATTCATATTGTTTGCAAACTTCCAGTGGGAACATGAACATTCTTTCCTTCTCCCCTGAACTATGAATTCTGTAAGAATTAAAAATTAAAAGGGAGGGTTATACATTAGAGGGGAACCTCAGGTATCAGCTCTGGGAAGTCCGTACCTCTCAAGTACCTCAGCCAGTGGGGAAAGAGAGAGGGAAATGTGGTTGGGAAATTAGGATAAAAAGGCGGCTGCTCCTCCAGAAATTTGAGAGATCCCATGGAATGCCCCATGGCCTCTCCCTTTATTTGAATAAAACAAAAAGGACTCCTCTGTCTCCTTTTTGGGCATAAACCTCTGGTGTTTGTGGATTCATTTTCCCGACAATGGGAGTTGGGTGGAGGTGTTCTGCACACTCCTGTTTCTGCCTGTAAGGGAGCAAGCATTCATACCATCAAAGGCTCATAATGAATTTCTGTTTACAGTAGGGAGGGAAATGTGTGAAATGGTATTGCTCTCTTTTCTAAAAATAAGAGCAGGGAGAAAAAGAGGATTCATGCAAAAAGACCTTTCCAGTTTGTTACCACCATCCCCAGCCCAAGCAGAAAGCCTGACAGTCCCTGAGAAATCATCTGACAAGTTCAATGGTAAACTTGACAAGACAAAAAAGATGCATTTTTAAATTTATTTTTTTTATTTATGAGGCTTCACACTTGCCTACAATCTACAATGCTAAAAATATCTTTGGAAATAAAAACTGAGGAACTTCCAAGACTCCAGAGGGTGGAGAGTTATGAAAAAATAAACATAATGAGGTGGGGTTTTTTATCACACACTGTGGGGAAGTGTTTATAGTGAAAGACATAATTTACCTTCCTCTTTCCAAAAGTTACCTCACAAAATACACAAAAACTCCTTTGATTGAGCCCTTCAGCTGTTGACTAATGAGACAATCAAAAAAATGGCAAGCGTAAAAACTCACATACTTCACTCTGGAGAAGCAAATGTGAGAGACAGGACACAGGGCCCCATCCCAGGAGTGGAGCTGAGAGGAGCACAGGAATGGGCAGCTACAGGAAGTGGGGGCAAGTCTCTTGTGGGAAGGAAAACACAAATAAAACCAGAAGGAAATAACTGAACAAGTGAACAGTACAGTGATGGCCTCTAAGCTCTGTGTTTTTCTGAGAGAGGATGAAAAGTAGCAGGTCTCAGCATTACTTGGGGTAAGATCATCAGGTGACATCCTGCTTGGAAAACTGGATATCCCAACAGGAACAAAACACATGTTGGGCTTTCATAAAGTGCATTTCTGAATCCACTTTTCCTCCCAACTGGCTCACTTGTGGATGGACATCTTCATTTCCACCACAGAGGCAGATCCTGCACAGCTTCACCCATTGATGCAGAGGCTCTGCAAGATGCCCCAAATCAGCAGCACATTGGCAAGAACTTTGGTGGAGAAAATAAGTCCCACACAGAACAGAAACATCACCCGCAGGAAAAACTGGGCTTTCATGGAGCACAACCCCCCAAAATTCAATTATTCTGTTGGTAAAGAGTAACCTCTGCTGTCTTACAGCATGCAACCTTGTGTAATTGTTTTGCAGCACGACACAGGTAAATGCATCATTAATGTGCTGGCAGATGATGCAGGAATAAACAGAGCACCTGTGCCTTTGGAATGAGCTGTACTACAGATACATCTTCTGCAAACAAAGGCTTCAAATTCAAAAGCATCTCATACCTAGAGCAGACCAGATTTTTAAAACAAAATTCACTGCCAGTGCTGTATACTGCATCAAAGAATCCATCCCCCATCTCTGAATTTCCTATATGTAACAATTTATTCCCAGATGGCCTTTTTGGTAGAACTGCTCAGGAGACTCAAAATCTCAAGCAACTGAAAAAAAAAGAGGTTTGATCATGAGTACCAACAGTTGATCTTTAGCTATACTTCTGTCTTTTGATAAAGTAGGGGGAATGTTAAACTATTCTTTTGAATTAACAAGTGATCTCAAATGTTATCAAGGAGTTTAATTGAATGATCTATATAAATAGAAATCACATATACAGTTTATGGATCAAAGTATGAGTTGATATCACAGTCAATTTTAGCTTAGCAGAGTGCAGGGTTTTATTGGTTTTTACCAACTATCTCAGCAAGTTCTCAGCCACAGAAGGTTTGGTCTTAATGTTGGTTTCATCTTTCCCCCAGAAAATGCTAGTTTGTTGGATGTGGGGTTTTGCAGAAGAACCACGTTTTCCAGGTTTTCTCAGGCTATGATGGACCTGAATGGGAAGGCAGCGAGAGAAAGGAGATCCCTGGAAACTTAGCGGGAGGACAGAGAGATGAGTCTGCTGGACTGGAACAAGCTAGACCATCTTTCTACAACAGATTTGAAAACTGAATTTATGCAGCCACATTCAGCTCTTCTCCATCGTTATGCTAAACAAAAAAAAACACCCAGGTTTTTGTTTTCAAAGGCCCAAATCCATCAGCATAGTACCAAAATTATTCCCTGTATTCATGCCTTTTCCACCTTGTCTTCTTCCATGGAAGTCAGAGGTTCCTACAGACTCATGCTGGCCCCTGGGATCCATTCACAGCTGGATGCCCTGGCCTTTGTACACTGGTTCTCAGGACATTTAGCTTCTCAGCCATATTGCATTTTAGTATTAATTACATTGGGGGTTTTTGTATTTATTGGATAGTGCTGTGATTTCTTTGCTCAGATAAAACTATCTCACAAACAATCCAAACTCAAACAATCAAAACTTGTTATTTTGCATTGGACAAACACTAATTTATTATTAGTCTTAGAGACTTCCCAGCTCAAAGACAGACTGTTCATTTGAAGTAAAAAAAAAAGTAGTTCTCTGGCTCTTTTGGGGTTTTTTTTTCTCTTGAAGAGTAGGATTCTTCAGCATTTTCTGGCTTGACAAATCAGCAGGGCTGGTAGATGTTTAGTGCAGGCAGATTAGAAAGACAGCTGAGAAGGGTGCTGTGGAGCAGACTGTAGTTTGCAATAGGCATTAGAGAGGAATATAATCAAATGTTTCCTGGCAGTCACTGATGAGGCTGCCAGTGTGACGCCTTCTATGTCACCTCACATAATCTGCCATGCTGGGAAACTCAGTAATTATATTGCAGACACTTATGAAGATACACTTGTCAAAACAAATGATGGGCACAGGGTGATTGCAAGTTAAGCAATGTTAAGACTGTCTCATGAAGGAGACAAACCAAAACACAGTCACTTTGGTAAAAAGACATTTGCATATTAAAATTTGAAAGGAAGAACTGACAAACTGACTGAGCAATTTTTTCCATGGGAAAGGAAATGGTTTCCGGAAAGCAAATGCACATCTGCAGAACAGAAATTATTTTTCTACTCCTGGAAGGATATTCTTAATTATTAGCTTGGGACAAGTAGTTCTGTTTTCCCAATGGGAAAACCAAGCATTTGAGCTATCAAGGGTGTTTTCTACTCAAAAGCTGTGTCCACAGAGGAGTCTTAGCTGGACATATAACCTCACATGGAACGTGACTATTGCCAACTGAAAGCTAAAATATTTTGTAGACGCCTCCCCTAGCAAAGTATCTTATAAGGCAGCTACCACAGAGACATATCCAAGTGGGTAAGATGTCATCCCCTTGAACTACCTTGAACTACTGTCCTTGAGAATGTCTAGCAAGAGTTATTTTAATATTACCTCATGGGACAGGTAAAAGGCAGCAATTCCCAGTGGCCAGAAGCAGCAGAGCATGGAGAACACAGTGAGGCCAAGATGATCCCTTGGTGGCATCATCAGGAAGTTGTCTTCACTCTCAGTGTCACTTGAGTAATCGCTCTGGAACAGCAAAAGAGAGAAACACAGGTGTGCTGGTTAATGACATTATTGCTTTTCCTCTGCCATAAGCTAATCACCTTATCATTTGCCCATTTCTCCCACTCCATCACAGCAGTGGGCATCCGGTCTCCTCTTCCTCACACACTGTGTCAGATTCCATCACTGCTGCATAAGCTTGAAAGCAAGAGAAGACAAATGTAAATATATCATTCCAGGGAGCAGAAAAGGGCCCATAAGAGGAAGGGGCTCTGTGGTCAGATGAACCAGGGTGAATATTTCCTTTCAAAAATAAAGGAGGAAAAGGAGAGGGAGAAAATCCACAGTATTCCTGAAGAACAGGTAAGATACAAAATCAAAAAATGCTTTTGATTTTCAGGTTTTCGGCTGCATTGTGTGCTGGCATAGGTATCTGTGGAGACCACCTCTCTGATATTTCAAATTGCTTTTTCTTTCATATAAAGACGAAATGGGGAACAGATTCCTCAAGTAACTTTGATCATGTGCTGAACCACAAAATTATCAGTGATGCTTCCTCCCAAAGACCAAGATGAGTCTGCCTATGAGTTACCAAGGGTAAGAGAATAATTATAATCATAAAGCCCTGACCATGCAGACCAATTATGAACCAGAAGGGTGAAAAAACAATTAAAAATCACAGAAAGAAATCCAACAGCAAACGGTACCTCTTAACTCTTCCAGCTTAAGACTCCTTTCTCCAAGCAAACCTTCCTTCCTAACATTCTCTCTTATGACAGGACACCTGATCCTGAGCTTACCAAGAAATCTCTCTATTCAGAACCCCCCTTGACATTGGGATAGTTAATAATTTGCCTACCTAGCTCTCTGTCTTCACTTATTCCTGGATCTGCAAGAACTGCACCCTGACACTGAAGAAGCTGGATATTAGTGTTGTTGAGAAGTCAGAATAATATTCGTCAGTTAGGGTTCCCTTCCCTTCCCTTCCCTTCCCTTCCCTTCCCTTCCCTTCCCTTCCCTTCCCTTCCCTTCCCTTCCCTTCCCTTCCCTTCCCTTCCCTTCCCTTCCCTTCCCTTCCCTTCCCTTCCCTTCCCTTCCCTTCCCTTCCCTTCCCTTCCCTTCCCTTCCCTTCCCTTCCCTTCCCTTCCCTTCCCTTCCCTTCCCTTCCCTTCCCTTCCCTTCCCTTCCCTTCCCTTCCCTTCCCTTCCCTTCCCTTCCCTTCCCTTCCCTTCCCTTCCCTTCCCTTCTTGGGCACCATTTCCCAAGTTTGTTGGAGAAATCAGGCATTTTAAGGCAGAATGCCATAGGAAAACATCCACACAGGAAGAAAGAAGAGAAGCCAATTCCACTTATAAGATGCATTTAAGATGCAGCTTCATCATAGCCTGTAAGTGCCTGAGTAGACAAATTCTGATCAGAGGCAGCTCTTTCATTCTGTAGAAAAGTGATTGAAACAAGAATAGAGAAAGAGCAGACACCAAGCGCATATTTTTAACAGAGACGGTGATGAACACTTTTCTGCAGTTGTAATGGATTTTCTATTTAAAAAAAAACATTTTCTTAAACAAAGGCTGGCTACCCCTAAAAGCTATGTGCTTTACCTCAACTGAGACATCACAATTGCTCTGCAGACAACCTGCCAAGCACACCAGAGATGCCAGACAACAGGATTTGCTCTGAAGTACAGCTGCCAGCAACCTCTGATGGATATTCAGGAAACAGCTCTTTTCCTTTTTCCTTCAAAGCAACCAACTCAGCAACATGCACACACTGCATACAAAACTAATTCCTCATACGGCCCTGTGCGATTTGCCTTCAAATCCAGATGGTCCAGTGGTCTGGTTTGACAAAGACCAACACAATACTGCTCCAAGTTAATATGTGCTCTGTTTCCCTCCACACAGTACCTGTTCCAGTAATGTAGTTAAACATGATGACCTCTTCTGACCCGCACTCTGCATCCTTCTGCCTTCCTGCAAGTGTTTGAAGTTCACCTCCATGCAGCAGATGCTGAAGTCAGCAGCTGGATAGGGACTCTTCCAGCAAAGGATGTAGTTTATCACTGCTCTACCTCCACACACTCACACTCATCATTTGCAGCATCTTGCTGATAATTTCTTAAGAGGTGATGTCTCTTACTCATTTTTCCGGTCTATTTATTTGTTTTCACAACTTTGAGTTTTGCAGTTGATTCCCTTTCAGTAGTAGAGACATTTAAAAGATCCATAATCCCCTAACACTGACCTGCTGCAGCTCCTCTTGTTTCCCCAACACTCAGTCTAAAAATTTTCCTGTTAGGCAGCCAGCCAGCCTTTCAGAATGGGCTCACAGAGGTCTCTCCTTGCTTGAAAAACTTTTCACGTGTAACTTTGCAACATCAAAACACAATGCGCAAAAACCCCTGGATATAGTTTCCCAAGCCTATTCTTCTTCCTTGAGCCCTGGACCTTGCTCATTTCCCTTGTGATGTTTTCTAGACACCCACAGCCAGCCTGCCTGTGGCTCCTCAGGAACTGGCATCCAGCACATTGTCAATGGAAAGGGATCACTTCAGACAGCAACGAACAGATCTGAACTGAAACGAGCTGGGGCAAGTGGTGTGACCCTTCAGGATTGACCCCTTTTTGCTTCTGAGATGACACAGCAGTCCTCAAAGAAGTGTGCCAAATATCCACCCTCTAAAAATTACAGCATGCAGCTCATCCAGAGCTCCTGCCAATCACAGGCTGGATCCCAGAGACATCACTGCAGAGCTTCAGTCTGAAAACTCTGGGAAGTGATGATGAGAAAGGGAATTGTCATGGGCCCTGGCTACTGTTAAAAAGATTCATAGGAGGGCACCTGGACACTGCTGAAGGTGACTTCCCAGCCTTGCTCACTTCATCTGCAGCTGGCTAATAGAGGTTACTATCCCTTGGCAGGGCTCAATATCTCCAGATTTCAGTGGCTTCTCCTTCAAAGGAGAAAACTATGTCAAATGCAAAGTGTAATCACTCTTGTAATCTGTTAATAATGTGTCTTTGAAGGAACTCAGAGATATAAAGTGTGTTCTATGAGTAGGATGGCTCAGTGCCATGACTGCATACATGAGTGCCACACCTCTTAGGAGCTCATACCTGGGCACCACACCTCTGACAGCACATCTGTGCTCTTCTGAGCACATGCCATGGGACAAAACCACTGAACATTATATTACCATATTCTCAACATAGTCCTAGATGAGCTTGGGCAAGGTATTTATGGCACTGTTTTACTCCATTGCCCAGGTGCAGAACAGAGAAAATACTGTACACACAGTTCAGAGGAGAGCTATGATCGCCAGTGAATTCTTCAGACCCTGTCTTTGCCCACGTGCATAGGCCTCTGAAAAGGAAACTGCCATACTCAGCCCCCAGAGGCGTGTTCAAACATGCTTTCTGGATACCTATAGCCAGAGAAGGCTGAGGACACAGTCCAGTGCAGGACCATAGGCTGGAAGCATTGACAGAAAGTATGCATGATATCATGGGGCTTGATGGGCATAAAGCTCCTCAGTTTCTTCTCTTCATGTTGTGGAAAAAACGTGCCAGGAAGTGGCTGGGTATGTTGAGAAGAGTGCTTGGATGGTACAGGATCCAAATTCTATCTCTACAGTTTCATGCTCAGGTCCAAAGGATGAATTTTCACAACAGAATCCAGCACTTTCTAGTGGAAAAAAAAAATATATATATTTTGAAAGCATTACATTTCTTTTCTTCTTTCATTCCCAAAACATTCTATTTATTTTGCATTTAGAGATTGTTTCAGACATTGTTGGATGCCGAGAAAAAGTAAGAGGGTTTTAAGAGACAGCTCCAAGGTATTTTTATGCGATGTATATGAATAATTTAATTTGCTGCCATGAATAGTTTGATTGTCTCTAAACAAGCAATCTACCTAGTGGCTAGGAGGGAAACTAGCAGGCGTATAACATGAAAAATGCTATTTTTGGATAAAAGATGGCACATGAAATCTAACAGGAGGGTATTTAATCTTGTAATTCATTTCGTATTTCACTGCCGTCACATTTGACAAGTTGTCTGTCTATTAGCTGTGGCATAAAGAACTCATAAGATATTTATAAATTTTACCAGGGATACCGAAATAGGTAATAATTTGATTTCAGGGTTGATATGGAAGAGAGAAGTTTAAAGCCCTGACAGAATGTGCAACCTTCTGTTTTCATGCCTGGTAATTACTGGAGTAAAGGGGGCTCTATATGCCAATGAGAGCTGTTTCTGAGATGTTTTTCCCTCTAGACAATTACAATTTTCTTAGGCAGACTAAATAACACTCCACCAGGGCCTGAGAAACACTGTTAATAAAAATCCCCACAAATAAGCCTCTATCCACCAGTTTCTGTGAACCAGAAGAGCGCAATACAGTAGATACGTTTTTTTTCTGGTCTGGTGCTGTCAAATTAATCTCTCCTCTCCTGCATGACCAGCTGCATCTGCAGAATTTGGACCTTCCTGGAATGGAAGCTATTTGCCATGCTGAGCTACTTCTTGCTGAAAACGCTGTTCAGCAGGTTGATCCTTTGGGTACACGGAAAAATTCATGGAGGAGTGTGAAAATCAGTGCTGCACAGGGTTCGTCAGGGAAAAGAGCAATGGAGATAGATCCTGGTCTCAAAGCAGAGGCTTCCAGCAAAGCAAGTGTTTCCAGCTAACCAGGTCCTTTTCCAAACCATGCCTGGTTTTCTCCTGCCCTGTTCCTAGTGGAAGAGAAATTTTGATGGAGAGGACAATCTATGCATGGTGTGTACCTAGCAAAAGTCTTCTTATTCTGAGCTCATTGTACACATAGGTCAAGATGGTTGTCCATACACCCGCGTCTGTTAGCCCAGTGTCACTCCAAAGGGTCAAATGAGACAGAGAATCTGTGATTCCAGATGCTCTACACCCATTCAAGGATTGCCATGTTTGACCTCAGGAGGTCTGTTTCCAGAGAAACAGGTTAGAAAGAAGAAGGAGCCAGGAAAAAGGATGCATACATTGTCAGAGCATGTTACCAAAATTTACTGTCTCATTTCTCCTCTTAAGATCAGGGCAGGATGAAGTTCTATAGCTGGATTTTAAGACACAAATGTTCTCTGTGAAAAGCTGATCAAGTTCCTCCAGTACCACTTTGAAGAGGGCTTTTCCTTACGCTGCTCCTTTTCCCATTTTTTATCTCATTCTTCAAAAAGTTGGCTTAAGAATGTCTTCTGGACTTGAATTGATGAGAGGGAGACTTTTTTTTGGTGCCTGAATGTCAGGCCAGATGTGTCAATAACACCATGCGTGCTGCAGTCATTTGTGTCACTACTGCATGAGAGAAACTGAGGCAAAAAGACAGGAACCAGGAATTTTGTTTTGATTAAGGAAATTATACTTCCCACAGTCAATTCTGAAATTCTGTGGAGGGGTGTGATTTGAGCTAATACTCTCGCATGCTTCAGAGAGAAGTCTTCTGTCTCCCTGTGGAGGCTTTGAATACTGCATTAATGGCATGCATTGGGAAAAACACTTCCCTTTTCCCACCTTATCAATACAGAGAGAAAAGAAAATAAAAGGGAAGTCAGGCTCTTGCTGAATTTCCCCTGTGCTGATCAAAGGGTGAGACACTGGTATTACAGGTGGTGAAAATAGAAATTTTAGGGCTTGTTTGATCTCGGTCCTAACCAAAAATCACAGCAATAGAGAAGCATGACCAGTGTCCCTATCTCAGCTGGAACATTCATGTTTGAAGGTATGACTTTTCTCTAGACAGCCAGAAGGTCTTTGCTAGGTTAGGAGTCTCTGACCAGTGGTGGAGGAAGTTTTCAGATCACCAGCATTACGTTCACCCTCCATTCCCACAAACACTGGCAAACATAAATCCCTGCCAGACTTGGGCCTCCATGAAAATAGACAGATGCTCCCAGCCCCAACCTTACACATCATTTAAGCACATGGGTCTTCTTCTGTTTCTGGCCAGCCCCTTCAGAGGCAGAAGGGAAATGCTGATCTCCATTAGGGCCAGTGGGAATTTTGCCATTGGTATCCACAGATCTGGGATGTTACCCAACAAATAAAGATGAACAATCATTCATTGTCCTAGTGGATAAGGAAGTGATACAGGTGACCCAAAAAGCAGCTGATTCTCTGCTGTTCACTCTAATTTCAAAGATACCCTCTTCCTCCCAAGCCTTCCCCACATATCCCAAGTGACATCTGACCTCTAGTTCCTGGAAATCCTCCTCTTCCTCCACCTCATAGGAGAGGGTGTGGATCTTCATGTCATCCGCGGACAGGTCGATGAATTTGCTGTCAGGGTACTCCAGGCTGTCTTTGGTGGGCGAGTGCTCCTCAATGAAGGTCGTCTCACAGCACTCTGAACCTAGGCTCTCGCCCCACGAGCGCAGCACGTTCTCAGAGTAGAGAATGATGTTGGGCCTGTAGTGAGACTCCACTGTCTGCTGCAGCATGCTGGGGTCCAGGAGCTGCTGCACAGGGTCACTCCTGCCGTTCTCTGGGCATCTGAGAGAGGACAGGCTGCCCACTCTGTGGCTCTGGTACTGAGGGGTGGGGTACACAGAGACCAAACCATCTCGGCTCTCTGCCACTAAGTTCCTTGTGTTAATTAAACCATTCCTTTTCCCAGCCTCAGTGATCTTACTGTGCATCAGCACGCTGTTCTGCTCAACCAAGCCATCCATACTGGGAGGTGTCCAAGGCAGTGGGACCAGTTGCCTTTACTTTGCTGTGCCTTAGAGTTCACGCTGGGTGAGTGGCTCCCATTTTCCTGACAGAGAAAGGAGACAGAAACCAAGGTGAGGACAAAGGCAATGAATTGAGGGACTCAAGTCAGCCTGCCTTCCACAAAATCTCAAGAGAAAACAGAGCCCCATATATATGCACAATCTGACTTAGTTTTCCAAATATACTACCACTCGGAGAGGCAAAGAACACCTGCCCCACATCCATGGGATGTAGAGAAGCAGATGAGGTGAAATGTCTTGGTAGTGATAGATCCCATCGAAGAATGGCTTTGGTGCCTACTCCACCCTCCCATGGGTACACAGCTGTTATCCTAGGGTCAACATCTCTTTCCTCTAAACACCTTGAAAAGAGATGGGGAAAAAAACAAAAAACACCAAAACAAAGCAAAATCTCCTAAAAGAATCATTTTCAGTTCTCAGAAATCTGCAACTGCAAAAGATGAACAGGTGCTGTGTTCACCTGTCAGTGTCTCCAGTTACCCTTTGCCCTTGGCACCTGCTTTACTATCCTTCGAAAACCCATTTTTTCCAGCCCAAACACTTTCTCACCAGGCTTCTTGTTTTTCTCAGGCGTGGGCAAAGGCAAATGCCTTTTGAAATACTGGTGTATTGGCCACAGCAACAGTAAATTCAGGGGTTCATTTCTGGGCATGAGCATAAAAATTAAAGACTTGCTATTGGCTTCAAAGTTCTTCATATTAGATTTTCTAAGGCCAAGTCATTAATGTAGGATTACCTGTCCCCATTGTGCTGTCTGAAGGAAACCAAGAATGAAATACACAAGCACATAAACATATATAATTTTTTTACTCAATACTTTCTCTCTATTTCCCTTTTACATCAGACAACCTCTAACAGAGCAATGTCTCACAAACGCCCAGTATTGCTTCCTCTTAACCCAAGACTTCAAATATCTTTAGTCTCTCTTTTGGATGCAAGAAGTATTTACACCACTGCTAAGGGTGTTCTAACACTACCAATTAAGCAAGAAACTTGTTTAACATAGAAGAGATCATGACCCAGAGTGCTGACATGTTTACATTCACAGTACTTGCTTTAAGATGCAGAAGCCCCATTTTATTGTGTTGTCAAGTAGTTCAGTGCTGCTCCTAAGTGAACCAGCAGGAAAGCTACAGAAGAGAAAATCCACCATGACGGGATCCCATGGAAGTTACATGTGCAATCCAGGAAATAACACCTTCCAGATAGGCCTCCAGCTGTTTGACCACAAATCTTCCACTTCTTCCCCAAAGAAACTATAAGAAAGTACATCCCCACAGGCAGAATATGAGAAACACTTATCAACTAAAGGGTAAAGTCTCATACTTTGCTCAGTTTCTTCTAGGCCAGCTTGGAAAATATAAGAGGCCCCCCAGTGTGTAACACCAACCATCAATCCTGCTGAAGACAGACAGACCTCATCCAAAAACTGCAAACTCTCTTGAAAACATTCTTATCTCTGCCACCTGTCAAGCACAGTGAAATGGTCAGGAGGAATATGCCACAGATGTAGCATATTCAAAAAATTGGAGGAAGACTCACAAATCAAAAAAAGGCCCTCCTAGAAAAACATATGAAGAGGTCAACACTTCACCATTGCATCAATGGCTGGAAAACTTGGGTCTGGCCTTGCACCTTCCTGTGGTCACATCATTTCAGCAAAGTCTGGCTTAAGTAGCACTCAGGAAAATGCCATTTTAGGGCAGTTTTACTGCATGCCTTGGAGCTGCATTGTTTCTCAGTCTTACTATGGATCTAAACATCTATATGGCAGGTCCTTACCTTCTGTGCATTTAAACCAGTCTTGTAAACAAATACTGTAGATTCTGAATGACACTTTCCCCTTGGTAATGGGCAAAAAGTGGGGAAAAATATCCAAAATGAGGCAAGGACAAGACAGGGAGCATTCCTTCCCTCACAGAGCTCCACAGATAATAGGGATAGTCCATTGCTCAGGACATCATCCCTGGAGTCCCACTAGCAGTGCAGGCAGCATGCCTCAGGGAAGGTCAGCAGGGAGATGTGGACGGCAGCATGCAATCAAGGAAAATGGTTTCACCCCAGGTGAATTTTAATCTGCAGCTGGCTGCCTGCCTTACCAGAGTCTGACCCAATGTTCTTGGCCCTGCAAGAGTATTGCTTAATGGGAAGAGGCTGATGAGACTCAGGCCTTCTCAGTATAATATATTAAGAGGGGGGAAAAAAGAGAAAGAAATGATTATATTAGTATTACTCCTGAAATGGAATCCCCCAGGTTGACATGGAGGCACACGGTCACGAATGATGCTCAGGGGAAAAAGGCAGCTGTGCTTCTGCAGTGGCTCAGAGCCTTTGTCCTGCCTGCAGAGCCTGTCCTACCTTGGACAAGGATCCAGTCACTCCACTTTCACTAGGGGCTTTCATGGACATGGCCTGGGCCAGGCTCACAAGCCTGTGACTCACAGGCATGTCCTGAAATTAAGATTTCTCCTGTTTCCAGATTTCTGCAGCCCAGATTCCCCGGATGGCAGTGCCAGAGCATGTAACCTCTGAGAGACCACCTGAGGAAACTGGAGGGTGCCTTCTTTGCAGAGAGCCAACATTCAAAGAAGAAAAAAGCCCTCATTACCTATGACCACAGTGAGGTTTTAGAGTGATGGTGAAAGGAAAATGAAATTCATTAGAGCTCTTGAAATAAGAAAGCTTTTCAGTCTGCTCCAAGATGCAGAGTTAATTTTCAATGGTTAGATTCAGGTTTCCTCTGTCTTTGCATGGTTTTAATTGTCCCACAAATCACTCACTGGCACTGAGGCCAACCAGAAATAATTCTGCATTTTCACACTTGAGTCTAGAAACAGAAGGAAAAGGCAAATTCAAGTTATTAACAGGCAGATACATATCATCAATATATCAACCTTCAATTTAATATTTATCTTAGGGTTAGACATTTTTACCCCAGTCTGCTATAAGAAGTGAGTCCATTAATTATTTTAACCTTCATTCTTTCCAATTTCTTGGACTCCCCCTCCCCCTTTCTCATTTTAAAATGAAGCTGGAAGCAGTGCCAAGATCTTTAGTCTGCAATGCTGTGGTTTATTAAGCTATCACTCGTGCTACAGCAGAGACCAGCTACAATGAGGAGCTGCACTGAGAGCCACGCTCTGCTGGGTGCTCTTGCAGCATCCTGCTATGATGACTGTACCCGACAAACTTATTAAGCAGAGGGTGTGAGACAGAGAAACACCAGCTGTAGGGAGGGCAAGGAGAGAACAGCTAAATGCTGTGCCCCAGGCTCTAGCAGACCAGGAACAGAAGCCAGCTCTGTTACTGCCCACCTTTGGTCTCCCAGGACCTGGCAGAATGTTGTTTTCGTCCTCTCTCCATGGGACTTTGCACAGCTTAAGGGCTCTTCAGCCTTCTGGAGACCTTTGCCAGGCACCCAATGTCCTGTGTGAATAAGCAGCCAGAAAACTCTGAATACGCATCCCCTGAATACCGAGCAAGCCACAGTTGAAACATTGGGCTATGGCTAAAAAGCCCCAGCCATCTTCTCACAGCAGACCAGAAGGACATTCATCTACATGGATACAAGCATCACTGGCCCAGCAGACTGATTTATTGGCAAGAAAACTGGAACATTAAGGCAAGTGAGGCTGAAGGCAGAGTCCCCATCTGCTGTCAAAGCCTGAGGCTGCAACCTCTGCCATTCCCTGCAGATCTGGCAGGTCATCAAAACTTGTATGCTTCTGCATGGGGGTACTGGATATCAGCAGAAACTTTTCCTCATGAAGACAGTCAAGATGAAAAAGATGCCAAATAAAGTTTTGCAGTCTCCATCCTTTGAGGTTTTGAAGACCCAACTGTATGAAGCTCTGACGATCGTGGTGTGATTCCAGAGCTGACCTCTCTTTGAGCAAGAAACAGAACTGCAGACCTCCTGAGATTCCTTCACCCTGATTATCCCATTATTCAAATCCCTCTGATCCTTATAGATTCCCACCTGCCTCCCATGCTTCCCCAAAGACATGTACTGCTCCCAAACCCCTCAGTCATTCTAAATCACCAAAATGGCAAGAAGTGGCAATAGTGACCGTTTGTGCCACCAAAAGTACCTGATTCAGCCCCAGGATTATCAGATTCAAGAAGATGTCCCTGTGTTTGAAGCTGGTTTTCCCTCTGCCAGCGCAGAGAAAGCAGAGGGTTTTGAGAACGCTCTCTTGAAGAACAGTCCAGCCCCACATCATGAAAGGAAGTTGCAGATTTCCTGGCATGAGCTCTCAGGTGAGAGAGTTTCTAAAGCATGATGCAATAGGCTTCAGCATGGTTTGAGGCATTCCAGACATTTAGAAACTGCAACAACAAATACAGACCTTATGTGTGAGAGAAATCACACGCAGTATATGGATCTGGAGTGCTGATTACAAAGTGAAATATTTTTAAGAATTAGGAGAAAAAACCCTTTCCCACTTGTATTTTTCTTCTTTTATTTTGTTGGGCTTATTAAAGTAGGTTTTGTTTTAAGGGAATGTGCTGTATTTCAGAGACTGGAATTCCTTTTACTCTATTAAGTAAACTATGGGAAGTTTCGTAAGGGAATGCAACTAACTCACACTGGGAAAATTAGGAATGCATGCACTAGTGATAGCTAAATGTTTCATTGCTAACAGTGGAATTAAAAAAACCTCCACACTATTTTAGTATTACCAATATGCAGCAAATCTGCTGTGAGGTGTCACCTGTCCTAAAAACTAGGAACTTGGAGAATGGTGACATGCCCAAGGTCATGTCAAGAGCTGGAAATAAAATCCAGGTCTCTTGATTGCCTGTGCAGAGATGTATGTTAAAAATTACCATCTGTACATCTGCCTGAACAATTGATTGCTTAATTCAGTATCTGAACTAAAGAATGGAGTGGGAAAGAAATGAGGAATTCCCTTGCATAGATCTAGTATACAATAATGTTATTCCTGCAGCAAAGTATTTCCTTTTGAGCAGATGGAAGCATTTTGCCTGAGCTAAAAAGAAATGCAATATTTCATTTATTTCTTTTTAATTGAAGAAGTGGGCTTTTAATTCACTATGCCTCAAGTTGCTTCAAATTAAAAAAATACAACAACAATGACACATTCAGACTTTT
Source organism: Luscinia megarhynchos (assembly GCA_034336665.1). Classification (NCBI taxonomy): domain Eukaryota; kingdom Metazoa; phylum Chordata; class Aves; order Passeriformes; family Muscicapidae; genus Luscinia; species Luscinia megarhynchos. The sequence continues at coordinate 99,607,178 of CM067565.1, read as the reverse complement.
GTAGCAATTCTCCTTCACGACTTAAATTTCTCAGCCTTAATTCTTAGTGGGGCTCAGTCTGAACTCACAACTTTTCCCATTCACTGTCCTTTCCAGATAATAAATAACTGGCATGACTAACAGCATCTTGCTACGGTGTAAATAACCCTGGCTGTGGGAGGTGCAGTGTAAAAACACCTTGAAACCTGTAACACCTTGTCAGAGTGAAAGCAGTCAGAAAGTCTGACTGTGTTTTTTCTGCTGTGGTTTCAAGAGGCTCCCCAATACTGCAGACCAGGAGCATCATATAAACCCCAAATGTATCCAGCATGACCTGAGCTCCCCACGCTCATTTCAAACAGGGGAAATTGAGCCATGAGGAGTGATTCTTATTCTAAGAGCTTTCAAAAGAACCCTGAGAGTCTCTCCCATGAATTCCAACATCACAGCATCCTCTGGCCCTCTTGGTCTGCCTACTGGTTGAATCATGTACCTCCCTTTGGTCCTAAAATCCCTGTTTAACTGTGTTTGTGAACAGGCTGGCCCACAGACAGGAACATCCAAATGTGGATCCAGGACTGGTCCCACTAACTCACTCCAGTTTTATTCCTGATGGGCAGCCAAGCCCCTAGAGAGCCCATTTCTTGCACAGACCCAGCTCATCTGGCTCTGCTTGCTTTCCCACACTGCATGCAGGAAGCAAAGAAGGACAAGACACTGCCTCACACTCATTCTGCATGTAAGCCCCCAGTGCTGTGCTCCAGGCTGGACTTGAGGTATTCCTGAAGCACTGATGGAAAATAAAGAGATAACAGAAGACAGTGTGGTGGTGCAGACTTGGTGCAAAATGGAAGCTTCTGTACCTCCTGCCCCAAGCGAAGCACCCTAGGGCTGTAAGTCACTGCTAGAAAAACTGTAAAATCACTTAGGTCAGTTCATCTGGGCAAGGATGATTAGAGTAAACAGACACTTCTGGGGCCATAAAATCAGCTGTGCTCCATAATTAGAAAAATTGCAGAGCCAGGACTACACCATGGGACAAAACTCTATAGAGTAAGTGATTTAGCCATGGAGAGACTGGTGACTGGAGGCAGACAGGGCAAGCAGGGGAAAATGAAGCAGTATCATCAGTGGGGCATAGTTAGACCTTTATAGACCTTTCTTAACCCTCCCTGCAGAAACAAAAATGGAAATGAGCATTGCTGATGCCTATTAGACTCAGGACATGGTCTGAATTTTAAAAAAAATCCCATCCTCTCTGTTCTCTGGGAGAAGGGATATAGGACCTCAGGAACACACAGGCTTTGGGCTGGCAGCATATCCACATCACAACCTTGCCTCCATGATCTTGTGAGCCACATGCAGCTGGAAGAAGGGAGATCATTCTGTTGCAAAGAGCACAAAGACGGGAGCTGGAAGCTGGGTGGGTGACATGGGGACACCATCCGCTGGCAGAGGACTGGATAAGTCACTGCATGTAGCATGCAGCTGCTGTGGGACATGTTCTGAAGCAGCACACTGAGCACAGGATCAGACATCAGGCTGGATACCTTTACTAGGTTCTTTCTCTAGAAGCTGAACTATTTGATTTTGCCCCATCCCTGGAAGTTTTCAGGTCGGATGGGCCCTGAGAAACCTGAGCTAGTGGAATGTATCCCTGTCCATGGCAGGGGTTTGGAACTACATGATCTTGCAACCCAAACAATTTTATGATTCTGTCCTTTAGCAAATACCATTTCAGAGTTCTTTGTTCTCCCTGGGGATTTTCAAGGTATCTGAACAGTCAAACAAAGCACACAAACCCCATCAAAATTGTGCTAGAATCATGCCAACTTGGTACGAACAGTTAGTTCATTCTTCTTGTGCCTCAGTGAAGCCTCAAAGCATAAGGACAGAAATATGGCACAGATTTGGAGAGTTATTGGTATAAGAGGGAACTTTGCACATTCAGGTTTTATAGAGACACATACAAATACACATCCATAGGAATGCCAGGTATAAAACTGGCGCCGCTAAAAGCATGCATGGACTCACACCACTCATGCACTGCACCACTGCTTCGAAATGCAGTTTTTTCCTGTGCAGGGAAAATAACCAGTTTTCTGATTTTACAGCACCAAATTCAAATCACAGAATCTCAGAGTCACAGGCATCTACACCTGAAGAGGAGCATTTTGCTGTGACCCCATTACTCAAAGTAGTTTCTAGCTTTTTGCCAAGAAAAGGTACTCAGAAACAATTGACATGATAGCTGGAGGATGTGTACTCAGACACTTACACACAGCCACTATTCATGTTTGTCAAAGCAAAGCAAATGAACACACAGAGTATTTTTCTCCTGTGTGCACCTCTGCAATTATTTTCCATTTTTTCCTCAATTGCACCGTACAAACCATAACCTGTAAAAATTCTTCAAAGTGAAGATAACAAAATTTGGACTCTTAATAACCACATGTAATCTGCAATCTTAATAACTACATAGACAGAATTTTAAAACTCTACTGGAAGCATTATAAATATAAATATAAATATAAATTTGCTGTAGAAAAAAAAGAAAGACCAAAAAACCTTATCCAAACACATTGCACATTTTCTCTAATACTGTCCTCAGAAGCAAAAGCATTTTAAATCCTGAGAGCATCCTTCCTCAAGTTAAATGTATTGTGGTGGTGCCTGTGTACACCAGTACTGCATTACATCTGCATTTGTATTAGGAAGAGCCCTCCTCTGTGTGTGAGATTTATTCCAGAGTGAGTGGCACCAGTGGTGTGAGACATCTGCCTGCCCACTTAATGAGAGGAGACTTCATTTAAATCCTACAAATGAGTTTATCCTACACACACCCTGGTATGACCTGTAGTTACCAAAACTGCCAAGAAAACATCACCTTGTCCAGTAAAATCAGTGTTTGCCTTAGGAGTGAGGTAATTTGAAATTAATACAGAATATCTATTTGCAGCTACTTTAGAGGTGACAGTTAATTAACTATAATTAAAACTATGTCATTTCAATACATGAATGTAGGAAAGTGTATTGTCTGTTCTGCCTTTTAGAACACACAAAAATCCCCTTCTACGTGCCAGCTAATGCTTCATATTGAGTTTAAGACCATCAAAGCATCTTTTAATTGGTGCTAATGCACTGTTTACACCAGATTAATATCTAATTAATTGTAATTTGAATATTTAATCTATCTGGAAAGTTTAGATTTTTTTCTTTGTTTCTTTATTTCTTTCTCTTTCATTATACATGGAGGCTACAGCTCCCCTCCAGTGATTTTGAAGGCACAGCTCAACAGATTGCTCTCTAGAGCAACTCCTGCTCCATGTTCTATCAGAGTGGGGGGTAACATCCCACCACCACCAGTGCCACACAGACCCTTGCACCTCACCCCGTGCAGCACGCTCTGGACTGGGAGCGCTACCAACCCTGTTCCAGGAAGGCTTATGCTCCTGGAGTGTCAATTCCAGAAAGGTCTCAGTGCACTGCCAGCCTCTTCCTACTGGAGGACTGACCCCCTTGCAGAATTCCTTAATGACACCATCCAGAAGGACGTGGCAGGTACAAGGGACTTACCCAATGTCACCCCATTGCCACCGACAGCAGGGACCACCGCTATCTCCATGCCTCAACCATCCCGTTCGCCAACTTATCTGTCCCTGCTCTCAAACTAGAGGACGGGAAGGAAAATGAATCCAGTCCAGTGCTTCTCCGGGGCAGGATAGCGAGGGGAAGGGGCAGCTGCGGCTGCCAGGAGCTCAGCATCCGCGCCGCCTGCCCCCGGCTGGGGCTCTGCTGCTGCTTACCCCTGCACAGCCCCTCTTCCCCTTCCCGGGAATCTGGGAGGGAAAGCTGACACAGCGCGCTGGATGGGATTCCTCACGGGGACGAGGAGGGAAGGGAAAAGAACCTCGCGCGCACTTTCCCTTCCAATGCTCCCAATCTCGCCGCGGCTCTGGAAAAGCCTCTTCTCCCCCCAGACCGGGTAAGGTGATTTGGGCTCTCCGCAGGGGAAGCACCTCTGCGGGCGGCCCCCCTCAGCCGCCGCGCTTCCCCGCGCTCCTCCCGGAGCCCCTCCGCCGCGGCGCCCCCGCCTCCGCTCCGCGCTCCGGAGGATGCTCCGGAGAATGCGGCGGAGCGGGTATTTGGTGTATCGGACAGGGTGGGCTGGGTGGGAGTCACTCACCTCCCTGCAAGGTGACCCGCAGCGCGGTGCTCCCACCGGAGGGGCGGCTCAGCTCCCGGGCGCTCCGCCCGGCAGCATGCCCGCGGCGGGGGTGGCGGCAGGGCCCGGGCCCGGGCACTGCACAGCGCCAGCACAGACCGGGCTGCGCCGCCTGCACCGCCTCGGCGGCACTGAGGGCTCGGGAGGAGGAGGGAAAGGAGGAGGAGGGAGGAAGGGAGGGGGAGAGAGAGAGAGAGAGAGAGAGGCAGAGGCAGAGGCAGAGGCAGGGGAGGGAGGCGGGAGAACGAGCCCTGCCGGCAGCGCGGCCAACTTTCCTTCTGCAGCGCAGCAGAGCAGGGCGGCCTCTCATCCCTCGGTGTGCGACCCCCGTCCCGGGTGAGTATGGCAAAACCTACCCTCTCTGACCTCCCTCTCCTCCTTCTCCTCCTCCTCTCTAGGCCTTCTTCCAGCCATGTCTCCTGTGTTCCCCACACTTAGAGAACCTTATCGGGCCCCGCTCCTCTCACCGCTCCCAGCCCGGTTGCCTTCACGCCTTGCCCTGCAGCGGCGGGACTCTGGGACTACTACCCAGCACGAGGGGCAGCTCCCCAAGAAGATAGGGAAGCTCCAGCAGGTCTGGAGAGCTTTAAATATTCGTGTTTTATTTTTCAGCCTAATGACAAGAGCACCGGGCTGCATTCAGGGGTGTTCCCCGCTTTCCTAATAATCCTGCGTAATAGGGGTAAGCAGTGTTCATTCATTTCTCTTTCCGTTCCCAACAGGCCTGCTAGCCAAGGCATTTCCCTGAAAACTTCTCTGTCACCACTTCTTTCTAAGTTGCTTTTCAACATCCACAGCTCGAAATGCTGTTGGGAAATCATATGTCTTGTTTAGATCACTGCTTCCTTTTGCCTCTACAGGGAGACACAAAGATGTAAAGCCCTGGCGCATTTTTGTTGCCTCCAAATCTCCGGTTTACGGCTTTTTGCTCTCACTGCTTGCTTATCATTTGTTACTCATACTCCCAAAATCTTTGCTGAAGGAGAATGTTCGATTTAAAACACATCATAACTAACTTGAGCCCATCTTAGGGTTTTTCCCCAGCCCTGTTTTCTGCTCTTCCAGAAAATTTTATTGGTGTTCCAAACTCACGTTGTGTTTAGTGTATCCTAGTGGTATTCACAAAAGATTTTTCTCCCCTTCTAAATATCTGGTCCTTTGCTCCGTCCTGAGTTGATCCAGACTGCCAGGGAGGTTTTGTATCTTAGAGAAAAAATTTCTTCCTTAATGTAATAGGCACTGGGAGACAATTTATGCATAATCAGTAGGAAGAAATAGCCCCAAATTATGATCACCCTGATTCTCCAGGATGTTTTTCACCTTTACTTTCTTGAGAACAGAAGTCTCTAAATCACCATCATTATGTCTTTACCACATAACACTTTTAGGCCTTTCTATTCTGCTTGTACAGGGACATAATTTTAAGGGGGCTTAGCTTGCAGCCAAAGGTATTTCCTACAGTGCAAATTCATCAGTCATCTCTGCAACTGCTAGGAGATACCAACTGGTTTGGATGGATGGTGAATTCCTGCTGAAATACCTTTTTTAGTGACCAGATGTATTTGTGAAATAAAGGAAAACCAAATAGATTTGTTGGGATATTTTTTTGACAGAAAAAAAAAATCGTTTGTGCAGAATGGCCTGGAGAAGAGATTTCGGGATCATCAAGTCATATTTTCTTAGTTCCAGGCAGTTTGTTTCCTTCTGACACTTCCAAAGTATGATTCCATGATGTTATCAAAGTGAGATTCAGTGGCATCAGGGAAGTAATAATTTCCTCTAACACTGTTTCTCTTCCTTTACCATTCTCCCTAAACCAAACTAAGCAGATCCTTCCTCCAGATTGGGAGGACCATGAGACTTTGTGTCCATGAGGAAATCTAGCCTCATTTCGTTTACTTGAATTTTGCAGCAGAACCAAGAAAATCGAAGTAGAGAAGCAGTCACAATCCAACAATAACAGGGGTTGTAACCGTTGCTACAGACCAGGGTATGCTTATCTCTTTTTTCTAGTCAGCCCAAAACCATCAAAGAATTACCAATACACTAATTAACTCATAATTAACTAGTGTTAATTATGCCACTTTCCTATGGCACTACATTTGCCATAAATTGTCCTATTGCTTTTGCTGGAAAGCTGATTTGATATTTACAGCTCACTGGTGCCCTGCTGATTTTTGGAGGAAGTTCTTGAAATAGAAACAGAAATGGGCTTGTGGTGGGGCAGGTGAACTGCAGCAGGCTCTTTTGTGGTTTGGTGGTTTCTCTTCAGGTGCAGTAGCATCACTAAGAGTCCTCTTCAATAACAGGTTGTGCTGGGGAGTTCATGCTGTGTGTCTAGCAATGGTAACTTACCTTTTCTTTTTTATCTAAAGGTGCTTTCCTCCACAGCTGATGCAGACAGGAGCACAAAGCACTGCATTGACAGGGTGCAGCACAAAGAGGTATTTGAAAGGGGCAAAGGTGGGGAGGAAGGCAGTCCACCTCCCTGGGTCTGACAGCTTTTGGAGCAGGGCAGCCCATGACAGCTTGTGAGCCTCCTTCAGTTTCTGTCTGTGAGGAGCTAAGGATTTGGGAGCCATCAAAGCAGGATGTCAAAAAGGAAATGCCACCTGGAAGCAGAAATTACCAGAGATGTACAAACAGCTTTTCTTACAGAATGGAGGTTTGTAGGAGTCAAGGAAGGGATGAGATTTTGCAGGCACATCTCACTACAGCTTCAGGGAAATCATTTACCACGAGTTGCTCTGAGCAGGGCTGTTACAGGGCTAGTGCTGACCCAACAATTGGCCACTGCCTTCAGTGGAAGCACCCTAAGGAATAGCAGCTGGCTGGGGGGTCCCACAGTCCTGATCAATGCTCCCCTGAGTGCTCTGCACAGTCTGGGAGAGTCCTTAGAGACAGAGCTGCTCTGAAAGCCTTAGGACCAAACCACGTGGGAACCAGCGTGAGAGCAGGAGAGAGTACTCGTCTGGAAGCCACACATCCAGTGCTGCAGGAACAGAGATTTGTGGTAGCCAGGAGGATTTCAGGAGAATCATTAACTAGTGTGTCTCCTGATGTGCTAAAATGCTCATGGGAGTTTCACATTACAATGTGGTCCTCAGCTGTCCGAAGTCAATCTAGGATACGATGCATGCTCAGGACACCACCAGTAAAAAAGTGGAAAGGCAGTGTCCTGCAAGTGCCTTTGGTGGTCTGTAGGAAAAACAGCAGCACCACCTACCACCAGAGAGGGAAGGAGAGAGGCTAGACCAAGTGCTGCTCCTCCTGCCTGTTCTCAGTACTGGACTGGAGCCCAGATTTTCCAAATCACCACAGAGAAACTTCCTTCTTCTAGCAGAAGAACACAGCTTAAATCTTTGACTGCACTCCTAAATCTTCCTGTGGTGCACAGCTACCAGAAGATATGGAGGGGATGGAAAGGTGCAGGTTTTGGAGAAGGGCTGAGAGCTGGAATTTGCAGTGGTAATGAACCAGAATAAAAATAATAACCTTCAGGTCTACAATACCCAAAAAATTGCTCACCACTCAGAGGGCACATCTAGGCCCTAGGACCCTGTGCTCCAAGTTGTGCAGGGCTTTTGTCTTGTGGGTTCTGTCAGTCAAAAATCCTGGCAGAATTATTGGTATTATCTGAACCATATGCTTGATTATCATTCAGAGTAATGGCGCAAAGCAATCAGGAAGTAGCCCAAAATCTGTAATTTTTTCTTGCCAAAGGCAAAAAGAATCTTTCCATGTAATTGGATCCAACTCCCAAGGTGTAGCCAGGAGTGCTTTTAACTTTCTTAGAAAGAAAAGTTACTTAGCTGGAATGGCTGAGCTGTGTGGATGCTGAGGTTCATGTTGATTTGTTTGCTGGTAGTTCTGAAACGAGAATAAAAATGAGAATTTGGATTAAGCCAAGCTGAGCATATTTTTTTCTTATTCTGTATTCACAGCAAATCGACAAGAAAAAGATAAAATTTTTTGGCTGAGTGAATGATGTAGCTTAGCTCAAGATCAGATGTTTCATTTCTTTGAACTCTTCTTTATAAACTGGATATGCAATACTTACTTGCAACAGAGGAAAAATCTAAGCACAGTCACTGTCTGCCTAATTAAACCACAAGTGGTGGCTAGATATCATCTGCCAGGAGGATGAAGGAGGTCTTTGCATCTGGTGCTAAACTAATTTGGAGGGACCTGTTAGGAAAAGTGTGACAGCACTCACCTTTTATATATTCCAGTCTCTAGAAGGGGTTTTCTGTACCTCCTTTCCCTTAGGCAGGTTTCTTAAATTCATACGAAGAAGCCCAGTTTCTTGTATGTCCAGGAACTGAGAGACTCAGGGGCTCAGAAAAAAACCTGCACTGCTTTTATTTTGCCATCTGTGCTTTGCCTCACTGCATACAGCTCACATGTTTGAACATTTTGGGATTCTTCCAGGAAGCCTTGCAGCAAGTTCTGGCACTAATGCTTTCCTGTCTGAAACGTGGCTCTTTGTCCAGTATGGCACCTCCAAGGGAGAGGGAACTGTGTCATGTTTGCACCGGCCTTTGGAGGTAGACAAGAAAGGCACAGGTTAGTGCTAATTGAGATGTGGCCATCTGTCAGGCAGAAAACATGCCAAGGCCACCTTGTGACTTTTTTATAAGGGAAGGAACCAGCCACTGGTGAAATATTTAGCTGCTACAGACATTGAACAGAGTCAGCTAAATATCTGAGATGATAAAGCTCTTCTTGGATGTGATTGAGGATCTCCTGAGTTATCTAGCATCTCACCTTAAATGCCTTTTCATCCACAGTGAAACTGCTGTGTTGAAATCACTCCTTTGGAGCTGAGTGTCACGAAATTTGACCCATTATGGATTGCTCAGGCACCCAGTATGTAGGGACCTTTGTATGAACACGGTAAGAGACAGTACTTTCCCCGAAAATCTGATACTTTAGGTAGCCAGGACAGTAAAAGCAGAGGTTAGGGGCACCTAGTCCTGTAGGGGATCTCAGACCTAGATTTATATCTGGGCATGCTGATGGGTTAAATTGATTGCTGATGGGTAAAGTTAAATTGAATGGATTTCAAATATCATGTTGAGTTGGTTCACCCCCTTAAGGATCATTGGGCATGTAGAGAAGCCCTGGATCATCCAGGCAGTACCAAGGGACTCAACATAAGTCATCTGGGGGAGATACAACACTCTTGGGGCAGCAGCTGGAAAAGCAGGAGGATGCCAAGCTGAGCCTTCTGTGTGTGATTCCCACCTTGACAATTGTGATTTAAAGAGAATGCCAGGCTCTTTTCTTGCTGCCTGCAGCCTACACAGCGTGGGCGAAGCTCCATAGCTTAGAAGCCTCAACAGCAGCTGCACACAAAGGACGTGATGGGTTCTAAATTCTCCATCATCCTTCAGATTTAAACTAGACAGTGCCTGTCCTGTAACATTAGAAAAATGCTTTGGTGTTGGCAAAAAACAAAAGGAAATGCCTTTTTCTTTCTGCACTAACAGGCTGTGAAAATAAAGAGAACTTCAGATTTCCACTTCCAGTCTCCTGCTGCATCTCCCCTGGTAAGGACACAGTCCCACTGCTCCTCAGGGTGCCTGACAAGAGCCTGCAGACCTGTTAAGGCATGGAGGCAGTGACAGGGCCTGGCCTCAGTGTTGTCTGCATGGACAGACCATGGAAAACCGCTGGGCACAAGAGAAGGTCCTGAACCTGAGAGAGAATAAGAGTGAGAAGCTGATGAAAGTTACAGACAGCTCCATGAGAGGCAGTCAGATTTCACAGGTGGGGAGGAAAAAGATACTGGTAATGAAAACCTGTGGAAGGGAAAAGGTGAAGAGACAGGCCAGAAGAATAGGACATCATGGCTTGTAAGTACTGGAGCCGAGGAGAAATGGCTTGAATACTTCTCAGTGGCCCAACAACATTTCACTAGATCCACTAAAAGAATTAATCCATCTGGCTGAAAAATACCTAGCTGCCAGGAATGCTCATTGAATTAACTGATTGAATTGCATATAAATTTATAAAGATAAATGTATCTTTTTTATTAATTTCCCTGTGCTTTCCTGTCTTTTATATATGATGAGTGGGTTTTTTTTCACATGGAGCAACTTCTTAAGAGAGGACAGGTTTTCCCAAAGGAAATGTCCTAACAAGTACCCTAGAGGTCCTCTGGAGATTCTCTGCATATCCTGTGTGATACAGAAAGCCTAGGAGTTTGTGTTCCTAGTTCCTTAGCTCCCAGGATGGCATCCTGCTCTGACTATGGAGATGTTTTGAAGCAGGCATAGTCCTCTTGTCCTAAACTAACCAGAACTTCCAGGCTCAGAGCACCAGGGCATGGGTTGAGATGTGTACGGGAAAGTTCCTCTGGAAGTCTGGAGCCTTAAAGACCCTTATCATTCTAGGGAAATTTTTTTTTTTTTAAAGCATGATCTTGAAAAAAAGGCAGTTTTTTTGTCTTTTGTCCTTCCTGTTCATGGGAAGAGGTTTGAACCCCAAACTCATTTTCTTTTTCACCTTACTCATCAGTGTCCCAAAAATTCAGATCTCTTTTTCCCTACAACAAAGGAATCACCTACAGTTTGTGGTTCTTTGCTGGTCTCTTTGTATATTACAATATATATTTGTATATACATCAAAATTTTGAGATACCTTCTCAGGAAGAGATCTGTAGTGGAAAAGGAAGGTATTTTCCATACAGAGACAATATTAAAGGTAGACAGGGACATGTCGGGGCTTTGGTGTTCAAGAAAAATCACCCAACTGAAATCAGTCAAGGGTTGTGCTTCCAAATTAATTGCATGCTTCTGTCCTTAGCATCTGGGCACAGAATCAAAACTGATGAGCCAACAAACAGCACTGAGCTGCTCCTGAGAGCAGTCACCATCAGAGAGTACTCTTTGAAATTCAAATCACGAGGGGCATCATTTAAAAGGGGATGCAGGAGGAGCAGAAATACCATGCACCATACATTAATTGTCATGCATGTGACAAAAGCTTCAGTGCTGCTGTTACTTAGCATCATAAAATTTATTCCCAGATTATTAATACCATGCCAGGGATGAAGTAATGAAACTGGCAGCCCATTTCCTCCTAACTGGAGGCCAGGCCTCTAGTTGGTGTAAATCAGAACAGCTACACTGCAGTGACTTGGTTTTACAACCAGTGGGGAAACATAGCCGTTCATTCTACAAAGGGAGAGCTGAAAAAGAACTCAAACTCTTCATCACTCCATGTTGTCCCTTCTGCCGCAGAGTGAGGGTAAGCAAGTAGGGCTAAAGCCACTGCTTACCTGGAACTGCTGCCAGAGCACCCTGCAAACAATCTGGAAACAGCTCCCAGCGGATTTAACAAATTAAATTCAGAAGATTAAATATTTAATAACATGCTAGTGATTTCTTCCAAATGGGCATGCTTTATCCTATTCCTTTTATGCCCAAACCTACCAGAAATACTCAGATCTGTTATGGCAGAAATGCTCTATTATGTAGGCAGGAAAAAAGCTGATTTAGAGTTCATCACCCTGTCCTCCCCTTTCAAGCCCTCTAAATTTCTGTCTATTTTCCTGGCTACATTTGGAGACATTCCTTCAGTCTGATCCAAATTCTTAAGCTCCTGTGCCATCCTGAACTGTCAGAAGTACCAGACATACATCATTTTATTGCATGGTTGCACAAAATGTGTACATGTTCAACAGTTACCTCTTCGAGATTAATTTTTTTGGCTTTTTAAATTTATTTTTTCATTTCTTGGGTAGAGTTTTATACTCTTCTTTAGGAGAGTCAAGGCTAAGTTTTGCAAGTACCATCTGACCCTGATTTTCTCCATTAAAATTGCTTTTCAGAAGAAATTCTTTGAAGTTTTGGGGGTTTTGTGGTTCTCTCTTAATTTCTTTTCAGCAGGCGTTTGTTCTCATTGAGAACTTTGACAGCTTCCAAAGTTTAACCCTTCTCCACAATATTTAGGTATTCCAACTCCTCACTTTTTCATGTATGGAAAACTGCAGTGTGTAAGAACATGTTTTGTTTTGAGACATATTTTTGGAAGAAATATCACAACTTCTGATTAAGAACCACTCCATATTTCATAGCTCTTTCCACATTCCACATGGGGCTAGCCAATTAAAGATACTTTGGATGAATAACCCAATACTTTTGAAGTCCAAATATCTGTATTTTTGGTGCTAGATCATTGCCAATCATTTTCTTTTTTATTCTACTGACAAAATACCACTATGTTACACCAGTTTTTATGTGTGTCTTGGTAATTTTTCTTTGCTTGATTGGTACAGTTCTCTCTTTCACAATAACTTGTCTCTATTTTAAATGCCTCTTACCTGCAAGCAATTAGTCTGCCAGCTTTATCCACCTCTTGTAATCTACCTGTTCTATAATTACTGGAATCACTGGGACAGGAACTCTCTCTTACATTTCTGTGTAACACTTACAGGGGAGGCAGAGAGAATTTAAGCTTTAGGATTTACAGATGTCACTGCTTCATAATTAATGAATGATAATATTGAAAAAGAAGCTTTTCCCTCTTTTTCAGTCCAAAAATCTCATTTTCTCCAGGAAAATAGAGAGCAGAGTCCCATAGGGAAATTGTCTACTGATCACCAAGAGGAAAACTTACAGCAAATTATGCTGAGCACATAAAATGCAGAAATCAGTCCAGGCTGCTCAAGCTAGTTGACAAGGCAGAACTACTGAACTCAAATTGCTATGTCCAGCACAGTTCTAACTTCAGAGATGGTCAGTCAAAGCTTTGTGTGATACTCCTGTCACCTCAAACTATTGGAATTTCCAGCTACAACATGCCTTCAGAGAAGGCAAGGAAGGAGACAGTTGCATATTATGTAAAACAGCTTCTGCTGGGGTGAATTGGAATGGCTGATGTGATTAGACTGATACTCATTAGGTAAAACCCTAAGGATCCTATGGCCCATGACCCTATCCTAACTCTAAAAGTATAAAACATATGAACAGTTCCTTTACACTTAACAAAAACAGAAGTGTGCCTATAATCTCAGTTTTTCATATGCCAGAAGACTTGGATGCATACTGCAGAGACTGTGATTTCAGGTGGTTTAGTAAGGGTTTATGTTTGGTCCATCTTTCTTCTCTGTCTGAACACATCTTCTCTCATTATCATTACTTCATATTTTTGTGGATGAAGCTAAGGAATATTAGTGGAATAATTCTCTGGGATGCACTGAAACCCTAATGTCTCATTTTTAGGGCAAGTTAATCAGGTTAGATGAGAAAGTATTCAAGCATCTTGAAAAATCCTGAGGAAATTGTCTTTGATATCTGAAATCTGAACCTTTAAGGAAAATGTTCACTGCAAAGCAAATTTAAAGAATGCTGAGGTTCTCTGATGGAGTGTGCATCTTGGCCTTTCTCATCCCACCACTACTTTGCTGCTAGACAATGTTATGCCTTGGCTTTTTCAAACAGTACTTTTCAAGTGTCTCAAGTATCGCCTGGAGTCTTCTCCTAAAATCACTCTCTAATACTCCTGTCCTGGGTAGGACACAATACTTCTCCCATTGAAGAATCATGAATTTCTTTAATTCCCTTGGACCTGGGGGTCTGCAGTTTGCTTCACAATGATTCTTGAGCATAGTTCTGCTCCAAATGTAGTAGTTGGGGAAGACTATTGTGTTTATCTCCACCCTAATCAGTTGGTTCGCCAGCATTTCACTGTTAAAGCAAACTTCCCCAAGGGAGGTAAGTTAGTTTTCAACTGTATATTTCAGTATTTCCAGCTCTTGGCTGAAGTTAGAATTTCAAAGAATCTTAGAATCACAGAATAGCTGGTCTCTGAAGGGACCCATAAAGGCCATCTAGCCCAAGCCCTTCAGTAAGCAGAGACATATTCCACTAGACCAAGTTGTTCAGAGCCCCATCCAACCTGACCTCAAAAGTTTCAGGGATGGGGCATTTACCACCACTCTGAGCAACCTGTTTCAGTGTTTCAACACCCTCACTGTAAAAAATTTCTCCCTTAAAGCTAATCAGAATCTCTATTCTTCTAGGGCAGATTTCTTCAGAGCTTTGTATTTCCTAAGGGAGAATAAAAATCACCTCAGTGACAGCACAGGCTTGAGGTGTGTGGAGAGGTTTCAGAGGAGCCTCATGTCCAGCTGAGATGCTGTCAATGGAGATCAGAGGTAAAGGCATTACTCCAGGAATTAATCTGGCCCCTGAGCAGACTGTAGGATGCTGGTACCAACATGCCCCAGGCTGGGAGTTGGCTTCCACTGGGACACTGAAATCTGTAGCTCTCAGTTGACCCTCTCTTTGGGCCCAGCAAGAAATGCAGGGCCTCAGACAACCAGCAGCTAGAGCACTGTAACCAGTTTGTCACAGCAGTTTGTCAGAGGTACAGACTTGTCCTCACTGCTGGGTGAAGTTGAGCTGAAAGCTGAGGTTGAGGGTCTAGTTTTTTCCTGGAGTCAGGACAGGACTGGCCAAGAATGGGAGGCTGTGCCAGAGCAGATGCTTTCTCTTCTTTACCCTTCCCAAGGTCCTTTGTCTGTCCCAGGATGGATGCTGAGCAGGGACAAGTGGAAACACTCAGCCAAGTGCTAAGTGTTTTATGCTGTTGCCTGATTGATTTTAAACTGTGCTTGCTTGGCAACATCCCTCAGGACCGGTTATGTAAGATTGGATGTGTTTGTTCCTAATGCAGCACTGGAGCTTCTAAACTCCTCATGTGCTGCTAACACCTGAAGAGCCTGCATTTAAAACTGGAGCTGCAGCGCTGCTTGGCTCACACTGCAAGCTCTGCCCTCTACCATCAGGGCCCATGATGGGATGGCAGTGTCACTGTCACCAGCAGTGAGACACTGCAGTGCACAGTGGCCATGTCTCAGCTGCTGTCCTTCCCCCCCAAGGCTGGCTCAATAAGGGACATCTGTGTGTCCATACTTTGTTTGTAGCCTCTCAATGTCTTCTTGGGTGTTTCCCCATTTCAGGGAGCTGGTGCTTGCTTGCTTTTCAAGTGGCAGGTACTCCACTCCACTAGGACTGGGTGAGAAAAAGCATTGCAGGACTCCTCTTCGGATTGCAGAGACCTGCTGTTGCAGGAATCTTTAAAATCACGTCTACATGTGAATGAGGAGTGTTTCAAGCCTGTTTGTACTCAAAATGATGTTCAGTTGGGAAAAAAAGGCCAGGTGGAGAAAAAACCTCCGAAGATCCCGTGTCAATACCATACAACTTCATTGTTTTAATTTTTCCCTAATTATCTACAATAATTAGAGAGAGAGAGACAAACTGCACAACCCTGGTGAGATCAGATTTGTCTCAGAAAAGAGAAAGCATAGCATAGCATAGCAAAGGTAGCTGAGTTGCAAAACAGCAGCTTTGATGTGTGAGATGGGAAAAGCTTATTTTTGGGGGGGAACAATGTACTTTTTACTGCACTTTTTCACAGTCCATTCAAAAGATGAAGGACCAACCATTACAGCCTGCAGCATGGGCCAGCATCTCAGCTGCAATGGATGACAGAGTTTGTCAATCAGTCCTTGGGGTACAACTGCTTGCTCTTCCCAGCATTCTGCCAGAAGTGCCCTGGCCAGACAGAGATGTGTTGGCAGCCCTCAGACCTTTGCACAGCTGCAAGGAGGAAAAAACAGAGCTTTCCAAGCCCCTGCAGCAGCCTGCAGCACCCTCTGTGCATTTCTTTTAGGTTTCTAGCCACAGTCTCATCAGGGCTATGGAGAGACCTGGAGATGCTGCAGGCAGTGGAAGTTTGGCTCTTGACCTGCCCATCTGCCTTTTGCCATTACTGGTCTGCTTGCACCCTGGGAAGAAGAACTCCAAAGAACAACTGTTTCTTCTGGTGACGTGAGATGCCATTAATTTGTGCCAGGCTGGAGTTTGAAGCTCCCTGGCACACTGTAAATTTGTAATTGGCTGTTATGTCTAAGGGGAACCTGACTGGGCAGCTGCAATCTGATGGCACTACCCTAAAGAGAGTCGAGGAAGGGCCAACTTTTTCTCTTGGTGAGAGAGCTTTAACTGTTTAGAAGATGATGAGGAGCACGGGGAGGCTTCTTAAACTTTTCTCAATAGCTCATTTCAGTAATTGAGACTGGTGCTAACTGCATGCTTAAGCAGACCATCAATCTCAGCTCTGCATGCCACCAAATTACTGGCAAAAGGGGAGAAGATGGACTAGGCTGGAATAATAAATCTGCCCTCATCATCATATTAAAGGTTATCTTCATGGGGCTGCCGTTATAAAGAAGAAACTAAATACAGAGCATTGGGGGGAGTCTTATCCATGTCAGGAAGTATTTTCTGAGTTGTCTCAGTAAGCAAAGAAAGGCTAGGCTAGATGTATCTGTTGAAACATTTCAGTAGGCAGAAAAGTAATTTTTTTGACATGATGAAAATTTTCCCACCCCATTTGTGTTCCTCTTTTTTTTTTTTTTACTTCATATGCTGAATTTAGCAATAAAAATTTTCAGTCAATTTATTTCCAAATCGGTTCTTTCTAAAATTTGCTCTTTGGGGGGCTCAGTCTTTCAGCTCTCTTGGTCCCTAGCTCATGGCTGAGGGTCAAGCGGTAGCAAAGTCTTCAGCACTTCTCTGGGAGGTAATCAACCCCATGCTTAAATGCAAGGGGGACCCCAGCAGAAAAAGAATTGATATTTAAACATCTGAGTTGTACTGACTGGATGATTGGGTGATGCCTTGTGCTCCCCAGGGGCCACATCAGAGATCTGACCATACCCATCTCTGTGTGGCAGTCCAGTGAACAGAACCTAGGATGTCTGTTTGGGCCCTGCAGGCATGGGGATGGCAACTGCTGTCAGCACAAAGCTTGCTCTGAATTACCTTCCAAGTGCACCAAGGTGGGTTTGGCTTGAATCCCTCAGTACTAGCCTAGGACGGTTCTTCCAGCTTTTTTCCAACTCCTGGTCTTCCTACCCTCTGGAGTGACTTGGAGGAGAAATGATGGAAAGCTATTAGCTTCATAAAGTTATTCCCTTCACATTCTTTTTTTTTCAGACATACACTGTTGGATTTCTGTGTTCAGGGGGTTTGAAAAGCTATGCACACAAAAGAAAGAATCTGGAATAAAAACATCTCCAAAGAATGCATTTTGCATGATTTCCAGTAAGACAGCAGGGTTTGTATTTAGCTGCAGGACCTGCTGGCATTGCCTCCAGCAGCCTCTGCCCTAGGTAGGTGCCTGGAGCAAGAGCTGCTGACTGACAGGAGCAGCCAGGAGAGTTGGAGAGGGTGCTGTGACTGCAGGGCAGCTGCGTGGGGCTGATGAGAGTCACCTCATAGAGGGGTCAAATAGATAAATACTCAAATTTGATTAATACTCTATTTGGTTAGTATTAGTTAATTATAGATTAGCTTTTTCCATTGTGTATGAAGAGGTAACTTGCTTTTAATTTTTCTTTTCATACTTTAGGCAATAGATATGCCAGGAAAAGTAGCCTGATTGCATGACCTGGACTCATCCCAGAGGAATGGAAGGGGCAAAAGAGGTTTGCTATATTGTGGGGTGGAAGTAGTAAACACAAGGATAAGTGGTATAAGTCAGAGAAAAAAATCAACAGAACATTGTAAAGTAATGTTCGAGGGAGGATTCTGGGTAACTGGGAGTTTTACTTGGTCTGTGTTTTTTTTTTGAAATATAGTAAACTAGGTCCCTCTACAAAGATTCCTCATAAAATCAAAAAATATTTTACTCCCTAGCACAAAATTCCAGAGACCTCCCCCTGTCATGGCTTTGACATATTCCCAAGCAGCAGCATGAGGGATGAAAAGAGAATTTAGCAGGGCCAAGGCACTGACATTTACCCTCTGGGCATGGCCCCTGCTTAGTTAATGTCCTCTTGCCTTTATGAACATCTTTAAATCTGCTAAAATGTTCAGATTTGCCCATTTTTTCTTACAATCCTGTGTGCTCCACGGGATAGGTTCTTCAAAAGGCAAAGACCAGGGGTAAGCAGCATGCTGCATTTTATCAAAACCTTTCTTTTTTGTGGGATTCTTGTATATACCTCCTGACCAGTACAGAATTATACATCCCATCTTACAGGTTGGCTTTAATTTTCATTTAATTGACTTGTGATCCCACAGCTTCCCTTTTATTTCCTGTGCAGTGTGTCCTGAATACATCAGTTTTATTACTATGGCATGCTCACATAATCCCACAGTCTGCTGATCATCTTTGTCCTAAAGAATTCCATGTTCACAGCCTATTTCTTGTGGTAATAATAAAAAACCCTCTTCACCTTTTCTTTGAGAAAGGTTATCTTCTTAAGAATTAAAAAGTGGGGGGAAATACAAATTCTCCTTATGACATTCTCTTTTTCCGGCAGTTCCATCACTGTGCTGCATTTGTTCTCTCTAATGAGTCTCTGCAGCAGGATTATGCTTCTTCACCAAAGTTTTGGCCTTTCATTCTCCACTGTTTATACAGTTGTCATTAAACATTCCTGTCATATCCAAGTCTTGTTTTTTCTCTCTTCATCTTTGCCAGCACTCTGTAACCCTCTCTTACCTCAGCACACAGCAATTAACATACAGAGCACAGTGGCAGCTGTTGTTCTCATTATTACCATAATGGCTCAGGCCAGAGGAGAGAAGCAGCTTTAGGCACTGTGCAAATAAAAAAACAATCCCTGACAAAAAAGAGAAAGCTCTAGTGTTGTTCAAAATAATCATAAAATCATTCCTGTGAGTATTCTCACTCTTCCTTTAAAATACTCATTTCTAGCCATAGGACAGCTACTATTAAATGCAATTGTTACCCCTCTGGTTTTTTGACATTGCCCTAGGTACAGAGACAAGGGGGTGAAGTTTTTAGCCCCGTCTATTCTATACCACACATCCTCTTCAGGAAGTATTTTATTTGTTTGGTGGTGAATACCCACGTTTCATGGGTAAAAAGCTCTCTTGCTTTTCTACACTCTTTTATGAATATTGTGGTGTTTATTGTGATGTGTCAGTAAATTTGGGTTCCAACCTATAATTTCTCCCAGTGTTCCTCCATTATCAGAAGAGGTGGACGAGGAAAGGGGAGCAGCCTTGAGAGGATCTAGTTTCTCAGCTGGGTTTTAAACCAGCTCACAGAGCTGACTGTTGTGCACTATTCCTTCCTCAACACCTCATTTTCCATCTACTTTTAGTAATGGCATTGGAGCCACCGCAGGTGAACCCCCCACAACACTTCCCTTTCACTTTCTCCTTAATTCATTTTGGGGATTGTCCATATTAAGCCTTTTTATAGAAGATTGCATTGACCACTGTGGTACAGAGTAGCAAGACTTGGGGCCTTGGATGGTAGCATAACATCAGGCTGGACCCCAGACAGACCTACAGGATCAGTAATAAATCATGAAATAGGAGTGAGCATAGCAGGGGGGTGGAACCAGATGCTCTTTTAGATCCCTTCCAGCCCAGACCACTTTTTACAATGTGTGTTGGTTTCACGTGCTGGGGAGGAGGGGTGGATTCGCTTCAGGGACAGCTCCATGAGGGTGGGGAGTGGGAGGGACTCTCCCGGCTCTGGGAGCTTCCCCTGTGAGCTGCTGGCACCAATCGGAGAGCTGATTTGGTGATGGACAGCTCGGGAAGCCAATGAAAAGTTATTTCACTTTCACAAATCATAGTGGATCGGTTTGGCTGCTCTGTTTCGGCTTCCGGCCTCTGGAGGTGCAGTGGCCTTTGGCTGGGGTACAGGCTCCCCAGTCCGGCTCCGGTGTCGGGGTGGGGGGCCGGCCCGGCCCAGCACTGGCTCTGTGGGGAGCCCCTGGCTTGGGGGCCCACCAGCTCCGCACGGCCCTGGCCGCATGGCCCCAGCACCGGCCGCATGGCCCCGTCCCTGCCGGCTCGGCTCGCCTCTCCAGGTGACAGAAAAGGCCTCCAGCTGCCCGTGTTGTTTCTTCACCATCTGAATACAATTTTTAGTTTTTAATGCTTGGATAAGATTTTTCAATTCCCTGAGCTCCCCTGAATAAGAAAGAATAAAGCATGAAGTCCACAGAAGTCTGCAAAATAAAGTTCCTGATGGGAAGAAATTGAAAAGATACAACTGATAAGTAGCTGAAAACCTTTTTTGTGGGGCTATGAGGGGATTGTGACTTCACTAAAATTCCTTTAAACTGTGAAATATACTTGGGGAGGTTTGGGGTGCTTGAGAAGACTTTTTGCCTCAGGGAAATTGAGCTCTCTGTTTTGGGACTGGAATATGAACTGAGACATTTAATTGAGAAGGAGATGAAGAGAATTGTGGTTTTTTTTTCACCAGCTTGCCTTTAAAAGTAGTACCGCATGTGTGAATTGTAACCCATAACACAGCTCTGGAAGGATTGTGTAAATGGGAGGAAAATTCATAGTTCTGTAGGTCCCAGGCAAATGCAGACTGTAAAAGTAAAGACACCCCTTAAGCCATAACTAAAAAAGGGATTTTTCTCTCTTAAGTAAACTAAAATAATTATTTGGGTGAATAACTGACTGAAGTATTCTCTGTATGTTGTTAGTAAAAAATGTAAAATGAAGGGAGGAGGAAATAATCTAGAAATCTTATTCAGAATTCTTTTTGCATTATTAATAAATTTCTTCTTGTACCTTTTTAAGTTTTGGGCCTTCCTTGTCTCTACTCCTAAGTCCGGTTCTAAAAAAAAATTAAATATATTAAAGTTAGCAAACCCACAGTCATACCGTGACACAATGATTCTCTGATTTCTCAGTGTGGGAGCTGGAGGACAGAAGTGGAGGAGCAGGGAGACCTCCCTGGCTCTCAGAGATGCAGACACCAGAGCAGGCTCTCCTGGTCTCCCACAGCACGAATTTGCTCCCTCCATGCCTCCTCACATCCCTGCTTCATCCTCATTCCACACATCGCCCACCTACAGAGCAGGCTAAAGAATTCTTCCAGAGTCTTTTCCACCCTAACGATTGTATGATTCTGTGATTGTATGATAATGGACATCCACGAAGATCCCCAGTCTCTCCTTTCCACTGGAAAAAATTCCAGGAGGTTATTGCATTAAAACTGTTTGAGTTTATTGTCTTGCAATATAATATTTCTTTGAATAGAGATGGAAGAAAGGGAGGGACACCATGTTGAGGGGGCTTCAGGATGTGGCATTTTCAAAACCTGGGCTCTGTCCCTGGTTTAGGAGGTATTCTCTGGCCAAGACAGCACTGTTCACATCATTAGGACGACAATAATATTTCTGGCTGCTAGTGGAACCCTTAATTGATCATTAATTACTACATTAATGCAAAGTTATTGTCCCCAGAAAATAAAGAAAAGCTAAAAATTGCATAGTACATTTTGACAGAGCTTTTGTTATTTTCTTTGTATGTTCAGTTCCTTTGAGTCTGTCTTTTTTTCTCATTAGAAAAGTTTAATTACCATTTTCACTTTCATTTCATTACCGAGGCCAGGTTTTGGTGCTCTGTAGGCAGCCACTAATTGTTCAGTCCCCACATGAGATGAAGGCTTCTTTGTGCAGGGAGCACTGCAGGTATGCATGGAACAGATCCTGCTTTGGATGGAGGCAGGGAATTAGAAAACTTTTAATGGCAAAACAGAGCTCTAGGATCCCAACCATAAAGAAAGGCAAAGGCTTTCTGAGGTTTTTCTGAGGCTTTCACCCGTTTTAATGCTATCAATTTGGACCAAAGCCCTTAGACTGCATTGGTTTTCTATTGAAGTAATCCTGGGGTGGAAGAAGTGTCCTTAGGTCTGTGTCCCCAAGGTGCTGAATGCCCATTTCCATAGGTTCCCATTAGTGAGCCTAGCAGAGAGACTGTATGGAGGTAGGGAAGAAGCTGACTAAGGAAATTCAACCTCCAGGTGCACAAGAATGACCAGCTCTAGAGGGTAGACAGAAAACATCAAGCTCTCCATCCTGCCTCTCACTTTTATTTTAAGTATGTAAATTTTATATTAAATTATATCTAAATTTGTATAGTTCATGTTAAAATTGTATAAATAAATTTTATCATATTTTTACAATATTATATGAATTTTACATACAAAATTTCTGAACATCTGTGAAGGTTTCAGTGGCATAGGAGGTATTTGAGGAACAGAACTGGAGAAGGAGACAGCAAAATAATGAATGGGAGGAAGACGAGGAACCAAAACGTTCCCTCTCATCAGATAGGCTACAAGTGTGGGGCACACCTGGTACCTTGCTAATTCTGCCTCTATCACTAGCAGATTCAGAAGGTAACAGGCTTGACATTAATGAGGTGGAACACATGGCTTGGCTACCCTCCTCTCGCTGGGAAAGGAAGTCCAGCCTGATGGATGGAGTTACCTGTTAAATCTAAGTAAGTAACGCTGGGAGGGAAGCTCAAGCTCTATACACTAGATATCAGCATTAACACTTCCCCCTATCGTGGCTCATATTCCAAAACAGCAGCATGAGGGATGGAAAGAGAATTTAGTGGAACCAGGGCACTGCCATTTACCCTTTGGGCACGGCCCCACAGGGTGCTAGGGGCTGCCAGGAGCATAAAGATGGTGAGACTCAGAAGACAGCCTTTATTTCAGCATTTGATACAATCTCTCACAGTTTGTTGCAGCAAACTTGTTGACTTGGAAGTACTAAACAGCTTTGGGAAAGACTTGAGATAAAGGAGGTTTTGGGGATGTGATGTGCCTTCCGTTTATTTTCTTTTCGTATTGTAGTACAAAACTCCCTGGGCAGGGAATGGATGAATGGGCAGATAAAAATGATCAAGGAATCTGTAATTCACATTTGAACCAGGGTTCTCATTTTGCTCACTTTGTTCTCTGCTAGACATTTGTAAAGATAATTCTTTCTGAAAATGAAACCTCCTTTGACATTTCTGAAAGCTCCCTTGGCTTTTAGAGGCAACCACAACTATGCTAATGAATGAAACCCTGCAGATCTTTAGATCTCTCCAGTGTCCAGAGCTTTAAACCTAAAAGCCCCTTGGACTAGATATAAATGCTTTTGCCTTATCCCAAAATCAGCTTCTGCTGATTTTGAGCAGAAGATGAAGTGTTTGTCCAAGCACTGATGCCTCTTACAGTGATGATATAAATTAGTTTCTAGCACACATGTGGCTCTGATACCCAATGAAGCTCTGACAGAAGCTGGGTGCAGTCTACCTGAAAAGGAGAATTTCTCAGCTCCTAACTCTTCAGAGACAAGTAACAGTGCTTCTCTCAGTGCCTTTAGCTGTGTGACTCCCAGTACTAGGCTTCAGTCTGATTTTGTTCCTCAGCTTGGAGGTGAAACCAGCTAAACTGCTCAGTATTTCCAGAGCATAAATCCAGCAATGTGGTTGGGAACACCTCTGCAATTGCAGTGTCAGTTTTTGAAGAGAAGAAATTCTTCTGGTGGGTTTTCCCATTTCTGCCTATGTGCTTTGTTTGCTGTTTCTTTGGGTTTTGCTTTGTTTTCTGATTTTTTTTCTATTAAGATAGCTAAGGAATTATTTGAACTGCTGCTCTCAATATGGCTTTCCAAAACTGAAGCATGGACTAGGTTCTGGAGTGTGGTTTTCATCCTTGACCCTCAGAGCTACCTCTCACAGCATTTGCTTTGACTTTGATATGTTCAGGGTGAAACCCAGAAGCAAGATGAAGAAGGTTAAGACTATCTTTTGGGAAGTAGAGCCTTCTAGAATACCTCCCCCTAATAGCCTGGGTGTTGTAAAGTAGAGGTAGAACCGAAGTAGAACTGAAGTAGGAATTGGGGGAAATGAATGTGGATTTTCCAAGTCCCTGGCAATGGAAGCAGCAGGTTCTGCATTTATTGATTACCATGAGCTGCACATCCTAGGAGGGGGTATTCAGAGCCTAAGGTGGGCATATTTATTGTGTCTGGTTCAGAAGTCAGGTTGAATAAATATGAAGCAGTGGAATGCAATTGGACTGTTGACAAGTTATTTTGACTTGCAAGAGGAGGGAGAGAAGAAGGGAGGAAGGCAGGGAGCCAGGCTGGGCTTTGAGCTTTGCACAGGAACAGAGGGGCTGATGGTTTGAAGAAGAGTATGTTGGAAGGGACACAGAATGATCTTCAGGTCCAACTCTTCAGTGAATGGCCCATATAGGATTGAACCCAAGACCTTGGCATTATTAGCACCCTGCTCTGAGCAGCTGAGCCAATCTCAGGGTCATTTGTCACTCTAATGAATAAATCAGGCTCTGAATCCGTGGGAAGCCTTGGTAATTATTTTTACTAGTTTTCTTTTTTTTTTTTTTTCTTTTGGCATCTTTTTGGCATGAAAAGAATTATAAAAGATCTGTCAATACAGGAAAGTTGTAAAGAAGCCTATTTTTTTTTTTTTTTTTTTTTTTAGTATTTTGTCTAACATGAAGAAAAAGAGTCCTTCCATTTGGATTACATATACTATGAATGGTCTCTCATTCTGCTCTGGAAGGATTTACTTGGAGAATACAAAATATTACATACCAATTGCTTGTGATAAATTTAATCCTTTCCCCAGCAGCAGCATTTGGGGCCTAATTTGGATTTACAGCAAAGCCTAGATAGGATTTTTTTTTAGTGCAGCAGCATAAACAGCCCCTCATGTGAATGAGAATCAGGACCATTGAGTTGCCAAAGGTATCAAAGAACATTTGTGAGAGCTAAGAATTTAATTCACTAACATCTTCATTTTCTTAAGGATGTATGGGGGTGTTCTTATCAAATCTGAAGTTGGATGAAAGAGCCCTATAGCACAAATCAGTGACTGGGAAGATGAGTGGAGGTGTCTGGAGTCCTATGGCTCTTTCAGGGAATAGGAGGCAGTGACTTTTCTCCAGGATCCCTGCCCCATGCCCAGCTAATGGATCCCTAAGACAAGGTCTGTGGGAAATTGCAGCTTCCAGGAAAAAATGCAGTTTTGTGCAAT
This sequence comes from Luscinia megarhynchos, assembly GCA_034336665.1. Taxonomy (NCBI): domain Eukaryota; kingdom Metazoa; phylum Chordata; class Aves; order Passeriformes; family Muscicapidae; genus Luscinia; species Luscinia megarhynchos. Next base: position 99,582,098 of record CM067565.1, on the reverse strand, counting down.
GTACAGCAACATCTCCATGGGATTTGCCACTTCCTTTCTAAATATATGTGCAAACCCCACAGGCCATCACCTCCCCAAGCCTACCTGTGACAGGCTCCAGTGACTGTAGGACCAAGCCCTGAGCTCTGCTCTGATGGAGTAGCAGGGCTCAGAGGATGTTCTGGAGGCAAGACCTTACCTTGTCAGGAAAGGTAATATTTTATATGGGAGCAATTCACAGAGGTGAATAAAAGGGACCAGCTTTTAGAGCTCCCAGCTTCCTTCTTCATGTCTGAAATAGGAGCAGCAAGAAACAAGTCTGGGAACTGCAACTCATAACTCTGGACAGTGAACATCAGGGCCTCAGTAGAGATACTGGTTTTACAGTACTTTATAATTCTTATCCCCTCCTCTCAGCTTACAGCTTCTCATTAAAACAGCAATAAATTACCTGTTGCTCTCTTTTTTTTTTTCTCCTTCTTTTTCTCAGAGGACTAAACAACTTCTTTACTTTCCCTCATGCTAAAAATGTTCCTCCTCTACTTCCTGGTACCAAATACCTTTCCTCACCCAAGGTGTCAATAAGTTAATGAATCAAATTAAAGCCTAAAATTAAATTGAGCAGTTAGTCTGTTTGTCCTTAGTGCTGCAGCTTGCATTTATAAACTAGACCCAAACACAGGGAGGTGTGTGTGCCTGAAAGTCAGCTTGTTTCACACTGAATACATCAATTGCTTTAATAAAATGTACTATGTTTAAATTGACTTTGTGCCACCCAAATAAAGCAGGCAGAATTCCCATGGTTATGGAGAGCTGGCAACCACACTTGGAACTTTTTCTGGCACACACTCTATGACTTTTGGGTCTCTGGGGTTTTGATGAGGTTGATCAGCCTCTGGAGATCTGGGGATTAGTCCTGCACTGCCAACAACACATGCAGAAGGTCTCATTTCCAAATTTGGTCACTTCTTACCACAAATAAGATACCTGCCTTGGATCCATCCCACTGCCTCTTCAGAGGCTTTATCACTGGGCACAGGTGAATGAAGTGCAGAGCATCCCTTGGATCTTCCCACAGATGAGACTGGGAATGGCAGGAGGAGGCTCAGGTTTGAGCCAGCCTGTCTGGAAGGATCTGTTTCTCTTCATTACGCCAGAACTGTTAATTTGAATACTTTCTTCAAGAAAGCTGTTTTGATTTTTTCTTTTTTTCTTTTTTTTTTCTTTTTTTTTTTTTTTTTGTTCTTCAGAACAACCTTTTAGGGACAAATTCAGCTCCATGTGTTTAAAATAAACAAGGAGCACTTAACGTGAAGAGTCACCACCTTATTCCAGTTAAATAAAGTATCTCTGCTCACTGAAAATACTTGAGGGAGCCCGAAGTTTCAATTCAAAAATCTTGAAAATATTTCTACAATTATTATTTTGGTTTATCTACTGAACTGGAAAAATTATTTATTTGCACAGCTCTGATTAAGGTAGAAAGAAACTTATTTAAGTACTTTGATTAATTATGTTGTTGTAAGCTTCTTGTCTTCAGGGATTTCCCTCCAGGGAAGGGCCATCGCCTCCATCAGGCCCTGTGCCTCCACAGTATTGCTTCTCTTTTCTTCACTTCTTTGGTAAAAGTCTTTGAGTATGCATGTATTCCCTTCCACTAGGATAAGGCTTCTGCATGCTGTTGGGAGCTGCTTCATGACATAAAAGTAATTTACATTTTCTCTGTCCCATGCCTACTAGTCAGGTTTCAGTAGTATATTAATATTAAACAAAAGTAATTAATTGCACCGCTTTTCATGCTCACCCTGTGGTTTTCCACATCTCTTTCTCTCATTCCTAAGTGTTTTATTGGTGTTAGCCTGCCTGGGAGTCTGCAAAAAGACAGAGGGAAAATAAAGGGTGCGGATTTGAATACTAATAACAGTTCAGCTGAAAATTGCAATGTTTTGGTTAATAACAAAAGTGATTCTACTTGGAAATGTGCCCTGTGCTTCTCCTTCCCCTGCCATGGTCATGGGTCCTTTGCTGCACCTTCCTTTCAGCCTCTGCCAAAGGCGCAGGAAAGAATCTCTCTTGAGATGTGCAGCACACATGGGATGGGGAGATGGGAGCAGGGGTGCCTAGATCAGGAAAGTTTTTGGAAGCTTTTTGAGGGAGGCAGGGGGAATCAAAATTAAAGAAATTTAATGAAAGAGCTCTGCCCGGCTGTTGGCAAGCTGGCTGTGCTCCCACATTTTGTCTGCAGGCACTGGGGCTCTTCAGGGAAACGAGTCCATCTCTCATGCAAGAATGCTAAAGCTCTGCTTGCTTCCACTTTCTTCAAGACACATCTCAAATGACAAATGGCAAATCGATACAGGTATGGCTTTCTATCTTTTTTTTGCTCAATTGATCACTGATCAGTAGATGTTGCAGCTGTCTGCTGTCAAAGATGTGATTCACTGTGACTCTTAAAAAAGCTGAACCATTCTGAAGACATTTCTGTTCTCCTTGTATAGCATTTGAATTTCCCCTGAAGCAGCTGCTCGATGCTTGACCAGTTCTCACAGTAAGAGTTGTTTTTGCACAGAAAAGTGCCTTAAAGCCCTAAACTCCCTCTGGCCCCAGTCTCGGTGATATTCCTGCATGTACACAATTCTACATTTTTAGTGACTGGATCCAGAGGATTAGGCTGCTGTCACAGGTATCCAAGAGAGAGCAGAGAGCTGTCATGGAAAGAAACACATTATTATGGCTTTTGTTTTCAGCATTGACTAACGAAAACTTTTTGGGTGGCATGAAAGAGCATCACCATCTGCTTATATCCCTCAGAGCCTGTTGAACCTTTTCAGCGGAGCAAATTCCCTGCTTACTGTCAAGCAGTTCTACTGCTTTAACACTTACAGGAGCAGGAATTGCATCATTTTCCTTGAGATGGTTGAAAATAGGCATTGATAAGCACTTGGCAAGAAAAATGGCACTTTACTTTCTGGACATGATTGATTGAGTGTGACTACAATAAGCTTTGGTTCTCCTCAAAGAGAGATGTCCCTCCGCAACAGAAATGCAATGAAACAGGTAACAAAATGACAGACAGAGGTGGACGTCCTGTATGAGCAGCTCACAAATCCTCCCAATTGTCACGATCCGCTCAACCCGAGTGGGAGTCGTGATGGTTCGTTCGACCCCAGGGTGCAAAAGACAAAAGCAAGCGACTCAGGTTTGTTTAGCAGAAAGCAGTAATACAGTTTATTGCATGCTAACAATTAAGTTTTGTGATAGAGGGAGAGAGAGAGACAGAGATGAAGTAAAAAGGGTAGAGAGGGGGAAAGGATGGCATATAGCTACCAACAGACGGGACGTATCCTTGTGGTCGTCCGATGAGACACGTCTTCCATCCGTTGGGGAGAAAAAGATCTCCAAAGTCTTGTCTAAGAAAGTCACTTTTTATAGTCCTTTTCCAAAGCGAGTGGCCTCTGGCCAAAAGGTGGGGAGATTTATGGACTATTGTATGTGGAGATCGTAGCCCCATGATGCAGGTGCGGGGACAGGATGCGATAACCAGTACCAAGCAGCGTACCATGACAAGCACCAGGCACAGCTACAAACAGTCCTTGGCCCACAAGCATCCACCTCGGCCAGGCCGGAGCTCCGGTTCAGGGCAAGTGGTGCAATCTCAGGTCTCAGTCTCTGATGTTGGTCGTGAGGCAGATCAGAGAAAACTTCGGACCGACTCTTACAGCAATCCATCCTTTTCACTTGCCAGGCAAATTGCAATTGTCAGGCACCAGGCAAATATGGCATTTTTTGACACTGAACACCTGTAGCCGCCCTCTCACACAAGAGGTGACAAGTAAACTTAGAGTGGTTCATTGCATCCCTTGCAGGGATTTGGTCCCACACTCTTGTCTTCCTTTCCAGAAAAAACAATCTGAGGTGCTGTGATTTCATTTGAGGAGCCCAAGAAACAGGCCATTAATATCACATAGGGAAAGAGGATCTCTTATTCACAATAAAAAACTCGCCTCCAGACCCCATACCCTTTCCTTACCATTCCCTCAGTGCATGGAGACGCATGAGGAAATGGTGATGGGATCAAGTAGAGTGAGTGGCTGGGTATAAATGCACAAATACTTTAAACAGTTGAGGAAATGGGCCTGTGTGGTACCTTTTTCTTGATGCATAGGGGTCCAGAACAGCATTAAACCAGTATATTTTAGCAATTCCACTGTAAATTTTGAAGGCTTCATCAACTGCGACTCTGACAATTGGTAGCATTTTACACCCCTCCAGAGCTGCTGAGCCAGCCTGAGATGTACTTCATATTTCTGCTGGTCTGCTTCCTATTTCAGAGCTGGGAAAGTAAACGGACTGAAGAGTTAACAGACAAATAATTCTGAATTTGGTACTGGTCCCTCTGGATCTTTGTGCTGGTGAGGCGTAGGTGGGCTGACAGACAATTTCAGGTTCAGTACTGATCCCTGCAGGCCTCCATAAGCCAGGCAGCTTGATAAATAATTTCAGTTTCTCTGCTGATACACCTGAGTAAAAAAATAGATTCACTTTCTGGCCCAGTCCCTCTAGAAGGCCAGGGGATAAGCAAACAGAGGAACAATTCAGGTTCTGCTGTGAACTCTCACATTGTTCCAAATTTAGATTTTGGATGTGACCAGATCCTGCTCTTCACCCCCTCCCTTTGCTGAAGTGGGTTACAACTTCAGCTGTCAAGTTTGATTTTAAAAACCAAACTTTGTCCCATCTTGTACTAATGTAAATCAACCATGCTGAGAATTACTATCTTTATTTCTGAGCTGTTAGTTTTTTGAAAGGTGTGGTTGAAAATGGAACCACATCTCCTCTATTACTTCTAGCTTTCATTTAAGAATGCTTTGAAACAATAAAATGGCATACTTGCAGTAATTCCCTCTTTTATTTAACACCCAAACATGATGATGCTAATAATATGAGACAACAGATTCAGTTTCCTATTTTGGAGTTCCTTTCTGGGGTTTTTATTACTACTCTCCTCCCTTTGGTGCTGGGGAGAAAATCGCTGACTCTTGCTCCAGCCCAAGCCCATCTTTACAGTCCTAGATGTAAAGTCCCAGATCTGAATCTGCCTCCTTGTTCTCAGAGCTTTGCTCAGGACAGTTTATGACTGAGAAGTCCCAACAGCCTCCCAGGAGCTGTGATCTTCTCCTACTGCCCCATTCTTTTTGCTTTTCTGTTTTCTTAAAAAATATGTGTCCTCTTTTAAAATAACTAGTGAAAAGCATTTCATTACATGAAGAAAAAAAACCAACCCAGATTATTTTGGCCTAGGACTGTGGGATCTGTGGTGACCACTGCACACTGCAATTTGACCTCATGCCCCTTCCTTCTTTTTTTTTTTCTGTGAGGAATTCCCTGCTATCAGTCTCTCTTTTGGGAGAGAGAATAATGAGCAAGACAGAGTTGAAGTACACAGTAGTTTCTGGGATATTTCCTGAGATCCTGACTCAGAAGGTCTTGATTTTATTAATTAAGAGATTAATTTAACCAGTTATGAGTTGAAAAATAAGTATCTGGAAAAGGTTAGGTCTTTTATGTATCTTCTGGATTTGTGGCATCCAAGGAACCTCCTTTTCTTGCCTGATTCCCAAGGCATAGCTCTATCCTATCTTGACTCTATGGACTGGGTCTTTGTGAGAGAGACTAACAATTAAATGAGTTTATCACATGCCAGTGATGCAGTGAAATTCAATTAATTTGTTTGCTCTGCTTCCCAGAATGAGAAATAGACTTGGCGTAAATGTGAATGATGCCATCTCTCTGGTTCCCTGTCAGCAGATAAATGCAATCTGATGATTTTTCCAAGTCACACTGTCCTTCCCTGCACACACCTGGGTTCTGTGATGCTGCAGAAGATGGGAGGACACTCCACAAACACACTTTCCCTGCTTGGGTTTGCACAGCTTGGATGGAGATGTTATCTTTGTGCCCTGAGTAAACATGCAGGAGGGACCATGAATGGAAAGTCAGAAAGCTGCTCTGTCCTTGGCTGAAGATTTTGGCAATTCTTTAGCAGGATGAGGCCCTGCCTGGTAGTATGGCACTGGTGTGTTACTGATGTGAGGGGGCAGGGCAGGGGAAAGTTAAAAAAGAAAATCCCAGGAAGAATTGGGTGGGAAAGGTCATCACTGAAATGATTTTACTCCAGCTGTCAAGTCCTCCACAATAAAGAGTATCTAATAGCTTTCTCCCAGAGGAGTGGAAATCTCTGTACTTAAATCGTCCTGAAGAGGTGTGCTGGTTTTGCATGAAAGGAGGAGTGATGAGGAGCACAGAGCATACACACACGGGGGTTTTTCTTTATGAAAATTTCTTCTGTGGGTTGCAGGAACTAATTGGAAAACTGATTTAATAATTGACAGCCTGGAAAACTAATTAAAAGTTACTTCGCCTCCATGAATCACATTGGTAAAAGTAAACAACTCTTTCTTTTACTTCTGGCTGTTGAGCAGGTAACAACTGCTCAAGTAAGTAAGAGCCAAGTTTCCAGATGGGAAGAGATTGAAGAGAAATCATGAATAATTTAGCTGAAAAACTTTTTTTGTAAGCTATGAGGGTAGACTGGACTACACAGAAATTCCTTTAAATTATTGAGAAACACGTGGGGGAATTGATGTGTTTGAAAAAAGGATCTTTGGCCCCGAGGGAATGGGGGTTTCTGTTCTGGAAAATAGAAAAATAAACAGAGACATTTGATGGAAAAAAGAGATGAAGAAAATTTTTGCCTTTGAACAGCTTGTTCTTAAAAGTAATACTCTGAGTTTTAACATAACCCATTAATGGCTCTGAAAAGACTGTGAAGATTAGAAGAGTTTCACAATTTGCAAATTTTCCCAAGCAGATGCAAATTGTGAAAGTAAAGACTCATGAGAAAACTTTATTCTTCTCTTAAAAAACAACCTATAGCCAAAACAAAAAAAACCTTTTATTTCCAAAGTAAACTGAAATAATTATGTTAGTAAAAGACGGACTGAAGTGTCTTTGTGTGTTGTTGTTAAGAAATATAGAAAGTGGCGGGGGGGGGGGGGGGGGAAGGAGGGAGTAATCTAGAAATCTTATTCTAAATTTCTTTTTTTTCTCTGTGTTATTAATACATTTCTTCTTTATATCATTTTAAGTTTTAGGGCTGCCTTGTTTTTGCTCCTAAATCCTATCTCAAAGAAAAATTAAGTATAGTAAAATTAGCAAACCTAAATTAAACCAGGACAAGAGGACAACTTAATAGCTTTGAGAATTGGCAGGCTGACTTAAAGGTATTTGTACAATCGAAACACTAAGTCCACCTGCAATCCATTAAGTACCACAAATGCTGGAAGTCAGTTCAAGGTAAAAGTTCTTTTTCTCTTTTGTTCAGGCTCTTTTGTAAGAGAGAAAGTGGTGCTTGAACCAGGAATTTCCTCCAGTTCTCTAGCTTTCCATTATATGTGCTGTTTTGTCTGCTGTTTGTTCCCTCTCTTTCTCTGTCCTCACAGACCTTTTTCTGCTCATCAGTGTTCCCTCATCCTTCTCCCTGGCCCCTAGGCATAACTTTCTCCTCATAAGTGGGCCAACCCACTGTAAGTCACATCTGGCCTCACCTTTTATATGTGCACAACACTTGGCATCTCCCATCTGTATTCAACAGGACACACACTAATGATTTTCACTGGCTCATCCATTGAAGGGGTGTTTATTTGTGCATCAGGGGCTTGCTCCTCCACTTTTTCTCCTGAAATAACAATAATGCTACAGGCTCTGGAGGTTTTAGAGCAGAGTGTGAGATTTGGTGTTTGGAGAAGAGGGAAGAGTGAGAGACATCTGGCAGGTCATGGAAGTGTGGGTAAGGATTCCCTGAATTTCCCTTAATTTTAAAATTGCAAAAGCAACACATGAAGCCAAAGGGAGGTAGATGCAAAAACTATCAGGGTATAAACCCCATCCAACACGGGTGGTAAAGCTCAAGCTGCAGGATGTTGTGAAAGCCATGTGTTCGCATGGTTTTCGAGGGAAGAAGGGAATGGATGGAGGAGAAATCCTGTCAGGGCAACTAAATATGCAGAAACCATTTATGGGCCAGGAGCCAAGTATAAGGGGGCCTGAGACATTAAACTACAGCAGTTTGGAGTATAATGAAATCTTTGGGTGTTGTCTGCTGGTACCGAGCTCTCCTCCCCGGAGAGGGAAAGAGTTTGCAGGAAAATGGGTGGTTCCTGGAAGATATTCCAGCACTGGCTCCAGACAAACCTTTTGTGGCTGTTAGGCCATGGCAAAAATTTTACAGTGTAATAGAGTAGTGGGGAAAAGAGTGAACTGCTGTGATTTCAGCTGTTCAAGAAATTCACTTAGCATAGACACTACAGTTCCAGGAAAGCTCTCAGCAAACAGTGAAAGCAAATAGGGATTTTGTCTTAAAAAAAAAGTTCTGTTATCTGAGAGAGGGAATACAATCAGTTTAGAAGAGAATGACAGAAGATCTTTTTTATGTCTGACCTCTAAAAGTCCTGAAGTACATTAGCTAAGGAAGATTTAACTGTGTGTCAGGAGCACTGCTGGTAGACAGTTAAGAAGCTTCACCTGGACCTGGGAGAACTTCTATAGCAGATTAAAGATAAAGAGATTTTTTTAAAAAAGCAAGCAAGCAAAAAAATCCATTAACTCAATCACCAGAAAAAAACCACTACTTTTCTGAAACTCTGTTTCTGTATCAGATTTTAACAGCATCATAACAGAAAATAAAGCACCCCCACAAACCTCCTGTGCTTTAATGAAATTACAAGAAATGGTAATCATGGTATAGAGTAAATAGATAGGAGAGGGGACTACCTAAACGGCTGGAGCTAGAAAGCTATATTTTATTGCTCATGAACAGAGTCTAAACTATCAGTAGTGACAATCCAAAGAGCAGCATGAATAATGAAAGTTGCTTGAATTAATTTCAAGGAATCTTGATTGAAATTAAACCCCAAAGTGCTGTTAGCAAGCTGTTGTGCTAGCCTGGGAAGCAGAATAGTTTTGATTTAAAAGTGATGAGCGTGTGTGACAGGATGCTTCAGACTAAAGGCCTTCTGCAAGTTGTAATCCAGCAGTGTATTTTAGACTGAATCTTGGGCATTACTTAAAGAGGGAAAACTGATATGGATTTTCTGGTGCCAAGATCCATCTTGAGGTCTTTGTTTCACAAAACACACAGCCAAATGGTGGCATCAGTTCTCCAGAAAAGTGCAAGCACCAGTTTCCCACCCAAAGTTTTTGATTTGGGCCAGAAAGTCGTACCTACTTTTAAAATATAAATAAATAAAGCAGAATCTGCCCACCATATAAACAGATTTTGCTAAAAAAAAAAAAAAAAAAAAAAAAGGAAAAAAATTATCTGTTATTGATTAGATGTAGGAACAATCTCTGTATGGGGAGGAAACGCTGGATGATGATGTGATGATGCTGAATTTTCTTGCAAAACAATCATCATAAAGGGAAATCCAGTGAAAGAGATGGCATGGGTGATGCCTTAGGTTTTAGCTTTCATATTTTTCAGATTCTATACTGCTTTACTGTACAACTCTGAGCTACATAAAAATGTTAGCAAGTCCTCTTCACAGTTTAGTTAGACAAAACAATGCTTTTCCAGCCAGAGCACCAAGGACACTGTTGCAACTTCAGGCCCAAAGAAGTATAAACAACAGCAAATTGAGGAGAGTAAATTGAGAGGATGGGACTTCATAACCCAAAGCTGTTATTGGACAATTGACCTCAATATGCAAATGGACCAAAACTTATAAAAGTGTGAAAACTGGTGAGCAGTCGTCCATCTTGGGCTGAGCCCCAGCCAGGCTCTTGTACTGCCCAAGGTGTATCCTTTAAAGGCCTTTTAATAAATACCTACTTTATTCCTTTAACTCTATCTACACTCTGTTCCAGGTCAGCCTCTCCAGGAATTGTGGGAACAAAAGGCAATCCAACTCTGGTGCAATTACAGGTGTATAATCATGACTTGGCACGTTGAAATCATGCTAAGACCACACAGGTATCCAAGGCAGTGATAACCATGTGAGGCACCTGGGATGGGGCAACCACAGAGAACAGAGTGTGAAATGTGCATGAGGTCTGGTGATGGTGGCATTTGTGAATATGACCTTGGGAGGATCTCAGCAGTCCCTCCAGCATGGAGAAGGAAAAGGGAAAGCTGGGAGTTCTGCAAATGCTGTGCTGGATTTTGTCATTGTCCTGGTTTGAAGGACAGGTGTCTGCCAATAAAAAGGCAGAAGCTTCTCTTTGAAATGGAGAATATGAACCCTCTTCCTCCAAGTTATTATTAGAATTTTGAAATTAAGGGGCTATCAGAAAAAGATGAAATTAGGAGTAACAGTTCATTACTAGGAAAATTAAAATAGAAATACACTATTACAAAGAACAATCCCAACCCTGACAGAGTCAGAATACAACCTGACACCCTGTCAGTCAGGGTCTTGGTAGCAATCCCATTAAATGGTGGCTACAGTGCTCCTGCAGTGGCAGATGTGGTTCGGTTGAAGCAGTACTCCTGTAGAAGGTGCAGTTTTCCTCTGAAGGTCCAGGGATGATGTGGAAAGGTCCAGTTTTCCTCTGGAATCCAGTGGAAAGAAGGTAACTTGCTGTCCAAAATCTCAGGTTTTTTTGTCTAGGTAGGAAAGGCTTGGCTCTTCCCCCTGACTGGAGCATCTCCCAATGGGATGATGTAATTTTATCAGTCATACAGTGGGACTCAATGGGCCAGCAGCAGATGATATCTTCCTGGAGGGAGGATGGGTTGTGGAAAAGATAAATCCAGCTGGTTTTAAAGATGGCCCATTAGCAGACAGTATGTGCCATGGAGATAAGGGTCACTGCCCCACCCAGCTTCAACAGATGGTGATAGGAAACACATTTCTGGCCACATCAACACAACACAGTCATTTGAACAGGAAATGAGAGTAGGTAACTTAGTTGGGGAAAAAGCTTGGCATTTCTGTTTTTAAAATAAAAGCTTATGGCTTTTCATCCACAAAGCACTATAACAAGGGATTTTTGGTATTTAATCATGGTATTCACTGGCCCACAGGGGCAGTTATAGGGAATAGAGGATGTGGTTGATCTTAGAGCTGTCACTGAAATGCAAACCCCATGGCAAAGGATGGAGGGGAGTCCAGGTTCCAATAAATAAAAATAGTGGTGTCTTGGATGTTCCCATAACAATGCAGCTTTATAAAGAACTGGATAATTAGCTATGATATTACTGAGGAAAGCTGAACACCACTGTGGTGTTCTCTTATCAGGATTGTGATATTTCAGCTGACAGTGGTATATGTACTTTTCATTACGCTGTTGTGGAAAAAGTGGAAGTGCTCATTAACTTTCCTGGGAATCAGATGCTTCTTCTGGATAAATATACCTGTCACAGCTTTACCAGATCATTATGTTATAAGGGGATGAGCTGTCCTGGAAAATTTGCAGCAGATTAAATTTGAAATTAGACTGGATAATCCAGAGACAAAGCCTTAGCAAGTGAAAGAATTGTGGAAAGCAAGGCGCAGTGGCTGAAGATTCACAGGCAGAATGGGATCTGTGAGCAAAAGGAATGTTATGCATGTCTTGGAGCTATGATAACCGTTTGTCAAACAAAGGAAGTCACCTGGCAGGCACACCGAAGATAGAAATGCAGAACAGATCTCTCATCTGTGGATGGTTTTTTAGCAAAACAGATCAAAATGGTTTTTAGCAGTCAATCCAGACCAAAATGTTGGCATTTTAATATGAAAACCTTCACAGAGAGAGGAACAGAAATTACCTGCAGTTTACAAGCACAGCACAAGTGGTTGACAGAAATGAAATCTCCACATAGCAGATTGTCCAGGGAAGGAGCGGCGGTCTGCATCCAGGCACAGAAATGGGGGAAAACAGAAAAAAAATTCTGAGCAGCAGCCATGCCTGGATTCTGAGTAATCCAGAGGGTTTGGTTTGCTGCCCTCATGGATCCATGACTGAAGGCAGTTGCAGTATTCCATCTGATTTTTACAGCTGGGTTGCTTTGTTAGGTCTGGGAGTGTGCTGTGGAGAAAGTTGGAGGTAGCTGGAGGCAGCTGGAGATAGCAGCAGAGAGAGACAGTAGGATATGTAGCTCTGTGAGAGAACTGTTCATCCTTTTGCAAAGAAACCGTAGGGCTCTAATGAGCAACCTGGCTCTGTCTGCTATAATTTCTGATGTCTGGGGCTTCCCTGAAGTAACAAGGTCACTCTCGGAGGGAATGACTGTCAATAGCAAATGGATACAATGGACTTCAAAAAATAAAATCAAAAGGTAGGGTCAGGACTCTGGGCAGACTGCATTTAAGATTTGGTTATTTTTTCTGGGATGCTATTAGATGTCTTTGGCAAGCTCATGACCTCCAGGTAGAGTCACATATCAGAATTAATTCATTTCCTCCTTCCCTTTCCATTTATCATGTATGCAAATCTTCTGTTAAGAGACAAGACTTATTTCTGCACCCAGTGAAAAATATGAAAATTGTAGCAGCTGATAAGTCGCAAAGAGTCCAATCCCTGTAAACATTCCTGGCATTGCCCAGAAAACTGGAGTTTTTAGCTTTGGAGGGACCATAATTGGCAGAATATAGTGGTTAATTTTGTTTAGTGGAATTCTTTGTGCTTTGTAGGTATTGCAGTGTGTGAGTTGGTGCCTTCAAGTCTGCAGAGGTTGATGTCTGTCATAGTGCACTGCAATTAAGAGATGTTTTTAAAAGACAGAAATTTCCATTTAAAGTAAATGGAAGTGGAAGAAGTCCAAGTGTGAGTTACTTAGAATATTTATCATAAAACAGCAGAATTAACTGAACTTGATCAAGATTTCTTTTTAAAATCACTGTATAGGTCCTGTTGGCTTTGAAAAGTGGCAGCAAACATTTTGTGAAAGTAGCTATTGACCTCAGATCTTTGGCCATGTAGACATTAAATGTAAAGCTTGTTTCTTGACAAGAGTCATCCATATATTAAAAAGATCTTATGATAATATGGGTTTTTTAAGCGCTACACAAAACCTCAAAACAATACAGGTTTGTTCCTCAGTTAAGATGCCAGCTCAGATGCAATTATAATAATTTAATAAAAATACAAGTTGAGGCTTTTTCTCAAAACACCCAGAAATGTGCCAGTTAAGAGCTGTATGAAGAGATAGGAGATGAAATCTTGAAGGCACTGCAGCACTCATTGTGATCCTGCATGGATTTGTAGGGAAATGGGACTGCTTCATCTCCAGCTCTGGTGAGTTCTTACAGAACAACCCTGACAGGGTTTGTCTTGTCCAAGCTGGCTCCTGGCTTCTGCAGGGAATGTCTGTGCTCAGTACCAGACCACAGCAAGTCAGTAACTGTGGGCACCCACATATCCTGTTTTTACAGGAGAAAGTACCCCTTGAGCTGGAGCAGAAAACACAAACTCCTTCATGAATAGGGTGGCAGCATGCTTGTGTTTTTCTCAGGTGATTTTGACAAAAAGTGTTCTTTCTGTTTACAACAATGGCGTTGGTCAGAGAATCTTTGCTGCTGCCTGAATCCCACTGGAGGATGCAGAGGAACTCATTCATCCTGTTTCTATGGAAACTCATAAAGGGGGTAGGGGCTGCAAGATGACAAGGGAGGAACAGGGAGAAGCAAAATAAAAACTAGAACAAGTCATTAACAAAGTACTCTGATTCTGTGCCATTTGTTGACTTTTTTCATTGAAGAGTTTTGTACCATTGAGATGACTGCAAGATAGTGTCCCTAAATCCAGAGGCAAAGGAGACTTTAATAATGCAATACTGGACTGACAGAGACAGCTTATGCTAATTGTCCTCTCTCTAGTGACTTCAGAAGCACCAGATTGGAGCCTATAATTTCTGACATGCCCATAAGAATAAATGTTATTAAATTTCTGGGATGGAGTTTGCTACCAAGTGCAAGTTCACTTTTCTTTGGCTCTGCTAGGGAGATCTGGGTAGCTGAGCACTTCTGAGAAATGATGCAAGGATTGGAACTGTAAATATGCATTTTTGAACCTCTGCATCTTGCATAAAAATCCTGCTTTGCAGAGCAGCTTTATCATCAGGTCTGAAGATGGCCAAACCTCTATTTCAGGAATTAGCTGTGCCTGTAGTCAGCTGTAGTCAGCTGGAGTTTGGATCATTAAGAATGCTGTAAGATGCAGGAAAGCTTTTGAGGTATCCAAAAGGCACCCATAAATTCAAAACCAATTGGTTCATCTGATCCTTCTGGGCAAAAGCCTAAGAATGCAGATCTACCTGCACCTTTGGGCATTTACAAAATATTTTCGGCTTTATTCATAGATCAGTTAAAAAATGGGACTTGGACACTAATATCCTGTTTCAAAAATCTTGCAGGCTCTCCTAGACAAACAAGGCAGGAGAAGAGCAAAAAAAACCCACACATTTTTTTCCATCTCCTGGTTAAATGCACACTGCAGCACAACGTGCTTTGCATGTAGGTCCATGTGATGAAATAAAGCAATCAAAAGCAATGTATAATAATGATAGCTACTTCCAGAGCTGTCAGAGCTCTGTGGTGTCCAGGCCAAACATCCCCAAAAAACCTTTATTCAGCTATATTTTCTCCATACGCTGCACAGATTTATTACCTTTGTTGACTTTCCAAATGTTCATACTTGGAATATTCATTTGTCAAGGCTGCTTGATCTGCAATCAATCTCAGTGGTTTCAGTGCCATGGACAGCAGTATGAAAGCCTTGTTTTAAGGATCACCTAAACCTTGCATTAGTCATTGTTGCAGAGTAAGGAAAGCTGGAATAATCTACCCCAAGTGCTTGTTCAGAATTGTGTCAGAGAATTTGGTTTATGTAAGTTGTCACAGCACCTCAGGCCTTCTGGACAGACAAGTTTCTCTGCACCTTTATTCAGACATGGTAAATTGCTGACACAAAGGATAGATGCAACTTTGCTTCCCGCAGTGCCTCCAACAAGGCTTGAAACTCTTCAGAGCAGGGAAATTGAGGCTCAGTTTGCTATTTCCCCAGATCATCTACTGATCCCATCAGCACTTATCCCACGGGATCATTCCCAGCATCTCGGTAAATTTCCCCAAGTCTTAAGACTCAGACTGCAAGGCAATTGACTCTTAGCTGAGAGAAGGCAGGCCCTCTTTCCCTGTGAATGCCTCTGGAAATAAGCCAGTTTATGTGAGTATTCAGCTGTACTGAGGGTCTCTGACCTGGGTGGATAGGCCAGCAGTCATTGTCTTTCCAACAAGTTCATAAACTGCAAACCCATCTGCAGAAAAATCCATTCTGCATTCCTGGTGAGCTTGAGCAAAGTCTGCTTCTTTTTGTTTTGGAAAGCCTCTGGGCTATTTTTGGCAATCTCATGCATTTATACATCTTCCCCAAGTGCCAGAAAAGCTTCCAACTTCCTACAAATCTCCTTTTCAGAAATCCTTTCAAGGAGTAGCATAAGTAGCTTTGACTTATGGATGGCCCAACTTAGGCTATCAAATTTCCATCAGTATGGCAGAGGTTTTGTTTCCTCCTGCTGTTTCCAGGACACCACAAGGTAATGAGAAGCACAAGGGTTTGGGTGGATTTTAGGTTGCGTGGTCCCTTCAGCCCTTAATCGTGGCCCATCCCCAGGGTTTATAAACCCTTCATGTCCAAGCTGCCAGGCTGACCTCTCAGCCTCTCATGCACAAGTGACAGAGCAAGGAATTGGATTGACATCAAATGGAGTATGGCCAGCTGCCATCCATTTCAACAGCAAGATGGACTGCAGGGGCTGGCAGACCCTCTCCATCCTCAGCCTGGCACTCCTCTCCCTGCAAGAACAGGAAATTCTGACCTCCTGCTTCGCCCAGCTGGATGTACAGCATACTCTGGGTTTGCTGCTGTATGGGGTTGTAGATTAAAGCTACTTCTTATCCACAAAGCCCACTCAGTTGTGATGAAGAATTGTCTCTGATCTGTCCACATCCTGTTCTATGGTTCATATCTATTTATGCACTTTTCATTAACACTTCCACCCAGTGCTTTTGGGGCACTCTGCGGACAAGTTTCCATGGATAAAACACCTGCACTAGTTTGAGATTAGTGTGGCTTTGCCTATCCCCCTATCCATCCATCTGCTCACTTATCCCATTTTTCTGTTATAACATATTTTTCACGTATCTGAGGATCCTCAGCCCCGCCATTCCAGCAGGTGACTGGAAAATAGACAGAATTGTTTAAAAAGAAATGGCATTACCAAACCATTTTCTTCCCCATTACCTCACTTTCCAAGGAATTTGTCACTCCGGCTGCTGTTCAGCTGGCCCTTCTTGAGTATTTTTGCTGTGAGATGTTGTTCCAAGCTCTTTGTGAATGTCCAGCATCCTCGTGCTGCTTCCTTCTCTAAGGAAGAAGAACAGAGAATCACACTCATAGCAAGAAAAGGTGAATGCCAAAAGGGTAAAAATAGCCTTGGAAGAGCTCTTCCTACCCACTCCATACCACTCAAGCTTTAGTTCATTTTTCACCTTCAGCTTTGCTCCCTTCTGTATCTGGGTCAAAAAAAGCCTGCATTATCTAATGCTGAGCTTCTTTTGGGAGAAGAAAGGTCTTTCTTTCTTTCTTTGGAAAAACAAAGTTCCTGCATTGGTTCTGTCACCCACAGAGCCATGGAAAGAACCTAACTTTTCCAACCAACTACCTAATCCTGAGCACCGTAGAAAAAAATTGTCCACAATTTTTCACTCGAGCCCCAGGCTGAGGTCTGTCTTTAGTGACACTGGACTTTGCAACAGAGATTTTTGCTTTTCTCTCAGAGAAAACACCTGCAACCTGGATTTCTTCTTCCCTGCATGCTCACCCTACAGCTGAATCGTTACCCAGGTGTTCCTGGTGTATTGCCCAGAGATGCTTCTCCTGCCTGTGGACTGATTTCTGCAGACACCACCTCAATGCCAGGAGAGTTCAGAGCTGGTTCTTTTCTAGAGCTCAAGGAGAGCTTTTTATAAAAGCTCAAGGCAGACTTTCAGCTTTTTTCTCACTGGACGATCTGAGATGGAGCAGAACAACACCAAATTTACAAAAACTGGAAATTTCATCCTTATCCCTCTCCCTTCCCCATCCAAAAAGCCTTTGAAACTGGCCATTAAGAGATACTATCAATGCCAAGAATGTAATAGGAGACAAGCCCACATTAGCTGCTTTTATAGCTAAGGAGAAAGTTCTTTTTCATCAAAGAAAATTTAGATAACAACTCTTTGGAAAGGTTAGGAATCCACAGCTCCCAGCCTTACAGTATCTACTAGTTGGTGAAAGTCAGGAAATAATTTTGTTTTGGACAGATTGCTGTTTCCTAGGGGAGTTTTATGCCTTCCCGGCAGCAAAATTGTTATGAGCAGTTATTCAATTCTGCTTTCATTAGCATTTCATGCTCTGCATTGATTTCCAGCTGCAATCACCTGTGTCCTGGGGACTCATGCTGCTTAATCACCTGGTATTATGCTAAAGCCTATATTTGATCAAACAGGTACTTTACATAAAATCAAAAATAATTTCTGTTTCCAGGACCTTTCCTAACACTTTCAGTGGTGCTGATGACTTGAGCAGTTCCAGTCTCTCTGTTCCTCTTTGGTGACAAATTCTGAGAGGAGCAGTGGCTCCTCATGGCCAGGATAAATTCATTTTTCTTCAGCTGCCATTCACAGAGTGCTCTCCCTGGCAGGCAGCTTGGAGAAGAGTTATTTGGCTTGAACTAACAAATCTTTGCTTTAGATCCCGTGAGATATGTTTTCATGGATGCTTTGTTTTGCAGTGTAATTCATGTTATCAGTGTTAATGGATTCTTCAAATCCCTATGTATCCTGCTGCCACTGTCACCCCAGCATGTCTTACATCAAATATATGCATGAGGGAAGCAATAATCAGAGAGAGACAAAGCAGAGGCCAGAAGGTGTGGGATCAAAGGCACTGTACCTGAGGGATACACCTGCACAGGGAAACCCCTGCTCAGAAGGGGGCCTCACTTGGGGAAACCTTACTGGAAGACCCAAGCATTTATTCCCAAATGTGGTTGCATCTATCAGGAAAAGATTTTTTCTGGAAGGTGTGACTATAGAGACAAGAACAGCTCTTGAAAGAGGTCTGTACCCTGCATCCCTCTGCATAATTTTCACTGTGAATCTTCTCTCACCTCAATGTCCATGCAGCAAGACAGCCCTGGCACTGTGGCAGCCGTTTCTTCACCTTCTAGGTCCAGCACTAAGCTCTCCCTGCATTCCCAGAAGCTTCTGAAGGATGCCATTCTGCATCCCATGGATCTGCCCTCGCCAGTCTTCCCATTCTCATGGAGTTCACAGAGAGCTACCAGAGCTGGAGAAACAGAAGCACTCAGAATCATAATCCACAGGGCAGGCTTGGTACACTGCATGGCCTCCTCCTGCTGCTTTTTCCCCTGCCTGAGTGTCTTAGGCATTTCTGGGATATGGCTCCAGAGATGGAGCTCTGATGGAGTCAGAGCTCTTTGTGTCTGTCCTGGTTTGAAAGACAGGTGTCTGCCTATAAAGGCAGAAGCTTCTCTTTGAAATGGAGAATATAAAACCCCTTCCTCCAAATTGTTATTATAAATTTGAAATTAAGGGGTCTCAGGCAAAGATAGGGGAATTAGGAATAACAATTCTTTACTAGGAAAATTAAAATAGAAATGTGGTATTACAAGGAACAATCCCAACCCTGACAGAGTCAGAATACAACCTGACACCCTGTCAGTCAGGGTCTTGGTAGCAATCCCATTAAATGGTGGCTGCATCCTCCTGCAGTGGCAGATGTGGTTCAGTTGAAGCAGTGCTCCTGTAGAAGGGTGCAGTTTTCCTCTGAAGGTCCAGGGATGATGTGGAAAGGTCCAGTTTTCCTCTGGAATCCAGTGGAAAGAAGGTAACTTGCTATCCAAAATCTCAGGTGTTTTTTTTCCAGGTAGGAAAGGCTTGGCTCTTCCCCTTGACTGGAGCATCTCCCAATGGGATGATGCAATTTTATCAGTCATACGGTGGGACTCAGTGGGCCAGCAGCAGATGATATCTTCCTGGAGGGAGGATGAGTTGTGGAAAAGATAAAGATGATTGCCCCAGCTGGTTTTAAAGATGGCCCATTAGCCGATAGTGTGTGCCACAGAGATAAGGAAATCACTACCCCACCGAACTTCAGCATATGGTGATAGAATACACATTTCTGGCCACATCCTATATTGCAACCCAAGACAGTGTCACATCACAAAATATGTATCCAACACATCCTTGCATTACAGCCTTCCCCCTTCTGGCACTGCTGGCCCCATGTGGGATAGCATACATAGATATATTTGGGGAGGGTTTGGGATGTGAGGCTGAGTGCTTCCCCAAGCAGCTCCACCAGGCCTGCAGAGACAGGGAAGGACAGCATCAGCAAATGGCCTGAAACACCCCTGTACTCATCTGGACACAACACAGAGTTCACCCTGCCTGAGGGTGACAGGAGACACTTTCCCCTTGCTCAGAGCTGATTTTTATGATTTCTGTACATCTGTGTCTTGCTCTTGCTGTCCAACTCCAACACACACCTGCAGGGAACATCCAAGATGAAAGCCAAGTAAATATTCCCTAACTTGTACAGGCCTATTTCTTATGATTAGTTGAAGAAAGAAGCTGTCCTGTATGAACAAGAGATCCAGCTTAGTGGCTGAAACAAAAGATGCACAAAATAATTAAGCTTATCTTGAATTTATTTGGCTTGACCTCCAGGGCTTATTTAACAGCTTTTTGGCCCAGCTCATTTCTCCTGTATTCTTTTTTCTTCCTTCCTCAAAGACAATTCTAAACTACAAATGCAATTCAGAAATGATCAGCATTTGATGTAACTGAATTTATACTGTGAAATGAAAGAGTTTTTGTGATTTAAGATATTTTCCCACATTTTCTGCTGAAGTAAATTCATAAGCAGATTTTTTATCCCCTCAAAACTCCATTTTTTTGGTTCAATTTTTTTTAATGAAACAGAAGATCCTCTGCCACTTCTCTGCCAGCTCACTTAGTTATGGTTCAGTGGGTGTGCTGTTTGTTGTGAGCATAGGGAATGTCACAACAAATTTGTTCATTTGAGACTTCTTAAAACAAACATACAGAGGAGGCTTAAAACTCTAAGTGGGCATCTGCATTAAAAAACCCACTCAGTTAATATTGAGGAAAATTAGCCTACCTAGCTAAAGGATATGTCTCATAAAGCCAGTACTGGCTTTTCCCAAAGGGAAGTGCATTGGTACATGAATAGGCACCCACGTGGGAAAACATTTATTTATGTGAATAGAGGAAAAAAATTGTTTCTCAATTAAAACCTCCCAGTTTACATATTCAAATATCCACTAACCTAACCCTTTGCCTTCAGGAAAGCCTTACCAAAGCATCAGATCAGAACCAGCATTACTAAGTCAGCCCCATTCTGCATTAATCTCTGCAGGAAAGGTTTGTGTGAGATAAACCCTGATGTGTTCCATAGAGAAATCCAGCAGCACTCTCCAGGGAGGAACATGAAATAGCTGGAAACCCTGGAGCTTGCAGAGCAATTTTCATCATAGCCTGGTGCAAATCAGGAGCTGACTCACCCCACCAACCTGCAGGTTACAGGGATAAGTTTGATATAAACTCAATCTCTACTTTCCCTCATTTTTTAAGGGGCCAGGAGGAAATTTTGCTGCTCCTGGAAGCATGTGATTCATGTGGCCCCCCTCCACACCACACACCTTGCACCTGAGTGACTGCCAAAATATTTCCTTTATCTATTACTGTCCCAGATGGCCAAGAAGCAAAATAATTTGTACCTGCTCTGGCCAGAGGGGAGGCAAATCCAGTCCGATGGGCTGACCAAGAGTTCAAGGTTACATTTTCAGCATATGCCTCTGGGTTTTGGATTGGCAAAAGACGGTTTTGCCTTCTGAGAACCTCTTCAAAAATACCCCTTTTCTGTGCACAGAAAAGTGCAAAGATAACTTAATTGTTTGGAACTCTGCTCCTATCCCTTAGAAGGAGTGGAGCGGGTGCTTTCATGAGAAGTAAGTGTTTCACTGCCATCAGCACAGGCATTTTACAAGAGATCCTTACATAAAAAAGTTAATTTTCTGGTCTTAAAATGCAGGCAACTTATCACAGCCAGTTGTGCAGTAAGCACTGAGCAGGGAAGATAAATGTCTTCATTTTTACAGAGTTAAATCTTGCTAATTAAGACCACATGGCTGCTTGCTAGAAAGAATTTGCATTGATATCTAATATTTCCCACGTGTGTTTACCAGAAATGGATGTCTCAGCCTCATTAGGCATTAACCTCCTCTGCTTCCCCAGAGCATTGGTTTTGAGGAAAGGGTGTTTTATTAGTGAGAAGGGCTGTGCCTCTGTAGACCTCAGTTTTTTAAAGAATACCCCTCCAGTGGTGTTATTTGTAGGCATTCTGTCTTGTGTCCCCCCTCCCCATCTGATAGTGAGGATTTCGTGAGAGTGCAGGAAAGGGAAGATAGGGGTCTTTTTCCAAGACATTTAACTAATGCCTTACATGGGATGAAATCCTCTTGTCCACTTAGTCTACAAGGACCAGAGATGCTTTCCAGTGCAGAGACTTAAAAAGGCCAAGAGTGGGATTGCAAATTTCCATCTGTACCCACCGTGTGACACCTCCCTAGTTGGTGTTTCAGAAGAGTTTTGCATTTGATGCTTTGGTTGTGAGGGATCTTTCTTACAGTGTTTAGCTGATGACTCAGTGCAGGTCATGAAAAGGTGAAGAAAAGGAAGAAAGGGAAAATGCTCTCCCCTAAACAACTCACTGAGCTGGATGCCCTGGTACTGCCTGCCATCCAGGACATGGAGAAGATGAGCTATCTCCCACATGCCACTTTGCAGCTGGGCAGGAGACAGATGTAAAGGAAGGCAGGGTCCAGGGAGCTGTGAGGAAGAGAGACTGAAGGAGCTGAGGAAAGAACCATGGCTGTGGGAGTAGCACTCAGCAGTGAGCTCAAGAGGGGATCAGGCTGAAGGAGGCAAAGGAAGGCCTGGACAGCAGAACTGGGACATGCCAAAACATTTGCTAAATTAGCACCAATATGCTAATTTGTTGAAGACTTTTGAATGCCAAACCACGTTTTGGTGTTTGCAGCTGAAGAGACACGAAAGAAGGATCTTTCATCACCTCTGTGTTCTATTGTTTCCAAGCTCTCTTTAATTCATAAATAGAACAAACAATCAAAAAGATTGAGGTTTTATTGCAAAATCCCTCTTTTACAATCTCTCAGTATAACCTAGTGCTGGACAAACACGTTTCACAAACTTGGTGATAATACTGATGGTTGTTTGCATCCATTAATGCTAAAGCAACCTGCAGCAAAGTAGGCAGCACACATTTGGCTTTAAAAATGCTGAAGCCAAAACACTAATGCTGCAAATTGCAAGGTCCATTTAAATGAAAATGAATGTTAATATGTTTGTGTAAAGCCAAAATGGAATTTAACAGAGAAAGCTGTGAAGCAGGATATTTTGTCACTGGAACAAATCATCAGGAGGACTGAAATGCATTGGCTTGACATTATCAGAACGACCCAGGCAAGGTGAAAAGATTTGTCCTGACATTTATTTGTGGATGGATAATTTCACTAAATGGATTTTCTAAGGGGAAACCATTTTTGACTATTTTGTGAGAGTTCTACCTAATGAGCCAGCAGGAAAGACCAGTGAAGGGCACTAGAGCTGCTGAACCTTCCCTACTCCACTGTCACTGTCAGCAACACTGTTATTACTGCTAATTCTTTCCATTCAATTATAAGCATTGTTGATTTTCAGCTTGGGTTTTGGAGTTTTTTTCTCCCTAAATTATCTGGTTTGGGAGTTTTCATGGGCCAGAAGAGATCCAAGATGTTGCTGCAGACAAAGAAATACATTATTAAAAGCAGGTAAGTGGCTCCTTCCTCAGAACATTCCAGCTTTTTCCATGAAAGGTGAATTTCCCAGCGACAGTATGTGTGGTTTTCCATCCTCTGGGGTATTCACTAATTGTTAATAACTTTGATAATTACAGTGTTGGGCTGGACTGCTGCAGAGACAGGTGGTTAGCAGCCCTGTCATGTATAGTTCTGCACAAATTGATCCCAAGAGGTGCTGCACCCAGAGCAGGAACAGGTGAGTCCAAACCTGGTGTCTGCAAGCAGGCCACTGCTGGATAAATGTGCTTTTCGTTCTCCTGGGAAAGCAGTGCTCACTGGTGACCTGTGTGAGGCAGTTCACATCCTAAACTACGGGCTGTGTCAGGTGCCACCACGTCACTGCCCTCAGACATGGCTGGCAAAGTGGAAAAAAAAGGGCAACCAGAGAGCAGAGAGAATTGTGGAAATGAACAGGAGTAAAGGATCCTAGAGAAGGGCAGAGAAAAAATCCTGGAGGTGAGCCTGGACAGATGATGAAATATATATCCTTCAAGCAGGCAATTAGCAACAAATCTTCAGGTTGATGAGTTTTCAGCCTGGCTCAGTGACAGTGTGGTGAGGAGTGAACAAGGGTGTTGTAATTGGTCTGGGATGTGCAGGTGATAAACTGACCCTCTTCTGGAGGAAGGTGCACTATAACTCCTGTGTCTCAGGGCTTGCACCTCCTTGGAGCTGTGGATAAATCACCCTGGAGAAGGTCAGGACCACATCATCACAACAGTGGTGAAGAACAGAAAAGGAATTTTGTGTCAGTCACCCTCAGAATCCAACACTTTTGGACTTTTACCATGAGCTATGGACTAAGCATGAGCAATAAGTAAAGCCAGAAGGTAAATGTAGACCTTGTTTAGAGACAAAATAATTAATAAAGTGAGATTGCAGCTGCACTCTTTCAGCAGAGCTGAGGGTAGACAAATTTGTGTTGGACTCCTCCTCCAAAATAAGTCTGCAGAGTATCTCTCAGGGGCCACTGCAGCTTGGCAGCAGGAAAACAGGTGAGATCCCTGAAAGAGGATCTCAGAAAAATCTCCTCTCAGCCCTTCCAGACACCTCTGCTTCCTGCTGCCTCTGCTCCATGTTTACCAGCAGATTTTCCTAGGTGTGTCCCACCTGCTCAGTTCTTTTGTAAGTCTGGCCTCTGCAGGAGAACTCAGCTCTTTCAGAAAACCTGCTGTGAAAAGAGTGGAATGAAATATGTTGACTCCCATGGGAAGGTCCTTGCTGTTTCCAGCAAGCTTTGGCTCATGCTGATTCATTTCTCCTCCCTATTCTCAGAAAATAGGAGGTTCAAAAGGTCACAGTGAAACAGGGTTATGCACTTCACCACTGATGTAGCACAAAGAAAATACATGCTGTCCAAAGAATAAATGAAGTCACACTCTCAGTTCTTAACTTACTTCAATTGAGTATATAAAAGAAAACTAAATTTCATTATCAGACTCAACAGGAAAAGCTAAGCTGGAGGGAGGCAGTGCTTTATTAATTCACAGGGCTGTACATCACACATTATGTCTGGCAGAAAAAGTGTTTTAACTTGGAGGAAAAATTAATTTTAGCTGGAAAGAAACAGTGTCTAATGTGAGTACACCACCATTTCTTCAGCAATGTGGATTACAATCTTAAGGTAAATATTCTAATTGTCAGCTTTCTCTCTGTAATGCCCTGATGTTTTCAGTAGCCCCAATTGACATTGGCACAGAGCTCCAAAGTGCAGCCACATGCTCTGTGAGAAGGCAGCAGAAACACTGTTTCTTAGTGTCCCTTCCTTTTTTTTGTCTCCCCATCCAAAAAGCATCTTTTGAAATGGAAAAAGCCTTCAGGTGTTGAACTCCAGCTGAAAGCCAGAAACTATCCTTTCTCCCACTGTCCTGGTGAATCAGTGGTGCTGCTGCAATTCAAAGTAACCTTTCGACGCCTGTGAATTATCTTCTTCTTCCTACTTTTAGGGTTTTCTTTTTCTAACTTCTTCATTTCTCTATTTCCTCCTGCAGGAGAAGGACTGGCAGGCTCTACCTGGACTGCCATCATGCATTAGTTGAGTGACTGGTTAGAGGCATCAGAGCTATAATGTAATTTATATTCATTATGCCTCTCCAAAAAAGCAGGTAATTTGAGGGAAGATTGAAGCTGTGGACAATTCATTAGATGCTCATCTCAAAGGGAAGTGTGTCAGACAAGAGAAACTGAAATGCTTC
The DNA here is from genome assembly GCA_034336665.1 of Luscinia megarhynchos. Lineage (NCBI taxonomy): Eukaryota > Metazoa > Chordata > Aves > Passeriformes > Muscicapidae > Luscinia > Luscinia megarhynchos. The sequence goes on along the minus strand of CM067565.1, from coordinate 99,556,934 downwards.
TGCGTATCAGGAACTGATGCAATGTTCCATGTTAAAAATGCCTCTCACAATTATGTATTTTGGAAAATTTGCCTTTGACTGTGGGGAATCATAGTAGATCTGGGTTTCACACAGATGAGTTAGCATAGATGCATTAGGAAATGACAATCAAAACCCTGTTCCCACCAAAGCATCCCATGAAAGTTGGAATAAATCTTCTAATTGAAAACTAATTGGGGTTGTACCGAGAAACGCCAAACAAGACTGTGCCAGTTCAGATCATTCCCTTTCTCACGCACCAAGGACAAATGAAGGTTCCCAACAGTGTTACACGGTGAGATGTATTTGCATCTGGCATTGAGAAAAGAGTGCCCACTCTGGGAGCTGTGCAGGCAGCTTCTCTTCAAGGCTGTTCTACCACTTCTTGCAATAGCAAACACAGAGTTCCACAAAGACTGAGACCTCTGAGGCATCCTTACCACCCTCACACATTACAGCACCTCCCTGATTCAGGAGAGGGTTGGTGCACATATTTAAAGAAACTCCTGGCAGACCAGGCCAAACTTGTCACCTCCAGGTCATCTGGCACTGAAACACACTCAGCTCTGACACCATCCAGACAGGAATGTGCACTGGATAGAAACCAGAACTGCATTGCTGCAGATTAATAATGGGAACCTTCTCCGGTGGGATCAATATCCCTCTTTGAGATCATCTGGTTAGGATGAAAAAGTGCAAGTTCATGTGAAAATGAGAAGTTTCTGCTGGTTTTTCTATTTTACCTCTCCTAGGCTCAACAAAGAGAGCAATTAGCCTCTTACCTCTTCACTGCCACCTTTTACCTACTAAAAAATTATTGAAAGCCTCTGCTCAGTCTCTTATTTTCCTGGATAACTTGTTCTTTCCTCTCATACTGTGTGTTACAGATGTCCCATCTGTCTTGCTCCTGCTCCTTTCTCCTCACTGGTATTTTGGCAGTGCCCCTGCATCATTCTTGTATCACAGCTTCACCGTCAGGCACAGCACTTGATTCAAGACCCTCACATCCCTGAGGTGACCAGAGCAAAAGCATTGTCTTTCAAGCTGCACTCCCATTTTCACTATTCCAAACCAGCTCTGCCTTTTTGCTAGAGCATCCTGCATCTCACTTCTTCTCAGTGTCATAATCCATGCCCTCATCTCAGATTGCTGAATCCTCCTGCCCTGTGTGTCACACCAAGTGTGTCTTTAGCCAATGCCACCTGAGAAGCTGCAGACCATTTTCCTACTCCACCCTGGCAAGTCTGACCAAATCCTGTCTCAGAGTCACCCCAAATCTCTCAGATTTTGTCTGGGACATGTCAGTGAAACATTCCTGTATTTAATAAACCTATTTATTAGAATCAGGCATTGTTTACACCTCCTGGTGGCTTCAACCCACACTGTGTGTTAACTTGCTTTGCTGGAGGAAGCATCAGAAGACCTCACTAATGTTAGCTGATACACTCACTGATACCCACCACTGTCCCCTTCCCCTTCAGGCAGGGCACCCAGAAAAACAAATGCCATCACTGGCACTGCCATTGCTCTGGCATGACTTGATAAATGTGAGTTGCCTGCTTCTAACCCTCCAATTAGTCTTTGTTAAGGACTTGTGAGAGAAATGAGTGGATGTCAGTGTCATTCTGGGCATCACAACTAGACTGATCAGTTTATGAGTGTCTACCTCCTTCCTTTCAAAAAAACAAAAAAACCAAAAAAACTCCACCATCTCCAGTGCTGTGGGCTTGCAGCCATGCCCCAGGAGATCTCAGAGATAATAAGTTTAGAAAGGAACATTTGAACTATTTTTCTTCCAGCCTCATTTCAAAAAACAATTTTTCTTTTATATTACTGCATTTAGAATTCACATATTTTGATGAAATACCATCTTCAAGGAGAATTATGTTCTGCCACACATTTTTTAATCAAGTCTCTCCCTAACTCTTTTGAGGAATAATGAAATATTTTTCATTTTGTTTTGTTTGGTAAATCTGAGGTGAAGAAGATTGCTTGTATTTCCCCTAATCATGCTGTCTGGTTTGTTGATGAAGTTCTGTTCTCTCTCTGTGAAGGAGTTTGGTCTCAATAGATTTTAAAATACTAAACATAGGAACCTTAACTGATCTTGGGTAGAACTAAATGCAAAGGTGATTTCATCATTGCCTTTGCTCAGAGCAGTTAGACTAGAAAATGTTTGAACTTGTCACAAATCAAGGGAATCAAAAGCCTTTCAGTACTTGGTGATAAAATCTGAATACATGATCAGCACAGGAAGCCTCAGCTGTGCCATCTCCTTCTCCAAGGGTTTAATGTAAAAAGTTCTTGTTAAATGGCAGCCTTTAGGTCAAAGCTCATGTTGTGTTAATCAACATATCTGGCTGGTGCTTGCTTTTGTGCTGGTGATCTCTGGGTGATTAACCAGATCTTCAGGGAACTGTTGCCTGCCCACACTCCATGACTGTGTCAATTTCTACTGTCAGTTTTTCTACCACCAAAGCACTGGGGCTGCCCCTGCCAAGCCATAAAGAGCAGACTCAGTGTCAGTGCATACATCCATAGTTAGCAAAGGTGGGGAAAGCCCCTCCTTCTGCCTGGCTTCCCAGCAGAGGAAGCCTCGACAAAGTTGTTCAATGGATGTGAGTGTGTCTGTCTCTCTTTCCCAACTCCTTGTGCTGCGACCCAGTTTGCCGTCCTTTAGACCCATTGCAAACACCATCAATGCCATTTCACAGAGATACATAGCTTCCAGATTGAGGATGGCACTGCAGTCTGGCTGCTGGTGGTGTAGAAGGGATCCTTTATCTCACTGAAGCTCCTCTGCACAGCTTTCTAGGACAAGGTCCCTGGTCACATCTCCTGAGACACAGTTTCCAGGAAAAGAAACAGATCTGTGTTAGGTGAGCTGCTGTATGAAGTTGTGTGAACTGCTTCCTGCACAGAAGGTACCTCACTCTGTAAAATCTCCCCATGTGGACAGGTTTTTGCAAGAACTTTTCAAAGAATCACAGAAGGAACCCCCAAGGAACATTGACCCTAACTCCTGGCCCTGCACAAGACCATCCCCAAGGGTCACACCATGAGCTCTGGGAGAGCTTTTTGCCACCTTGAAGACTGACATGGATGAGGTGGCTCAGGTCCTTCTCCGGATGGTGTGGAACTCCCCAGAGTTTGTTCAGAAGGCAGAACCTGGGGATCATGGTGGAGAATGTGACTCCTGCAGGAGCAATGACTGCTCTCCTGGACAGTGGAGTCCAGTAGGTTCTTCTTTTAGTGATATTCTTCACCTTCTAGTGTGCAGGTGGGGGAAGGGAAGAGAGGAAGAATGGAAATGGTGGGAGGGAATGGTGTTGTATCCTGCATCTTCTGTCAGCTCAGTGACTGGATTCTCCAATCCACTTCATTTCTTTCCTCTTGTCCCCTGTTTCTGCACTCCTGCATCCCATTAGTTCTCAGAATCACAGAACAGTAGAATGTAGGAAGTTGGAAGGGGACCATCAGGATCATCGAGTCCAGCTCCTGGCCCTGCACAGAACACCCCAAGGGTCACACCATGTGCCTGAGAGTGTTGTCCAAATGCTTCTTGAACTCTGTCAGGCTTGGTGCTGTGACCCCTGCCCTGGGGAGCCTGTTCAGTGCCCAAACACCCTCTGGGTGAAAAACCTTCTCCAGATATCCAACCTAAACCTCCCCTGACACCCATCACAGGATGTGTTTATTCATCTGGGAGATAGACATTTTGCCCAGAAGGATTCTGTGACAGACAATATGGAAAGCATTACTGAAATTCAAAAAGATCACATCCATTGGCTTCCTTTTGTCTCAGTGTCTGTCTACCTAGCAGATTGGTCTACTAAAAAACCCCAAAATAATTTCTCAGCAGATTCAGCCAAACAGGCCCCCAGGACCTGAACATTTTGATAATCACCTGGTCAGGCACTCTGGTTTTATGGGAAAAGCCAAGGGTGATAGGATCCGTCATATTGACATGCTGCAATACTCTACATTCTCACTACATGGAGTTCTGAAAACTAGAAAGTATTTCAGATAACAAAATAAAATATTTACATTCCCCTTCCTTATTGAAGACTGTTTGCTGGACCAGCCTGCTGTCAAACTCTTTTATCTGCTTCAGTTCATTTTATTGCTAATTGTGACTTACATAGGATTTACAATTCAAGTCAAGAGCTTGATTGCATTTAGTTTGCTAGTGACAGAATCAATTCATTCTGGGTAGGAAGAGTGATGCATTGCTTGTCAGCCCCTCACTGGCCTACAGATTAGTGAGAAGCCTAGTGAGTGTCTTTTTATGTTTTGGAGTCATGGGTTTTTTTCTTAAATAACTTCATAATTAACTGAAACTCAATATTATTATAGAGCAAGGAAAGCCCAGGAAAAAGCTCTTGGTACCAAATGGTCTCATTCTGGTAAAAAAAAAATAAATTCCTATTTCAATTCACTTATTTCCATTAATTTCACTTGAGCTTTCAGGATAATATAAAACATTAATATTCTATTTCAGATGTGTTTCAGATATTTGCTGGTATAATGCTTTGTTATTACAGAATAACAATGTGTGTGCCTTATGGAAATGGAGCATTTAGATATTGTTGAAACAAAATTATTTGATGTTTTCAGAACCATTCAATTAGATTATTCTTATTAGTCATTTCTGGAGGAGGAAGAGGGAAGAGCATTTTATGTTGAAATTTGATTTAAAACAAAATTGACTTCTGAAATGTTGGGATTTTATCACTGGCTAAAAATGCTGGTATTTTGCAGGTATTTCTGCCAAGAAAAAAAGAAGCTGACAGAATTAGGTACAAAATGAGGAAGGAAAGGGTGGTTGTTGATGGTCCTGTCTGGGGGCTGCAGAGGTTTCCTTGCTGGTCAATAGATGAAGAATGTCAGAAAATAAGGGTACTCAGCTCTACAAGTCTCAGCTTCTCTCGCAACATCTTATCGCCATTTTTTTGTCCCTCCCTGTGACCATGGCATTGCTTGATTTCTTCTTGCTGCCCCAAGAGAGAGAGACTGGGAGAATGTCCTCTCCTTCGTGCTTGCTATAAGGCTTTCCAACATTTTGCACACTGCTGAGCAAGTCGAGGTGAAGGACAGGCTTGTCCAGCCCATCCTTGTGTCCCCATAAACAGCCGAATTCACTGGGCATGCAGGGCTGAGACATCAGGCTGGAACTGAGCAGGCCTGAGGTGCTTCATGGAGTCCTGTAAATATCTAACCCAAGGCAGTATGATCTAAGGCTATGCTTGACAAGTTACCTACCAGAGAAAGTTAATTCCTGTGTGTGTTGGGTTGATGTGGCCAGAAATGTGTATTCTGTCACCATCTGTTAAAGCTGGGTGAGGCAGTGATTCCTTATCTCCGTGGCACATACTGTCTGCTAATGGGCCATCTTTAAAACCAGCTGGGGCAATCATCTTTATCTTTTCCACAACTCATCCTCCCTCCAGGAAGATATCATCTGCTGCTGGCCCACTGAGTCCCACCGTATGACTGATAAAATTGCATCATCCCATTGGGAGATGCTCCAGTCAAGGGGAAGAGCCAAGCCTTTCCTACCTGGAAAAAAAACACCCGAGATTTTGGACAGCAAGTTACCTTCTTTCCACTGGATTCCAGAGGAAAACTGGACCTTTCCACATCATCCCTGGACCTTCAGAGGAAAACTGCACCTTTCTACAGGAGCACTGCTTCAGCTGAACCACATCTGCCACTGCAGGAGCACTGTAGCCACCATTTAATGGGATTGCTACCAAGACCCTGACTGACAGGGTATCAGGTTGTATTCTGACTCTGTCAGGGTTGGGATTGTTCCTTGTAATACTGCATTTCTATTTTAATTTTCCTAGTAAAGAATTGTCATTCCTAATTCCCCTATCTTTGCCGAGAGCCCCTTAATTTCAAAAATTATAATAACAATTTGGAGGAAGGGGTTTATATTCTCCATTTCAAAGAGAAGCTTCTGCCTTTATTGGCAGACACCTGTCCTTCAAACCAGGACACTGTGTTGTCTGTTTTTCTGGCACAACTCACTTATATATGCCCAGTGAAGACACAACCCAAAAGAAATGTAACTTAAAAGTGCTTAAACAGGAGAGCTGAGTGCAATTAACATGTGGATGAGGGGAGCTGGATGGCCTTGACTCCCTGATGGATTCACTCCTGAGCTAAACACATCTAAGGCTCTGGCCATATCTATTCATCAAACTAATGGTGTGATGGTAGTTGTGCTTATAGGAATAAATCCTCACTGAGCCATGGGCTTATGCTAACAAGCAGCAAGCTCCTCAAAGTCCTTGAAGTGTGTGATGTGAGCTACTTGCTCATCCAAAAGCAATGGACCCTGTGTCAGAAGATGCACCATAGAGTGTAATAAAGACTTTTTAACCTATTGGAAAGAAGCCAGATCAAAAGTTTGCTAATGCTGGCCATGCCTGAGTAAATACATGCCAAAGTCTCAGATGTGATGGCTCCTTGCTCCTCAAGAGACCCCATAAGCTCTAGGACTGTTGATGCAGCAGCATTTTAAACCGGCCTGCTGAAGTCCACTCCTTTTCTTCCAGTGGTGGGAAACAGGGTAGAAAGGTTTCCACACATTGGAAAAAATTGATAAGTGATAAGTGTGGCGTTTTGCAAATCCTACAATAGTAATTGCTCAAACCATCCTGGTGCTTGAGCATCACTTTTTTGCTAACAGAAGTTTGGGCTCAGGCACTCCCAGAAACTATTGTCCATTAAATAATTTTGCTTCCCCAAAAGGTCCCCCAAGGTTCTTCTTTCTTATTCTTTATTAGTGATATCTAGTGACCAGACAGAGTCAAAATTAAGCAAATTAATAAAATCATAATTAATAAGTTAGACTGAATTTACTTGACAATAAACTACTTGGACTGTTAGTTTAACAAGTATTTCTCACTGCTGCCAGTTGAGAAATTCGTCAGGTGCTTGTGTTTGAAATTATCCCTTGTTCTTCAGCCTTTTTCAGAACGCCAAGAGCTGCCCTAGCTCCTGTAGGAGGTCCTATGAAGAAGGTTCTCAGATGAGAATTTCCAGAATGTTATATGATCCACATAAGTCTTCGGGTTTTGAATTTTTTGCTTTAAAGGTTCTGATTTTCAGGCATTGAATTTTCAGCTTTTCTTATAAATCAGGTTTTATAGTGCAGCTACAGCAAAAAAACACTTGAAGTTCTTGTCTTCTAGAAGACAAATCTGATTTGAGATGCAAATCTAGGGAGGAATGGGCTTATCTTGGCCTGGTGTTTGCTTCTGGTGTTTGCTACTGTAAAAATAACCTGAGAAAGAGGCCTCTTTCTCCAAAGTAATGCTGCACTGGATGAACAATGGTGCCCAGGTGCAGAGCAGCCCAGGTGTGAGGCTGTTAGGATCCATGCAAGATGCCCAGATTCAGGTGCAAATCACACCACAGGCCAAACTCAATTGCATGGATTTTATTTAGCACTAAATGTGAGTCAGAGAGATAGAAAAGATGGAGAGGGGGGAAGAGAGAGAGGGAAAGAAAGATCAGTGAGGATCTACGCCTGGATCCAGTTGGCAGTTTTCCTTTCCCACTGTGTGTGACAAGGGTAGTTTTTGTCTGGATGCATTAGCCTAGATGTGCTCACCACATCCCAGCTCAGCCTGCAATCAGCGCCTTCCTGCTGCGAATTTCTGCCATCTATGCTTAGCTCAAGGTGCCTCTGTGGTGGCTTATCTTATGGCAAGTTCCTTCTGTGGCTTTGACAGTGTTGTCGGACAGGCAGCTCTGTTTTTTAAGTCCTTTTAAGAGGCACAACAGGGAGACAGATGCCCCACAATTTCTATTTTTTCTTTCTCTTGGGGAGATGGGGAAATACCAATCTGGTCTTTGCCAAGTGGTCTGCTAAAGTGGTGGGTGGTTTTTGCTCCAGTTAATTAATGGTTTGTCTGCAGTTTCTTCTGCTTTCACTTAGAGCTAAGATTAAAAAATACAGAAAGGAAACTGATTTTCTTGTGTTCAGGCTTGTTTATTAAATCTTATCAAAAAGTACAGAACATTCAATAACACTTCTAGCCACCAGCTAGAAGCAAGAAAAATGGAGACATCCAGCTAGCTACAAGGTCTCTTAAAGCTAAACAGTCCAATGGAGAAATAACACCTATATTATTTATCTTTTCAACCCAGTAACTAACCTTCCATGGCCCTCAGTGTGGCACTAACTGTCCAACCAGAAACTACTACCTGAAACCATGAAGAAGAAGGAAGATGAATACCAAAAGAGATACTACCCAAGTCCTCCATCTTGTCCCATACTTGTTACTATATGATAAAAACCTCAGATTTAAAGTCCTTCACCATGTGAAAGCACACACTTCACACTGTGAAGCTGGGGAGGGAAATGTCTCAGCATCATTTCCTCTGAGAGATGTTGCAAATGATAGGACTGGTGACAGACTGAATACAAAAAGTGCTGCAGCCTCGAGCAAACACACAGCCAAAAGCACCACACCATTATGCCATTAGCGAGAGCAGATTCTTGTGATGGTGGCAGTGACTTGAAACTGCTCATCTTGTTACTCAGAGAGGGCTTCAGAGGCTGGTAAATGTGGAAGAAGTAAGCCAGGTTCTTATTTCCTTCCTGAACTGGCTTCCACATTCAGATCTCACTTAAGGCAAGGAGAAGAGCAAAGCAATGGTGACAGTTGACACAATGCCCTTTACATTCAAACCACTGCTGGAAGCAGCTGCTGAAACCCATTTTGGACAAAGATGGCTTAGTCAACGGTTTGTAGCTTTTATCTCCTTCACTCAAACTCTATTCCTCTGCATTTTCTGAGGTTTCACTCTACCTTTACATTACCAGGCACCTTAGGGCAGCGATCCCAGGTTGCCACTGGCATGTCCACCCTCACATGCACTTGAGCAAGAAGTGAACACCTTCCCTTCTCTGTCCCCAGCACAAGTAACCCATAGGAGTTAGGTGGCCATGCTCTTTCCTTTAGGGCTCTTCTCTGCTGACACATCTACTGGAGGAGGTTGAAACATCTGGAACAGCTGCTGTGAAAATAGGCTCAGCCTCCACACTCAGAGAAAGAGCAACTGGAGAAGTTTTGCTTTCTCTCCTTGAAGAGGAGGTAGAGAAAGGGGTGTAATCTACATCTTGGGCAGTAAAGAAGGGTCCACTGTGGAAACTCTCCACCCCCCTCCCCAGGCTATCCATCTTGCCTTGCATAGGACACATCAGAATCTCCTGTTTAATGTAAGTTATGCCCATCTCCTAGGATGTGACTCTCCCTCTCACAGTCCCACTCTTCACAGTGAGAGTCATTCAGAGCAGAATTTGCAAGGCCTACTACAGACTTGTTGAAAAACAAGACATCTGCCACAGTGTTTTGCTGACAAACAAACACAAAAATGCTTGATGAAGTTTAAGGATGTGAAAGGCTTTAAACAGCACTAGACTTTGCTTTCTGCCTCCAAGATGACTGAGAAATGGCTCTTTAGTAGCACAGTGGGCTAAATGCCATGGTCAATGTACCAAAACTGAGCAAGAAGAGACGTGGGGATTTAATTTTTTTACAACTTGACTTTAAAAGTCCCGCTTTTGATTTGGAGCATTTCCTTATCTTCAGAAACAAAGTAGCAAGTGGAAACTTCCAACAGCTCTCCAAGGAAATGACAACACCTGCAACCACAGTCTGCCCGTACCTTTGGTAAGTGTATAGGCAACTGTAGGCACTAAAAAATAATCTTGGGTGAAAATTAATTTTTTTTTTAAATCATCCCTGCCTCTTTGGCAATGTTGCAGGCAGTAACTTACTGGGAGCTAAGTAAAGCCATGAAACACGTGGCTGCAGCAGTCAGCATCAGAATGCCTTTGCAATTTTTATTTAATCAGCAGGTAGCTGTACTGAGAGAGATGAGTGTGCAAAGGCATCTCTCTGTGAGGAGCTGTGACACACAGCTCCTGGCAGGCACAGGTGTCTTGCTCCCAGACAGACTGCAACAGGAGGTGTGGCTGGGAAGGGCTGGAAAGGCTTTGGCAGCACCTGGAGCACAGACCTGAGGCAGGAGAAGTGGCTAGTAGGTGTTCAAGAATGGAAGGTAGCCTTGAAGCACTGCTGGAAATGCTTCACAGACCTGTCACCTTACTGCAGAAGCCTGTATCCATCACCACCTTTCTCCCAATCTCTGCCAGGTCATGCTGATAATGGCCCCTCCTGTCTGGAACTTGGCTCCACTTTAAAATCCTAATGTAAACAGGCAAACCTTTAAAAGCGACACCTGCAAACATGTCAAACTACGGTGTTTATCATCAGCTTAATTATTCTTAATTGCTTTACTTACTAATGACAGGATCTCATTAACATTGATAAAAAACTAATCAGACCAAAAAGCTCCCTGTATTGTACAGTGTATATAAGAATGTAACACAATGCTTGAGGGCGGACTTTTGCGCAGTTTTCCCAAGAAAACACTTTTGTGTCTGTCAGCAGCTGCTGTTGTACCATTTTCCCTTCTTTAACATTTTTCCAGTGTTGTGTCTCAAGCTGGTTTGATATGAAATATACAAAAATGTTGATTTCTATCAAGCACCATTAATATAGCCAGATGGATGGATAGGAGAAAATGCAACAATATGGCAAACATTATTAGCTATGATTTCATATTTACTTTAAAAGCTTTAGTGAGAATATAAAAGTGTTTTGAGCATCAGACTGATCCTCTAAGCTCCTATTTTATGACATCCAACACCACATTCCTCTAAGATTTCCAATTCAGCTTAGAGTGTATTTTTTTGTCTGTGTGGTTGCTTTGTTGTGTTTTACTCAGAAGCCCATATGAGGGAAAAAACCAGCATTTCTATGACAAGACCTATTTTCCATAAAACCATAGTGGCTATCATTAAACCTTACTTGCATTCTCTCATTATTTATTCCCTCAATGTTGCATTCCCTTTCCTCTGCATTGCTTTATGCTGGGGGATTCAGTATTACATGGATCAAAAACAGTATCACTGGGAATTGTTTTGGATACCCTGAGATGAGTGAAGCTCCTTTTCTGCCAGTTCTTCCATCCTGGGACTCAGCCTGGTAAGTCTCAGCAAGACCAGACAGTGGCAGGAAAGACTCAGGAGAGGTTCACAAACAGCCCTCTTCTTTTCTGCAAGAAAGGAGATACTCCTTCCCTCCTTACAGCCAACAAAATATGTGTTCTCCCTTTGGCTTTTCTCACAAGTGTTGATCCCTCTTCGTTGGGATCCCACAAACCTTCACCTACTATGTCTTCTTCCTCTCCTCAAATGACTGGCAATGCTGCCCAGAGAAGGGCAGATACAAAACTGCCCACTTGTAAAGGAAGGTGTGAAAAAAACCAAAAAACGTTTTGCCTTCATTTGCAAATCACGGGTGAAAAACTCTGTCCTCTTCCCAGAAATGAAGGTATTTTCTGTGGAGAGCAGCTGGATGGTCAGCAGGGAAAATCCTCAACAGTTTGTACCCCTCCAGGGTACTATCCTTTCAACCTCTCTTCCCACACACTATGTACATGAATTTTCACTTTGATGTTTTCTACAAGCTGGATCTACCTCCAGGAGCTACTAAAAAACCTTCTTCTTCCTCAGCCTGAGAGATCCACTGGAGCATGTGAGGAGCTCCAAAAAGGTTTTTAGAAACACCAGACAAGAGGAGGCAAATTCTCAGTCTGTTAAGCATTATGTCCCCATTGGCATCAACAGGCTCTGGCTATTCACAGCTCGGTCTGGCACCCGAAATTCTCCAGCCTTGCTTTTATGAAAACTTGAGATGTACTTGTGGCTCACAGCAGAGCTCTGTGCCAATGTTGCCTCGCAAAAAAAAAAAAACCAAAAAAACCCAAAAAAACCCCACCACCACCACCAACCAAAAAATCCAAAAACCAAACAAACTATGTGTTAGTTTATTAGTAAATATTTAGCTGTGCTGCAGCAGCATCTTATGGTCATTTAATACCTCCAGGGACAACTTTCTTGAAATAATAGGTGGAGTGGTGGGACTTGAGAGAGCTGAGTGTAATTCTCTGCTGTTGCAAACTTAGATCCTTGGCAGCAATGCTGTGCAGTGATTGGGTATCTGTGTACATCCCAAACCCTTGGAAGAGGGGGTGCAGAGTAATGGAATTGTGGTTATACAGTTATTTGGTGTGAAATCATAGAAAGCAGTTCAAATGTGAAGTGGGTGATAAAACCCAAGGGTTTCCAGGAAAGCCCAGTCAACCCCAAAATGCAAGAAATGGCATTAAGTTTGCCTTGTCTCAAATGTGAAGACGAGAATATTTTTCCAATCAGCAAAAACAGTTATCCCAGAACTCAAGTGAAGCCTGTGTGTTTGGTAAAAAGGAGTCAAGATTTGGGTTCTAAGGAGAAACATAGTCTCTTCTGTAGATTTTAAAGGCCTATGAGCAAATAACTGGTAATTCCCACGTTTGGAGTTATCTGGCTTGTAAATGTATCTACCTTGTAAAATGTTGGATTTTTTTGATCTCTTCTGCTATCAAAAATCCCCTAGGAAATATTCATCCTGCCTTTGCAGATATCTTTGGAGATAGTGAGAAGAACAAACTTTTACTTCTAGAATACCACCATGGGCTGGGCATCATGCACACAAAGATGTCCAGTCTAGAGACAAAACATGGTGTCCTGATGCAGTATTTGAATCCATCTCCAGCCTTGTGGAGAGGAATCCATGACAATTCTTGTCTTCTCTAAGAACCATTTCATCAGAATTGAGAAGAGATATTGACATGGTTTGGGTGGTCAGTAACTGAACCACTGAACCAGAAATGTCACTTTTCAGCCTGACTTCTCCAGTACTCCCAGCTTTCATGTCCAGCCTGAAAAATAAAGCAAATAAAACAAAAACATCACAAACAATCAAACAGCTGGTGGTTAATATATGTTAATATATGAGTTAATATATGAGTTAGTAAGTTAATATATGAGAGGAGAGGAAACTCTACCTTGGTGGTGAGTGGTCCATGAAAGTAAGAACATGCTCAACCCCACTGCAGTGCTATGGTTCCTTCAGCTGTGCACGCAGAGCCTCTCTCCTTGGCAGGAAAAGGGATTAATTATTGAGTTGATTAGTTAATATGTAGCAATGTGAGGGTGGGGAAAGGCTGCAAGACAATCGTTACCATTGTTACAAAATCACACAGCAGCTTCTCATAAATGCATTCTTTATTTCTCATATAAAGAATGTTGTCAGTACCAGAAGAATTTTTCGTCTCAAAAATTTCTATTAAACAACTTGGTACTGGGCTCAAATTTGAAACATATTCTAACTAGCAGACAATATGAAACAAAACACTTACAAACAGTCTGGAAAGCATGAAAATCAGGTTGTGTTTCAAGAAAGTGTGTTTAGATATAAAACCTGCGGGTATATTTATGCATTTCCAAGAAATGTGTATCTTGGAGCTCAGTTAAACACACACAGACTTTTCCTGTTATTTCTAGTATAAATTATAAACTTGCTTTTGTCTTTTTCCCTTGAGTGCCTTTGGAAAGTTAATTGTCCCTGACTCCTTTCCAATATTACCTCAGTAAATACAATGTATCTGCATTGACAAATGTCTTGCACTGTGCACATGTCAACTTCAATAGATCAATAAATTATTTTCCTGTAATCTCCAATCTAAGATTTGTTCTACAGAGTTTGCAGAGAGAATATCACTCTGTGGAAGTGTTTGTGTGTTATAAATGGATATCGGATATGTTCGATTTTGTCCAATTAATCAAACAACAAAGTTAAATTTAGCAGTAATTTATTAATAATAGCAATTGTATATAAATGAATACAATTAAAATATATGAGTTATATAAATTTGAGTAAATATAAAATTTAGCTGCAATTTAAGTATAATAGAGGTCCAATGGTTCGGTTGAATAAAGCATAAGCAAGACCGACCGGGGAATACCCCGACCGGGGGTACGGGTAGGGCCATTCCTCTCACACCGTACCAAATCAGTCAAGCTAAAATCTCACTTGTATACTGTTTACTAATGCATATTAATACAGAATGTTCTGGAAAGCTCCTCCTAGTTTCTATTCCCAAAATTTACATCACTGTGTTGTATTGTGCATGCTTCACCAGTGGTCTGGGGTCTCTCCTCCCTTCGGGGGTCTTGTTTCTGATGAAGATTCTGGGTCTTCCTCAGTGTTCGCTGTGTGACCTTGCAGGTAGCACAGGCGCACTGAGCTTAGAGTTATATAATAAATATATATTCCCACAAGAGGCCTCAGTCCAGTGATCAACTCTTTGGAATCATCCCAATTTGGCCCAGTTCAAGATTGAAAGCCTATTTCTAGACACTCGTTCTTAGACCTATACCCTTCGTATTCTGCCTCCCACCTAACATCTGGAGGATGATTTTTTTCTGCTTGGTTTAACCATTTCCTTTATCTCTTTTTGCTTTATGGCGATTAAATACAATTTTTTATTAATTATAATGCCACAATTTTGCCAATATTGTTACAATTTAATTAGCATGAATCACATATATAACAGTGTATCACCACATATATAAGCATATTAAAATATTCAGAAATATGTAAAAATATTTTTATCTGGATAGATTGTGTGTCTCTGGCAAATCTGGATGACTCCTTTCCTCAGGAACTCTGCCCAAGGCATGTTTAGTTGTGCCTAGGGGTGGGACTTCCAAACGGAGGAAGGAAAGCACAACATCATAAGCTTAGTGCAGTTGTTTCCTCTGGGTGTTGAGGTGCCCTGACTCTCCCAGTTAGAAATTCCACTGTCCAGCCCAAGCTGCACAGACACGTGTTTCTGGGCTTCCAGCGGGGTGCCCCTATCATCACACTCCACACCCTGTCAGGAGTGTCCTGGGGTCTCCGGCTGCTTCCCCGTGGCAGGTTAGAGCAGCAACATCCTTGGAGTCTTTCTCAATGCCTGCATCATCACTCCAATGGCTCACTGCAATGTGAGTCAGAGGATAACTTGATCCATTGCAAAATTATGGCTGAGTTAGGGCATCATTTTCCCCTTTCATAGCCACATTCATTGCTCATTCCCATTTCTCAGTTTTGCAATTTCTTTGTCAAAATTCTCCTCTACCCATTTCGAGGTCAAAAGTTTCCCAGTACTGTGGCAGGGTTTTTGGATGATTTTTGGAACAATTAGAGATGAATTGTTGATCAGGAAGATGATAGAATTACTGAAGCACAATTAACCTTTATTGTTTTCAGCAGCAGGACAAGTCTAAGCAGCCCCGGATGAAATCCCTGTGCTCTATAAATCCCAGCTATGCTCATATTTGCTGTTATCAATATGTGCAGCCTGACAGATGCATTTTTCTTAGCCTGTGAGCAATCTCCATTTGCATAGTAATGAGACCTTCCAAAGGCATTCAGCAGGTGAGACACGAGATGAACTCCTTCCATCAGCACTGTCTCTTCACCAGCAGTGGTTTTCAGGAACAGGAAGAGCTCCAAGGAACCTTAAAGCTAAAACTTGCCACCACCAGTGGTGGAACAAGCTGCTGCCAAATCTGCTCGTGACATAACCAGCTGTATTTTAAGATACAGTCATTTATATACACCCTTACCATAACATTGGATTAAAAGAGTGGACAGGAGATGAGAAATAATAGTTTCACCAAGTTCTGGTGGGCTCTAACCCAAGTTTTCTAATGAGGGTTATTCCTAACACTGCTCAGCAATGCCCATTCATCTTCCTCTCTATCTTTTGATGAGTAACACTGAAGCTGCTGTCCAATTTAAAGTTCATCAGACTTAACTTGAGCTCTGGAAGATAATTTAATTTCCAGGGTGCTGCCCCCATCTCCAGCTGTTTTCTCCTGATGTATCCTTGCCACAGTTCACCTTGTGCATTTATGTGAGCCTCTCTTCTCCAGCCCTCCCTTAACTCCTAAATTTTCTCCATCACTGTATTTCCAGGCTGGTCAGTCCTAATCTGTTCATCCATGGTTTCATTGTCCAAAAACTGTGACAGGCTCCCACTGTCCCCACTGGAATTTGTTGTAGCATCTCCTGAAGACCCTCCTGGGGTGAGCAGAGAGGAGACAGATTTGTTCCACCCTATCTAAGGTGTGGGCTGACAGCAGCCTCCTCCCACAGCCAGAACAATGATCTTCTCCAACCTTTCTCTAATTACTCCAAATAACAGATTTGTTTTTCCAGCACAGGTAGTATTTATCCAGGCACCTGTGGGAGTCCAGAGTAGTCCTCTGGCCTCCTTGGGGGTCTCAAAACCCCCCTGGCAAGGGTCTCAAAGACGCCTGAGTGAGACCCTGGTGTCTCAGGTACTGAATTCACACCGCTGGGGGAAATTACCAACACAGAGGGAATGGAAACAAGCCACCAAGATTAGTAAAGTGTAAATTAGGTTGTTAGAACGTAGATAAATAGACTTTTGGGAATGTTTGTGATAAGAGACATGTGGCCAAGATGGAAGATATGGGGGTGTGGATACCTCTTCCTCCTTCTTCTCCATGTCATCCATGCTGGGTGACATGCTGGCACTTTTAGATTGGACGGGGTCAGAGCTGGACTGTTTAATAAGACTGTATTGTATTGGAAAATAATTGTAAATACCTAGTACGTAATTTAGACTATATAAGATAAGTCCTGCCGCTCTTAGGCAGATTCTGCCTTGGACATCTAGTGAGCAGACCGCTGCTCACTGGACAAAGCATTTCTGAGATAAGAAACAATAAACAACCATGGAAGTCTCTGAAAACAGTCTCCTGCAGTCTCTCTTCGGCAGCCTTGGGGAAAAAACAGGATGTAAACCACCTTTATGTCCTCCTGAGGTGATCTCAAGGCTAAGGAGACACCTCGGGATGTGACAGGCACCCACCATCTGTTTTCACAACTTTCCTGGCACAGATGCTGTTCACTGGGTAAGCTGTTTCCTCCTGCTGGGATGGTGCCGAAAATCAGGTCCCAGCTGTTTCCTTCTGGTGCCTGGTAGTTCATCTGGGCTCACTATTTCCATGCATTCCCACTATTTCATTGCATTATCTTGTGAGTTATATAACAGTAATATTGTATAGAAACCCCTTTCCCCAGACTTCCCCAGTGATTGAATTTTGCTTATTAGAGGATTTGTTTCTCTGTTGTTTTCTGTAACAGCGAGTAGTTCCCATTAAATATTAAGCAATTGATTTGCCATATTTGTCTGAGGGCTTTTTTTTTTTAAGTAATTGATTGATCTAGTCATTGCAATTACAGTAAATCAGCTAACTAAAAATAATGCCAAATAATTAATTTACTTACTATTTAAATATTACAAATTGCCATAAATGACTGCTAATTACTTGCACACAAGGTGCATTTTCTTATCACTTGCAGGAAATTGAATGATTAATTTCCAAATATTATTTATGTGTGCTGTTTTTTTGTGCTTTGCCATTCCACCTAGTGAGCAATGCACAGGAAAATCCAGTTACTAAGGCTGATCCCAAAGCACTGAGATCCCTGGGGTTCCTCTTCTCAGCTAAATGAGGCAGTGTAAAGAAATGTAAAAAACCCCTAACGACACTTATGTGGGAGTCTGAGCACCATGCTAAGAGGTTTATCTCTCATCTGAAGATTTTCTGTTGTCTAATAAGGCTTAAGTTCACATTTCTGTTGTTTCACTCACATGAAACATGAACATTCTGGCAATGCCTCCCCTATGTGATCACCTCTTTGAAGAGGGGGGAAAACCCATATGAATATATAATCTTTGCAATCTCTCAGCTAGTGGTAAGTCTGCTGGAAACTACCAAAAACAGCAAAAAGGGATGGAGGGAAGAATAAGGGAGACAGATACTGATTAAAAGAAATAATCACAGTACTCTTGTTTCTGTAGGAAACCATGTGAATAGATGTTTCATGCCTTTCATCCACTAAGATTATGAAGTATTCCTGTGCTGCTGAAGATGATGGGAGATTAAGCCGGACCCCCTCCAGTCTGTGCTGCAAGAGAGCTTTTTCCCTCTGAAAACTCAGTGCTGAGGATGGTAAAAATTCAGCCTAATTAGATTCAAAAGGATAAAACAGTGAACTGTCTTGGGAATCGCACTTCTTTCCTTGCAGTCAGTGTTTATTTTGAAGCATTTGTGAAATGTCCTTGTTGTCTTCTTGTCACAGCCCCTGTGGAAGTAAAGCAAGTGCAGAGAAGAAAGGACTGGGAGAGCCCCAGATCAGATTTTACAAACCCCTAAAAAGCACTCAGGAATTTGCTCGGTTATAAAGCATGTGATCGAAGAATCACAGAATCCTGAAATTGTTTGGTTTGGAAAGGGCTTTAAGGATCCATAGGCAGAAATGGCACTCACTAAGTCAGGCTGCTGAGGGCCCCATCCATCCTGCCTTGAACACTTTCTGAGGGGAAATAGCACACCTGATTCTGAACGTGCACACAGTGATTATAATCCAAGGTAAGACTCTGCATCTGATAAAATGCCCCTGCTGTCCCCCTCACCAAGCTTTGGGCCACAATTGGAGCCTGCAAGAGAGATGTTTTTCATACAAACATGGACAGAACATGTGCTCCAGGAATGTAACTCATGGTGACTAAGGGAGCATCATTCTGTCAAGGAGTTGAAGTTCTCAATGCCAGATGCTTCACACCATGGGACCAAAATCTTGTTTGTATCTCATTTTCTTCTTCTGTTAGGCTGAGTTTTTTCATTCAGTCAGTGGTTAAAGTTGAAAACAGAAGTTTAGAGACATGAGATAATTTCATCCTTCGAAATATTAAAAACTTGAACAGATTCAGCTGTGAGCAACCTGCTCCTCGTGGCCTTGCTCTGAGCAGAGGGAATAGACCAGAGTCCTCCAGAGGTCCTCACCAGTCTGAATCATTAAATACATGCTCTCTGAGAAGGCCTGTAGTCAGTGCCTTAATGATGTCTCTCAAAACTTCCTATCACACACAATATAGACCTTTAGGATTTCTTCCTCTTCATTTCACCCTTGGTGTGCTTATGTGGGTGTTGAAAATCACTTCAGAAAGTTTAATTAATTCCAATTGAACCATTCTCATTTTCTCACCAGCCTCACTCCATAAATTAGCAATCCCTGAAATTTTGCTTTCAGGCCCAGTCTCAAGTTTGAGAGGGATTTCCAGAAGTAACAAGTAACTAATAATGCCATATTTACCCTTGCATTGCTGGCACTTAAAATTTAGAAGTGTATTCAGACCCCTCCTTATTCAGAATAGTCTTAATATTTCCAACAAATACCAAAATGTTTCTCTAAGTTAAGTGAAACACTGAAGAAGTGGGGAACAGATGATTTATTTTCCAAATCATTTTTTCCATATTTTTTATAAAATGGGAACAATGTTTGCAATGAATCTTTCATTTCCAAATACCAAGAGAGAAATTATCTTCTTATCTTGCTTGTTTTGCTTCTGATATGGTTAACTTGGCAGAAGCAAAAGGAGTTCCTCAAGTATGGCAGCATTGAGGAATTTACTTTTCACCCTGGAGGAAAAAAGTTCCAGCTCCAAAGCTGTAGCAGAGCTTTACTCCAAAAAGTCCCCAGTGGCTTCTGTTGCCTTTACTTTGCTCCTACTTCCCCTGCATCCCTCTACTTTATTTATAGTCCACAGGACACTCCTCCAAAAGCTTCCCAGGCCATCTTTCATCTGTCTTCTCACCAGGTGGTCATACCAGATGCTTCTTTATCTTCTCCTTGGCATTCCCTGCTCCAGTGGGTCTCTCCATCACCATGCTTGCCATATTTCTCTGCTCCTCCTTGGCTTGCCTTCAAGTAAATTTTCCTTCATCACAGTTCAATTTTCAGTCCTGTAGGAGACAAGGAAAAAAAATACTAAGTGAAAAGAATTCAATTGACTGTACAATCATAAGCATATTTGCCAGGCTAGACCAGGAATGAGTTGTTAATGAAAACGAAGGATAAAATTATAACAAATGTAGGGTATGGGATTTTTTTCAGTTGAAAGTCTTTCTAGCTTGCAGGTAAGAGCAATCATTTCATTATTTCTGAAAAGACCTGGCAAGAGCCCAGGCCCAGAATTTGATAGTGTTGAGAACTGAGGTAAGCATAAAAGAGTTATTTCTATCTCAATGAAATTTGATGTTCCACTTAAAATCAGCAGATTCCTTGCTGGCATTAATTGATGTCAGAGAACTGTTTCTTCTGGAGCAGCACAAAGACACACCAGCCAAGAAACTGCCTTGCTGTATTTCCATGTTTCCCTTCCTTCCCTTTGCCTCTCAAGGGAAAAAAAGCCCATCTGAAGTAGGAATACAGATGAGAAGCCCAGAATTTACTGCTCCTCAACTCTTGTAAGGACCCAAGTGAGAAGAAATTATTCCAAAGGCCCCGGTTTGCAGGGCATTTAGGCACCTATGCTTGTTCAAGCATTCCCTTTCCTGAACTGAGCTTGGAGTGTTCACATTCCTTCAGCTGATGAGCCCAGGGAGGGCTCAGCATCAGGGATTTCAAACTCTGCAATGTAATGCCCCCTCACTCAGACATTTCTGGTCAATGAAATGTTTTTCACGAGGCAGACAAAAGGCTGAGTTTTTTGCAGGGTGGCTCGTTACTATGGCAACGAATGGAGTGACTTCTCCTTACCCTGCACACTGATTTCAGAGAACAGGGAGACATTCCTGCTAAGTGTGCACATCCCTTCCCACTCAGCTGTAGTGGCTGTGCAGACAATCCTAAAAGAAGAGTTAGAAGCAAATTCAATTAATCAATGTGCCCACAAAGCCGAACATCTGGATGTAGCAGCTACTGTGCTGTCTAGTAACTAGGAGGATACAAGGGGTAGGAGAGGTTTTTCATCTCTGTATGGTGATGGCAAACAACTGGCCTTTGACACAACATAGAGTTCAGTTATGTACAGTGTACAAAACCAGGGGAAGTTTGCAGCAGCACATTTTCAATCTGGGGAGGGGAAGAGAAAATGAGAGGCTGAGTTTGGAGAACATCGTGTTTCCCAGGCTGCACAGGAGTTTAACGTTCTGTTCAGGACAAGATAAGCTTCTACGAAAAATTGCTTTCTTCCATATCTGTAAGAATGCAATTTGATCTGTTTTTAGGAGAGAAAAGGGTTTTCTTCCTCGTTTCCAGTAATTGCCTAATAGTTGCCAGGCAAAACAAAAAGAAGGCAGAGCTGGCTCATTTTCCTACAAGGGCAGCCACAAAGGAACAATTTGCTCACTCTTTCATCCTGTTTGTAGAGGTTTGATGTTGGTCCACCAGCACCAGCAGCTTCTGGGCTTAGAGAAAAAACCTGGACACCTGCTCATTTTCCTGTATGTGCAGACAGTCCCTTCCCACAAAACCTGCCACAAATGTTCCCTGTGCCTATCTTGACATAATTTGTTCCTTGCACAACTTTTTCCAGAGTCTTCTCTGAGGTCACTTATTCCCTGGATGCAAGAGAAGACAACCTTACAGCAGGGATGGTAAAGTCAGGGAGAATAGTGGGTGTGCTGGTTTGAAAGCAAAACAAGTGAGATACTCCAAGTCAGAAATAAAATTTAATAGGAAAAAAGAGAAAAATAAAATACATGCAATAGTATAAAAGAAAAAACACTGACAGAGCCAGAATACAACCTGATACCCTGCTAGTTAGGGTGGTGGTAGCAGTCCAGATGAAGTGGGCTTGTTGAAGTAGTGATCCTGTAGAAAGGTCTGGAGGCACTTGTCCTCTGGAAACCAGTGGGTAAGGGCTGCCCTGGTGTTTCAAATCTCAATTTTTTACCTAGGTAGGAAAGGCTTGGCTCCTCCCCCTGGATGGAGCATCTCCCAATGGGATGATGTAATTTTATCAGTCATACAATGGGACTCAATGGCTCAGCAGCAGATGATATCTTCCTGGAGGAAGGATGGGTTGTGGAAAAGATAAAGATGACTGTCCCACCTGGTTTTTAAGAGATGGCCCATTAGCAGAGGATATCTTCCACAGAGATAAGGATCACTGCCCCACCTGGTTTCAGCAGATGGTGATAGAATACACAACTTTGGTCACATCCTGCATTGCAACCCAAGACTGTGTGACACTCACAGGGCCAGGAAATACAAGTGCTGAAACTCACAAATCTTAGCTGATATAAAGGATTATTCAGCCGAGTCAGGCTGTTCTATCACAAGCTGTCTGCACCTTGTCACTCTCCAACCTCTTGCCACAACAGGCATTAGCCTTCAGAAAGCATGAGGCACAAAAAGTTGCACCAAACCATTAAGTCAGTTCCTAATTTCAAACTCACTCCAGCTAGAGGACAAATTCTGCACACTCACACTGCTTCAACCAATCTTGCAAAAAATTTGTAGCAGGGGACTTTGGCAAGCTTTGCACTGTCCCTTTCTGTCTCCTCCTGTGGAACACGTGTCTCATCCTCCCAATGCAGGCTCTGATGGCTTCAGCAAACGTGCAGAACCCATAACCTGTCTGCATAGCCTTGGCGCTGCCAGGGGACTGGGCATGGCCTTGAGTTAAAATCCAACAGTAACAGGTAGAAAAACACCACACAGTCCCTGGAAACTCTGCCTTTCCATTGCCAAATTGACTGCAACTGACTCCCCTCAGATGTCTCAGATGAGCACAGTGTTTTTGCAACAGAGAGAGCTGCATTCAGGCTGGATATGAAAAGATGTGATTTTTGTTGTGCTGGACCACATTCCCATCTGGCAGGTGTCAGCATGCCAGAATTTCTGGGACCATCCTAGTATCTACCCATCTGTCCATATGGGGCATCAACTTGAAATACCACAGAAGGAATAAAGCAAAAATCAAAATCCTTCTGCTCAACAGCTGCAAATTCTGCTGATTTCCTAAAAGGATGGGAGGGGTGGAGGACTCTGTCTTAACATGGCCACTCAACCTGTTAGTGTGGCTGTCTACAACAACACCATCTCCCTCCACCTTTTGAATCCATCAGGTTCAAGGCCTTGGGACACAAAGGATGAGAGGTCAAGTTGGGCATCACTCACTTTCCCTGCCCCTGGTGTGTCAGTGCTATCAGCACAGTGTACACACCTCCGGGCAGTGACACATTTACAGCCCTGTCCCTCTATATTATCAGGATCAGAGAGGTCCTGACCCTCAGCATCCAACACCCCAATGAAACAAAGAGGTTGGACTCAGGTCAGTTCAGGGGAGAAGAAAAACCTCAGTGCAGTCAGCATCAATCCAGCCAGGGACAAAGAGGGTCAGGCTGACAGCTGGGAATATAAGGCATAAAACCACAGGTAAATGGGCAAAAAAAAGGCAGGGAGGAAAGAGCAAGGTCTCAGCACCAAAAAAACAAATGAACAGTATTTAATTTCAGCCCTGCTCTCCATACTCAAAATATAGGTTATCTCACAGAAAACAGTGTTTGATTAAACAAAAGATTAGCCTGGAAAGTGCATCTCCTGATAGGCTCCACACCTGGCACTTGCTGAATGCCCTGATATTTTGTGTAGGGTAACCTGCCACTCATTAGCCAGAGTCTGGCCAGCACAAGTCCCACAGGTGGCTGCCACATGACAGATGAACATGCTGTGGGTAGGACTGAGACACTTCCAATTAATACAGGAGCTACTGTGGTGCTTTGGATCTCTAATAATCTGATTGGTCAGAGCAAGACTGACCACTGACCATCACTACCTTGTGTGCACAATTCCCAACACCCTTCAACACTTGGAATCACTAAGGGTTTAGGATTACTGTTAAAAAATGTTGAAGGTCACATCTCTACATGCACCTTCCTTGGATGCTCTTATGAGATTTTTACAAAGCACAAGAACATCCTGGTTACACCTACAACAATATAAGCCCAGTGCAGCTGGTGTCCAAGCCCAGAGCTTTCTGAGTCAGAGAAAGATTCTGTCAACACCCATTTCTCCATTGCCTGTTCCAATCTCTGCTGTCTCTCTCTGATTCAGTGGCTCAGACTTTCTCCACTTCTGTCCTTTCATGAGATATCTTCAGCCACAGACAGGTTAGAGAAGGAACACATTACATTACAGGGGACTGTCATTTGGAAAAGCCTTCCTTCCCTCATCCCACACTGGACTGGGCATTGTAATGGGGCATGTTGAGAGTTCTACCAGGGTTCCTGTGGAAAGAGTTTGTTGCAGCAGATCTCTTACTAGGGGTAGAAATGAGTCAAGACACAGACTCTCACTCAACAAGATAAAAAGGGCACTGGATTATTCTTTTTACAGAGTAGCCATCCTGACTCTGACTAGAGCAAGCTCATACTGTAGGGTCCAACTGCAGACTCTAACTCCATCAAACCCAGACTAACTTCATATCAGATCTTTTACTGCAGCAACTCTCTCCCTTGTGTCTCTCTGGATGCTTCCTGCTTCCTCAGGGCTCCTCCACCTCCTCAAGGTCGTCTTTTTCCAGACCCCTCCCAACCAACCAACCCACTCCTTTTATCACACTTATTAGTCACAGCTGTAACCCATTAAGGGCAAGGCTGTTCCTCTTCTTTGGTAATTAGTACAACTGTGATTTATCGGGGCAAAGGCAGCTGCAATCCCTTCTACACCTACAGGATTTCATTGTTAGAGGGTGTTTGCTCTCTAACTCGTAGTACTCAGAGATTACAGTAAGCATAAATCACATCTATATATGTCCAAAATCCTTCCTAAGCATCAATTCATTTTGTAGTAGTGGTCCCTTTTCTGTTCCTGCTAGCTGATCTGTGCTGGAGACAGAGCTGGTAATCCTGAATTTTTAGCCTCAGAATAAGAGGAACACCCATTTATCACCTTCTACAAGACAACAAGCTTTGTACCCATTTTACAAGTTTGGGGAATTGTCTCCTGCTCTTGAACTCACAAGCTTGACAGTGGTACAGTAAAAGCAAGTAGATTTTAAAAATTCAGTGGTCCAGGCTCTTTCCAGAATCTGTCAGTCACTCTTTCCCCAGAGAAATAAGAAACCTAGATGAATGTCTCTGCTGGAGTTGTACTACATGGATTAGTAAAGTGGGACTTTTCCCCTGTGTGCAGATTGACTTCAATTCACCCCAGCTCTGTTTCAATGAGCCTTGTCTAATGACAGCTGCTTGGGAAGGAGGAAAGGTAATTAACTGATGCTTTTGGGAACAGTCCTGCAATGAAGGTACAAAAAATGAGCCAAGGGCAAGGAGATGTGGTGCTTTCATATATGCATATTTGTGTGTGTGTGTGTGTGTGTGTCTGTTTTTGCCAGCAGACTTCAAACAGTGGCTGCCATCAAGGCTTTGCAGAAGAAGAAAACCAACAGCAGTAAATCTAGTAAGCAGCTGTTTCACAATCTGCCTTCAGATAAAGTTTCTTCCAGACCTGAATCTGGTCTTGGGCTTCCCAATACCCAGGCTCCTCATCTGTCTAGCTTTGACTCTTAAATATGTCAAAAGCATGGTAGGAGCTAGAAAAATATGTGGTTTTTTTGAGATCCTATAGCAATGAATTTTGCTGACATTTTTAAGGAGAAGAAAACTAAACCAGGATTCCTTAATTTGCTATCTGGCATCTCCTGCTTTTGCTGTCTGACCATTGTTCCCATGCTCTGTGGGACAGGTTAGGAAACAGAGCTGCTTCCCCACCTCCACCCTGCTCAAAACTTTCAAACCTCAAATCTGGTCTGCCTTTGAAATCAGAGCTTTCCATATTTCATTTTTTCTTTTTCTTCATGGATGTCTCACTTGCAAGCAGAGGCAGGTGTTTGCACAGCAGTTGCCATGATATACCCCTTCAAGCCAAGTGTGCAGCCAGATTTGAGAAGGGAAAAAATGAGCCTGGCAAGCCCTGTGGGTCAAAGGGTGCAACAAAACCCCTGAGGAGCTGCTGAAGCCCTAGAGGAGCTCTGGTGGCAGCACTTCTTCCCTCAGATATCCAATTTGCAGTCCTAGGTCTCCCAAGCATTCTTTCCTGTTTTTCTGACACCAACATGTTGTCTCCTCTCCCCATGCTGGCTACTTTATTTTATAATAATCGGTGCTAGAAATAAAATGGGGGAATTATTTTAATATGTTTTAAACACTTAAAAATCTCTACAACCCAGAGGAAGCCCTGGCAGAAGCCAGATGAAGAAGCCCTTCATCTGTTCTGACCTCTGTTGGAGTCCAGGGTGTTCCCCTGGCTTCCCTGGGTGCTTCTAGACACCCCTGGCAGGGGAGGCAGAGACCCTGGAATGGTGCCCAGGGGTCCTGGGGGCTGGACTTGGGTCCCTGGAGAAATTTGTCAACATTGAGAGAAGAATTACAAGTCACAAAAATAAATAGAGTATAAATTAGACTGTTAGAATGTAGATAAATAGACTTTTGGGGATGTTTGTGATAAGGGACACGAGGCCAAGATGGAGAATTTGGGGGTGTGGATACCTCTTCCTCCTTCTTCTCCGTGTCATCCATGCTGGGTGACATGCTGGCACTTTCAGATTGGATGGGGTCAGAGCTGGACTGTTTAATAAGACTGTATTGTATTGGAAAATAATTGTAAATACCTAGTACGTAATTTAGACTATATAAGATAAGTCCTGCCGCTCTTAGGCAGATTCTGCCTTGGACATCTAGTGAGCAGACCGCTGCTCACTGGACAAAGCATTTCTGAGATAAGAAACAATAAACAACCATGGAAGTCTCTGAAAACAGTCTCCTGCAGTCTCTCTTCGGCAGCCTTGGGGAAAAAACAGGATGTAAACCACCTTTATGTCCTCCTGAGGTGATCTCAAGGCTAAGGAGACACCTCGGACAGCGACAGACCTCCACTGAACACTTTATTCATGAGTTTCCGTGGCATAGGGTCATCAGAGAAGCCAATGTTATTATTATTCATTGCATTTGCACTTAGTCTGAAGCACTTGCAGGTGAGATGAAAATACTTATTCAAATGCAGGCTCCAAAACACTGCTCACAAATCCATCGGGCACCAATTAAATCACAATTTGAATCCAAGATGTAGCAATTTCTTTTATCTGGAAACAACCAGAACAATGCCTGGTGAGGAATTCTGAAAGCACACAGTTTTTGGTTACAACTTGAGGCTTTCATTAGGGAAAGATTTCACTTGGCCCTTCTTTAGTGGTTTTTCATCTTTTGCTGGAAGTCCTTGAATCATTCTTTCTCCTGACTGATACTGACAGCTCTTTTTAAAACACGACTGATGGCCCGTTGTCAATAGCCATCATGCTCCTGTCAGAGAAGTGGGAGACATGAAATAATTTGGTTTTCAATAATTCAAGTGACATTGCTAAATTTGGGAAGCAGACACTGGGAGGAATGAGGGCGTGACAGAACCTTTTTTGAAAAAAAATAACTAAGGACTTGTCACTGCGTTTTAATTTGATCAAGAGTGTAGTGGCATCAATAGACCAACAGATTTTTATTCCAAACATTGCTCTACTACTAGTTTGAGTAATAATCACCCAGAGAAAATAATCACCCAGAGAACACATAACACATAATCTGATACCTTTTCCACAAATTTTAGGTATATTTAGTCTTTTAGTTCACTTCTGTTGTTCCTGAGTCTTGAGTCCACCTTAGACTGTTGGGAATAGAGCAGACATCAGCCCATGAACACATCCACAAGGTTTACCCTTGATTTCCTCCCTGCACAGAGATGTACTCCTGTACCCAGGGGGCAATGGAAACAGACTTCATGCTGCAATTCCCTTCCCTGTCCATCAATAACATTTTACTTTCCAGCTGGTACCTGCTGAGTCCTACACTGCACGGCCAAGTCCAGCATTTGAACAGACTACTGATGGATGTTTTAAAACCAATGAAGGGAGGAAGTAAACTTTAACAGATGGGAAAAGACCCTAAAAATGCACTAGCATATCTTTCTCAGCTGAATTTAATAGTCTCTTAGCAGCTGACACTGTCCCTCCTGGAGGTAATTACACTATGCAATCAAGCCACCAAATAACCTCCTTGTGCACCATTTATGTGTTACCACTCAGTAATGCTACTACTTGGCTCTTCCCTGCTCGTCCTCTCCAACATTCTGCTCCAAGGGAAGGCAGAACATCATACCTGCAGCAAGCTACAGCTGAGCACCAAAGACCAGAAAGGCAATCCATCTCCGTCTCAAAATCTCCCCTGACTGTAAAAACCTAGAAAATCTATTTCTGCATCTGAGAGACGAGTAATTTTTTATCACTGATGGCTCATGGAGTCACAGAATTCCTGGACTAGAAGGGACCTCAAAGATCATCACCATGGACAGGGTCACCTTGTACTAGATCAGGTTGCTCAGAGCTCTATCCACCTTGAACACTTCCAGGGATAGGTCTTCCATAAGTTCTCTGGACAACCTGTTGCACTACTCTCACAGCAAAGCTTTTGTTGGTTTTTTGTTGGTTTTTTGTTTGTTTGTTTTGTATGTTTGTTTGTTTTTTCTCTTCTTTATCCTAACATCTTGGAACACCCTAGTGTTCTGACAAATTCTGCTGAAGTAAGGCTCAGAGTCACAGGTCTGAGACACATGGCTCTGCTTGTGCCAGTACACAAACACACCATCATGAGCTAGCTCTCATTGCATGGGAAACCAATCAAATCTTCTCAGTAAAATCCGAGAGCTGAGTTCTGGCCTTGGAAGACAGACCCTGGTCAGAGTTTCATTAAGATCACACACATCCAGCTGAGGTTCAGTTCTCCAAATGGACACTTTAGGGAAGGAACAGGCCTTCTTCTGCTGTCCTAACTTACACAGGGCCACCTTAGCATGGAGCAATACAAACAGCATCCATAAAATTAGAAGAAAACTGATCTAAGCTACCACGGGGAGTCAGAGTAGGTGCCTGACAGCTTCTCTGTTGCAGGTCATATGGGATTAGAAAAATGAAAAAAAGAGAAAGATCAATATAATAAATTTACTCTTCACAGTTCTCTGGTCTCATTCCACTTTGGTGATGGACAGAAGGATCAGCAACAGTGACTGGAATTTCAAGTGGCAACACTGAAAATTTAGCCAGCTGTCTCCTCTGCAGATCCCACTTTTCTCCTACCATTTTGTCTCCTTCTACCCCAGTTTTAGAAGTTACTTTCCTAGGAGGGTACTTCCCAGGGGCTTGAGAGACCCTGGAAGGTCCCCTAGGCCCTCCCCCTGTAGAGGAATTCCCTTCCAAGCCAGACTCCCTGTTCCCAAGCCACTCTCCTGACAGCTTCAGGAAGTTTGGCTCCTGGAGAAGAGCATCTCTATGTTTAATAGCCCACAATTAACTTTTCATCTTCCACATAACCTGACACAGAGAGCTCTGAATAAATTTCTTATTTCAGCTAATTGTTGAGTTCTCCACAGATGTCAAAATAAAACAACTCTGTAACGTGTGGAAGATCAAGCATGATTAAAATCTATCACCATGAAAATTAAGTTTGTCCTTCTCAGAACAAATGAGGGACATTTAAGGTCAGAAAGTGCAGCGTTCACACACTGCATTGTTTTTAAAAAATGACAAATCCAAAATAATTCACTGCATTTTCCCCCATTAAAAATATAGATCAAAGTCACCATGTTCTCATAAAATAATTTGCTTTCCAAAAAAATGGCAATTTCTGATGGCAAAATCTGCTGTCTGGAAAGTTTCCCATTTAGCCACAGATGGAATGCACTGTGAGATGCTGCATTTTAGAAGTGCTGACAGAAAATAACCTGGTTTCTGCTCTCTTCCTCCCATACATACAACCTGCTGTTCTGCACTTGACCTCTTTCAGGAACTGTGGGATCATTTAGGAGAGAATTGCACAAATTCCCATGCCAACTAGGGAACTCAGCTATTCCTTCAGGGACAGTAGAAGGGGTAGGTGATAACAGAGTCAACCACTGAGCAGTTTTAGCAGGCACAACAACATCTAGGTTGCAGAGTCAGTATTTTGCAGGAGAGGCTGATGGAGGCTGCTTTCTCTTTCCTAGAATGTTCTCTGCTCAGAACTGAGGGGCAGAAGTGCTCCATTCTTCAGAGAACATGTAATTTCCCCTTGTGCTTGAACCCAAAATTTGTATTCCCTACATCCCAGTTTGATTTTCCTAGAGGTGCAAACACTGTGGGTAAATAATAAAGGTGTGTGCTAGATCTTAAGGGACAATAATTAAAGGGTATTAAGGGATGCAATCTGAAATGCTAAACTTGCAGTCTCTGCTGAAAAACATTGCCCCTAACTCATGTTGGTACAAAATATCACTAAACCAGTGGGATTTGCTGTAAAAATTGCCTTTTTATGGTCAGTCATCCAAATTTTGTCCTTCCTTGATGGATAGTCATTAAATTGGTCTTATATTTTTTTGACAGAAGGAAAAATGGGAATATTCAGGACTGCTATCTCTGCATAGTGGAGCTATACAGATTTAATTAGCTCCCATCATCTAAGCAGCACAGCTTCTTCCAAGAATCCAAATGGTGCAGGCTGCATCACTATGTTTATTAAAGAGCCTGACTAGGTCTTCATAAGGATTAGTAGGGAAACTACCAAAGATACCTAAATAATTTAGCAGCACAGGTCATTAAGGATAAGAAATTTCCTTCTGGAAAACCTGAGGCACTTCTGAAACATCCCACTGAAGATTATCAAGTTCACTGCCCCAGACAGGGCATTCTGCTGTGTCCCATGAAGAAAATCTTTTTTAAAACTGTGCATTCCCAAAGGCTATTCGGTTGTGCTGTTGAGTCACTTCTCCCTGACCACATGAATGAAGCATTCCTATTTTTTTAAACAAACCATCTGCTTTCACAATTGTGCATTACTCCATAAACACGGTGATGTGCACATAAATGCTAGGAATGGCCACAAATGCTGCAAGTGGTCAGGGGATGTTTTCTGACTTATGAACATGCAGCCATGTTGAAATGAGTGACATCCCATCATCAGCCACTGGGAGTCAGGGGATGATGGACACACTTTGCTCCGACCATCCAAAGCACAGGGAGAACAAGGGCGCTTAAGGAGTGTCCTGATTTGAAAGGTGTTTGTTAAGAAAGGCAGGAGCCTCTCTTGAAATGGAGAATGTAAACCTCCTCCCTCCAAATTATTATAATTTTGAAATTAAGGAGCTCTCAGGCAAAGATATGGGAATAGGAATAACAGTTCTTTACTATGCAAATTAAATAAAAATACAGTAATACAAAACAACAAAAAAACATGGATAGAGTCAGAAAACAACCTGACACCCTGTCAGGTGGTTGGTAACACTCTTAAATAGTGGCTGCAGACCTCCCGCAGTGACAGGTGGTTCTGTTGAAGCAGTGGTCCTGTAGAAGGGTGCAGTGGTCCTCCAGAGGCCCCGTGACTATGTAGAAGGGTCTGTTTTTCCTCTGGAATCCAGCAGAAATAAGGCTGCTCTGATGTTCCAGGTCTTCAGATTTTATCTAGGCAGGAAATGATTGGCTCCTCCCCCTGGGTGGAGCATCTTACAATAGGATGATGTAATTTTATCTGTCATGCACAGGGACTCAGTGGCCATTAACAGAAGATACCTCCCTGGAGGAAGGATGGGTTGTGGAAAAGATGAAGAACACAGTCCCACCTGTTTTTTAACAGATAGCCCATTAGCAGAGGATATCTCCCCTGGACGTAAGGATCACTGCCCCACCTGGTTTCAAAGATGGTGATAGAGTACATACTTTTGGTTACATCCTGCTTTGCAAGCCAAGACAAGGAGAGATGCCAAATCTCCTCTTTCACGGCTCCTAATTCAGAGGGAACAAAGGCACCATCCTTTTGCTGTCAGAGTGATGGGATTTCAGACAGAATAGATGGGAAAAGAAATGTCCTGGCTGTAGGGAGCTGAGTGTCTCATAGAACTGATTTTTCTGTTATTGGGTGATGCTCTGACCCCCATGCATACAGGTAGAGATCCAGCAAGGATCAATCAGCTTCCAAGCTGAGCATAAAAGAGAAAATTAGTGCGGCCTCGGGGATATGTAGAAAAATTACCCAAGAAAATAAATGTTGCAAAGGAAGCAATTCTACCTGCTGCTAAAGTAACCCTGGCAGCGGAAAGGAGCCTTGCTTCTTTCAGGGACACCTGAATTTCTCCCAAGGTGCCTTGCATCAGTGGTAGTAGATGGAAGGAGCAATCTGTGCCTAGCAGAATTATTTCCTTCCTGCCTGCTTTGGCAAGGCATAAATCTCTTCTCTATTACCTGAGGTATGTTTCCTCATTTAATCAGGGAGCCCTTCAATTCAGCAACAACATTCATTTAATCTCTTTCCCTGTGTCCAGTGCACAGGAAGCAGAACAGCTGGGAGCTGCAGCGGCAGCCCCAGGCCAGGGTGAGCTGTCCCTGGTGGCAGTTCCCACCTCCAGAGACTCAGGCTGCCAAGGGAGATGCCTGCTCTCTGTACCACCTTCCACCTGGATTAAACTGAAGGGCTTCTTATACATCAGGGCACAGTGCCAAATGGAATCTAGTCTGGTATTTCCACAAAGTGCTGTGAGAAGAGGGAAAACTGTCATCACACCCTTCCCATCCCTCACATTTCTCCCCTTCTCTCGGTCCTGTTCTCCAGCACTTTCCCCTTCCTCAACAAATCCTGCACAGGATCTCCAATGGAAATCATTCCCCTAAGGGAAGATGGGATACACTCCCTGAGGATGTCCAGAGTTTCTCTCCTCAACCTGTCCAGTGAATGTTAAATTACACTGCTGTCTTGGAAAGATTTCAGTGGAATACAAAAGAAGCAAATCTTTCTCTCCGTCCAACCTTTTATTTTGTTTTCTTTAGCATTTTCAAGTTTCTGTGCTTAAAACTTGAAACTTCTTCCTCATAAAACTGTATTAGGTGCTTCAGTTACCCCGAGGGTAAAAGATGCTCTTTTTTTTATAAACCTTTTAGATTGTTTAAGCAATATGTTCCAAAGGCTTCATGCAGTGAGTGAGGTTTTGTTTCTTGTCCTCTTCCCTGGTGGTGCTCTGATCATTCTTTTCATAAACTCATTTCTTGGTTCAAATGAAGTGAAATGACATGGGAAATAAGCTGGGATCTCTACATTGTTCATAATTGATTTGATACAAATATTTGATAGTTCGGAAACTCAGTCATTTGAGCAGATTACAGAGCATTTCTTAATACTCACGCAGAAACTGATTTTTTTTTTTTCTTCAGAACTGCCCCTCTTGAGAGCCTTCACTCTAAAGTTTCAGCAAATTGACACAAAATGTTCAGAACATAGCTTAGCAGAGTGGGTTTTTTCATCTATTTTTTTCATCTAGACTGTCTTTCAAGACTTGAATTTCTCATTAAGTTATTTAGGACTTTTGTCAAGATCCACTTTTCTGAAGAAATGTTATTTGTTTACTCTGTTCTGTTGAAGGGGTTTGTTGTTGGTGGGGGAGAACTGCACTAATTAGGACTTCAAAATAAATATTTTCTGCCAATGGTTTCCCAATAGAAATGATATGACAAGGAAGTCTGACTCATGAGGGAAATTAGACACATTCTCTGAAGAATAGCTCCCATGTGACTCTGGCAATTTCACCAAATTTCTTCATCTGGGGGCAATTTTCATTACGACAGTTTCTAATAGGAAGAAAAAACAGACACTTTCTGTGGGCAAGGCAAGCAAGAAATTTTCAAGCAACTTTGGGGCAACGCAGCTGATGTGCAATAAAGTAATATGAAACTTTCTTGTGACAGGCAGGAATTATTGCCAGCTCCCTGGTCCTCCAGTTAGGTGGTTACCACCTACCTGCTATTTTAAGTCAAAAGGAGATATTATACCTCTGGGAGTAACTGGCCCCTGTGGCCACATAAATTTTTCAGCTTACAATGATCTATTAAGTAGGGCAACATCTCTCTTGGTGGGATCTACTTAAAATAAAGGAAAGCTAAAAATGTAGAGGCACAGTTTGCTGTGGATGCTGGTCCAGAGTGTGGAATGGCTGGTGGTTGTTGTGAAGCTACAAGAGACTTTTCCTGCTCTGAAAACCTTTCAGGTAAACTATGCACAGAACCATCATTAGAGATGAGAAATGTCAACACAGGGAGGTGATGTGACCAGGAGTACAGCAAAATTCAGTGGAAAAATAGTGACGCCAGGCCAAAGGCAAACAGCACACCCCCAGTACCCACCAGAAGGCTGCTGAGGAGGCAGAGCCCCACTTCATCCTGGTCCATAGAAATAACAGAAATTAGCTGAAATTATAGATTCTAGCTGGATTTAAGGGAAAATACGTTATTGTAAGGTTATTCAAGCACTGGAATGGGTTGTCCAGAGAGCTGGTAAAATTCTGTTCATGGAGAACTTCAAGTCCCAACAGGACAAAGTCCAAAACACCCTGATTTGAATTCACAGTTGATCCATTCCGCTCTAGATGTTTCCACCAAACTAAATGAGCCTCTGATCTGGTGCAGCATGTTAACCTCACTGCTCTCCTGGCTTTTCCCTCATTTTTTTGCGTTTGTGCTCTTCTCTCTGCCTGTGCTTGGGTTCCCAGATGGTGATCAATACAGGTCAAGAGCTGAGCCAACACTTCTGTGCAGAAATAGGAAGAAATATTTCCTTATTTCTGCTGCAGCTGAAACCACACATAACACAGTTCCCCTTTCATTGATAATTAAGAAGAGTCTGCACCAGGCACAGAAAGCTGGTAAGTTGGTGAAAACGCTGCTGTCAATTGGATTTGTACTGTTGGTAATTATGGTTGCGATTGATGAGTTGAATGAATTCTGCTCATAAAATTGAGACAGCTTCTGCAAGCACATCACAGTCATATCGTCATCTTCTGCACTGTATAAAGTCTTACAACCAGCAGCAAAGGTAAGATGTACACCACTGCTCAGAAAAAGGGCTAGACTTGCATGAAGCCAGGAAACCAGAAAAGTAGGAAAATAATGCTCATTCTATTGGAACAAAACCACAGAGAAGAGGAGCTGTAGAAGTTGCCCACACTGTGTACCTCTGCACCACAGTATGGAAGAGCTGACACCATCCACAGTGGCAAAACACAGCCTCAGAGCTCCTAGTGCTCATTACCCCTCACAGGGGAAGCCTCCTGAGGCTGGTAAGGTCACAGGGCAGATAATGGCCTTAAACTGAAGCAAGGACAACTTGGACTAGAAAGAATTAAGTTTTTTATGATGGGGATGGTGAAACACTGGAACAGGTAGAGGTTGTAGCTGCCCTGTCTTTGGAAACATTCAAGGTCAAGCTGGACAGGGCTCCGAGTAACCTGGTCTCAGTGAAGATGTTCCTGCTTATTGCAGGGGTGTTTACATAAGTGGTCCTTAAAGGTCCCTTCCAACCCAGACTGTTCTGCAATTCTATAATAAAGTCACTTGCCAGAAACTCTTCCCTTGATAAAAATCCTCTCTCTCAAGAGGATTTATCCCTTGCAAGAGTGAAATAGCACTGGGAAGGCATCACCATCCCAAATTATTTTCAAACACCGTCACAGCTGCATCCTTCTGCAGTCGGCTCCTTTAGCACAGTTTGCTGTAAACACTCTACTCACATGCAGCTCAGAGCGTGGCTTCTGCTTCCTGATCTGTGCCACTTCCCAGGCCAGCAGGCACTGTGAATCCTGAAATTAAACAGATCACTCACAACTGGCTTTCTGTGGAGTAGTCATGCTTAAATTGGCTTTCCCTGAGTGTTCAGCCAGCATGCTGCTGGCTTTTGCAGGAAATGAGTCAAAATCAATGCCTGGTATGTTGAAATGAAATCCAGCTTTTGAACATTTGCAGGAAGAAATCAGAGATGGCTGAGCTGCTCAGGAGCACTTTGGCACACTTGAATCCAACCCCTGCAGTCCAGAGTTGGAAGAACCCACAGCTCCCTGGAGGGCATCAGAGATAGGGCAAAGTAGATCTGCATAACTTCAACTTTGGCAATCCATGGGGAATATCAACCACATCCCAGCCCTTGGCATGTGGAGCTGCTAAGATTTCAACCCCCACATGTGCCACACACACATTAGTGTGAGGGTGGGTAATGCTATGTGCACGAAGGCAGGAACAGGTCAGGAGCACGTTGCACAGCCAGCTGCAGAAAGTGAGTTTATGATTCAAAACCCTGGGCAGCCTAAGCTATAAAATACCCAGGATTTGGGGGTTTTTTAAACTGAAGGCCCATACCTAATATCAAATGGAGAAAAGCCTTCTATACCTTTGCAGAAGATGGCTGCACAGCAAAGGGGCTCCTACAAAGATGAGTTTGGTGCTGAAAAACAGAGAGATGACCAGCTTTTTTATCTTCCCCTTTCCTCTCCAGCCTTGGGCCTTTCCTGATTAGCTCTGCAGGAAGAAAAGCTCCCTTTTGAGCATTATTGTTACTGCCCTATCTTCCCCTGTGGGACAGATCAAAATGCACATCCATGGCTGGGCTTTTGGACTTTTCCTTATGGCAAGCTCAAGAGAAGTCATGTTGTTCTCTGCTTATCAGGTAGGATGCACCACAGGGGCAGCTTTGAAAGTGAGTGGGGCAAAAGCTGAAGCAGCACTCAGCTGGAAATAGTGCACAGGGACAGAAACCATAGGGCTGGGGGGATTCCACAAGGGATGAGACATCAGCAAGAGGGCCAAGGGAAGGTGCAAGAATGTGGAGCAGTCACTCAGCCGTGGGAGGAAAGCCAGAGGGAATTCAGGACTACATGGAGAGCTGCAAGAACAGAACAATCCATGCCTTCTTTCAGCTGTGGAAGGTCCCCACCAACACAAACAACCCTGACTGTCCAGTAGAAGGCTGGATGATCCAATTTGCAGTGTGAATGTAATTCATTAGAAGCAGGAAGCAAAAAGGATGCATCATCAATTTGATGGAAATAATATGGTTTTGAGGGTGCTGACATGAATCACAAATTGCATGAAATTTGTTCAGTAGAAGTGGGTAGGTCAGAGTGATTCAGATGTTTCATTTCACCTTTTCCTTATGCAAGTGCATCCATTCTTCTCTTTGAAAGGAGACTTTTATTTCATATTTTAAAGGAATAATAGAAAGAGCTAAATAACCTGAAAGTTATATGAACTGTTTTATCAAGAGAAATCCAAGGGGTCCAAGGTATAATGAGTACTTGAATAACAGCAAAAAGCTCTTATTTTACCTCAGCAGTGACCCCAACACACCAGGTTCCCCAGAGCAACATGGGCCAGAGCCCTGAAGGACTCTGTCCTGTAGAAAATGTTCTGGTTTGTGCTGATAAAATGAGAGCATTAGTGCAGAAGCTTGTAGAGATGGAACAAAAATCCCTCAAAAGGATGAATCCTGCATGACAGCCAGACACAGAACAAAATCTCATTCCCTATTCATCACTGTGGGTCTATTTTTTATGAGCTAATGCTGGTTCAGGTAATAATCAAAGGTGGTGGGAGGGACAGAAAAGCTTCCTCTTCTTCCCCTTCACAAAGTAAAGAAGTTTATGAATTATGGGATGTCTGTCTAACAAAAGTGGCACCTTAGACTTGTGATCATCTCTTCATTGTTTTCATTTTGAAATCAAATTAAGCAGGAAACTTTTATTATTGCTAATAATTTATTTGCAATTAATGCATCTAAGATGTTTTTCAGTTCAGTGTCTCACTTCAGAACAAAAAGCAGTTGCAAACCATCTGCCTTCCACTTGAAGCTCTTGGGAAAAACTCCCCTAGGCCCGAGAGGAACAATGCTTTCGAACCCATCTCAGCTGACACCCTGATACATTCTGCACTGGGCAGAATTAAGAACACCATTGTCCAAAGGTCAAATGTTTTCATCAAGATGAGAATTAAATAATGTGAAATCAATACCACACTGTCAAACTTCTGCCTCCAAGAAGATTCCTGCCAGGTCTAACCTACAGCTGGCCAGGGGTTCACTCTTCAAACACCTGCACTAAACACCTGCATATGGCATTACTCAACTTCCTTCCTGAACAACATGAGAGGAACATCTATGTTTTCCCCAAGGCAGTGATTCATGATCCCATGTTGTAACCCAATACCTAGAGGTATAAGGAATGCTTAACCCTTCACAGGTCCCTATCCCATCGGCAGAAAGCCATAGGGCCTCTTTCCCTCCTGGTCTCTCCTGTTACCTAACTCCGTGTCCCTCTTCTATTGGCTTATTTCCAAATCCCCTCCCTGACCTTTTCCTAGAAAGGACCGTTAGCTGAGACCCTCTGCCTCTTTGTCCCGAGACCACCATGCAATAAAGCTACCCTGAGATAAAGACAAAGAGCCTCTTTTGTATTCCTTCGTTTATCTAATGTAACAACTATTAACTCCCTCAGAGTAATTTAGCTAGGAAGGAGTTAATAGGACTTGTTACAATCCCATCTTTCCTGCTGCAGCTGCTTAGGAATGACATGCAGCCAAAAAGGAGCAGAGAGGGAAAAGCAAGAGGTAGAAAGGCTGTGAATTCCTGTTGGGTTGTGTTTTCCAGCAGTCCTGATTGAAAAGTAACTTCTCTCCATAAATTGGAGGCACAATTGTGCTGAGAAAGATGTATTCAGAAAGAAAAGCCAATTTCAAGTCAGAGAGCTTGAACCACACTCCCATTTTTCAATAACTTCTTCATCTGGTAGTCTCCAGAATCAATCAGGAAAAAAAAAACCACCACCAACAACATTTCAGCTTCTCTGCACAAAGGTCTCTAAGATTTCTGACAACTGTCAGCGTATCTGTCTCATCAAGGAGAAGCAGAAAAACTCTTAAGCAAAGAGATCAAAGCCCTTTACTGGGCTGCAGCCTGAAACCCTGAGCCCTCAGCTGCCAGTCCCTGGCTGAGACTCTGCTGTGCAGCAGAAAACAGATCTGTATCCCCAGCCAAGGTCTTGCACCACCTGAGAGACATCCATCCTGGTGTTAACGTCGCATGGCTCTTCCCTGGAAGATTTGCATGGAATCTGTTTTGCATGCATCTTCTACGGGTGCCAGGAGGATGGAGCCAGGCTCTGCTTGGTGATGCTGAGCAACAGGATGAGAAGCAAAAGGCAGTAATTGAAATGCAGGAAGTTCCACCTGAACATGAGGAAGAACAGGTTGCCCAGAGAGGTCGTGAAGTCTCCCTCACTGAAATATTAAATAAATATTTAAGAACTGTCTGGAGGCAATCCTCTTCGATGTGTAAGAGGATGAACTTTCTCGAGCAGGGAGGTTGGACCAGATAACCCACTGTGGTCCCTTCCAACCTGTCCCATTCTGTGATTCTATTTGTCTGCCCCTCTAAGACATCTGGGTGTTGCTTTGTTCTCCCCTCCAAGAGCATCGCCTGACTGGAGGAACCTTCTGAAAACATCTAAACCAGATCAAGAGAAATGTGAATCCTCACTGGCTCTTCTTGCTTCCTCACTACTCAAACGTCCTTAGAGCAAGTTTGCAAAAGCACAGAAGAGATAATTAATTGTACATTCTCATGTGCACAGCAGATGCTAGTCATCTGTTCAGTGTAAAACTTTTAAATAAAACAAAACTGCAACACTAAAAAAAAAAAAAAAGGAAAAAAGTCCTGCATCTGTTTGTGGAAAAGAACCTACCCTGCCTGAAATTATTATTTTTCTTTAAGGGGAATTAATAAAGCCTATCCTAAATAACTTTTTAACTCCCTGGGAAAGCATCTCAGAAATTTATTCAGATATTCATTGGAAATTGCTGAGGCATCAGTGGCACTACCTAACAAAAACA
The DNA here is from genome assembly GCA_034336665.1 of Luscinia megarhynchos. Taxonomy (NCBI): domain Eukaryota; kingdom Metazoa; phylum Chordata; class Aves; order Passeriformes; family Muscicapidae; genus Luscinia; species Luscinia megarhynchos. The sequence continues at coordinate 99,517,367 of CM067565.1, read as the reverse complement.
ATCCTAACATTTCATGAAAGTGTGTAGGTGGAAAGATGCAGATAATGTACAGCACAATTAATTTCTCCAAGTAGTAAAATGACCCATGTTTCATAAGGGTCAGATTGAAAAAGTTAGGAAACGTTGCTCTGCAAACCCTGAAAATTTTATTATGATGAGGCAGTTTATTCTGTGGTTGCCAGAACAAATTGAAAGTTTCGTATTGATAAAACTGCCCTGACAAATAAGAGCTCAGCTCCCATGTAATCACAGCAGTGAGTATTTACATCTACCAGCAGGTCCCAAATGAGTCTGGGTTTACTATTTTGGGTAACAGAGGAACACCACATTATCACAGAATGGGTTTTTGAAGGCCATCTAGTCCAACCCCATGCAGGGACATTTCCCACCAGATCAGGTTGCTCAGAGCCCTATCCAGCCTGATTTTGAATTATTATCACCATTTTAAAAGCTAAGGAAACTGAGGCACGGCAAGTTTAAGGAACTTGCCCAAAATCACCCAGGGCCAGTAGCACAGCCAGAAAACAAGTCTCTTAGAAACCTCTTTTCTGGGACAGTGTCCCCTCTGGGAAGCAGTTTGGCTCTCTGCCAAGCTGAGAACACCCGCAGGCCAACCTTGCCAAGGTGTAAACCGCAGCACCAACAAAGGACCTTCCAAAACCTACAGTAGACCACCTGCAACAGATGGAGATTCGTGGACCTGTGTGTTTGTCTTCTGGGTGAACGAGGAGAAGTTGAGCATGGGTGTCCAGAATTTCACCCAGAAGATCACAAACTCTGAACACGCACTAGGACTCAGGGCAGCAGTAGCAGTCACACAATAGCCTGAAGCCTGCAACAGGAGAACCGACTGTCGCATTCTTGGAAGAGTCACTGATGCAGACCTCCCTGTATTACTGGGAATCTGCTCTTAGGTCTTCTTGTGCCATCCATTCTCCAGGCTGAGCCTCTCAGGGGAATGCCCCAGCCCAATACCTCTCCCATTTCAAGGCCTGGGGCACTTCAGAAACATGGAGAAGACATGGTTCTTCCCTAACACAAAAGGGAAGGGCCCTGATTTGTCCTGGCCCATGAACATCTCTGTGCACGCAATCCATTTTCTCCAGATCCATCCACCACGCCACCATCCCAGTAACTATGCAGCAGCCAGATTAGTGTGGAGCATATTTCCCTCCAGGATGAGCAATATCTCTCCCTGGCAGCCTCTCAGTTCCTGCAAAAACACTTTGTTCAGGCCTGCAGGGCTGCGAGTTTGAAGAAATGTTACTTCAGCTCCAGCACAGCCCAGTAAGTGTGATTTGTGCCATTGCTGGTAAAAGGCCATGAGCTTTCTACTGCCCTGACAGTGCAAGAGCTCAGGGCATGCTAACACAGGAGGAAATGCACTAATAATAACACCATTTTGTGACATTTGGGTAATTGGTTTTATGAAGGGCTATAACTAAAAACATTCAGGCAGCAATTTGTGCATCCTTGCTGGAGTGGTGGCAGGCAATCAGGGAGAAAAAGTGTCACTGCCACCCTTGCTCTAAACACCACCAAATTTGTGTAAACATCCCCAGAACCTCATTTTCCATCCCTCACAGCCTGAGATGTCCCTTCAAACAAGGTGTTATTTTGATACACAGATGGCTTCTGTCTTGGGAGCTACTGGTAGCTGTGCTGAGCTCTGCCTTGCAAAGGAAAGAGGGGCTTAGGAAAATCAAGTAACCAGACACCATCCTTAGACATCTTTCATTTTCAAAACTGTTAGGTTTTGGTGCAGTCTATCCACTTTTTATGGTACTCCATAAGAACAAAAATTGAGCATACCAACAAAACTGACCTATAAAAATAACCCTAAACTCATCAAAAGTAAGACATAATTATAAAAGTCAAGTTACTCCTGAGATTAACTAAAATTAGCGAAGTAAGTGTTCCCTCAGATCTCAAAATCCTCAGAAAATAGTAGCTGGTAAACAAATCCAGATAAAAGGACAAAAACCTCACACCTGAGTGTGAAAAAACTTTCCCTCTGCTCAGGCCTCAGAGCACAGAGTTAGCTCTGACCAAGGGTTGAACCATTCTGTACTAGGTAAAGAAACCAAAAGGCTTCCTTCAATCTCACTGTTATTTTCTCCTTAAATTGAAGAGTAGGAATAATTAATCATGAGTTTGTCTGTGCTCTTACTGAAGTTTTTTTTCCAAACCCAGTAACTAAGGACTGAGATGCAGCTGAAGATAGGCATCATTACAAACTTTCTGCTATTCAGCAGCTGCTAAGCAGCTCTCCAGTAGCTTTTTGCCTCCAGAGAAGTAAGAGATTTAGCCTTCCACCACCCCAAGCAAGCATTGAAGAGAAGGGATCTTGTGCAGAGCTCTCTGGAGACTCCAAAAAGGAAAAACGTTTTCTGAACAGCCCACAGGAAGGCTGGGAAGGGACATCCTGGCTTCCCCAGACACTGCCCCCATAACACCACAGCTAGCACTGCATCGTGCTATCAAGAGCCCCCATCCTTTACTAAACACTGTTTTCACTCACATCCACCTCATTAAACTCTGGCTGTTAGCAGAAAACAATAAATTTAGCCATGCCTGACCTGGGCACAGGCAGGACCATTCCCAGCCAAGCACTCCCAATTAATACTTGCACCTTCCCAATCTTCATAATTTGATAAGAGACAATTTGCAGTTTTCCCAGCCTTGCATCAAAGTGGGCATTTTCACCTTCACAGGGAGTGAGCTCTTAATTGACGGCACAGCATTCTAGAAGTGAGCAAGCAAGCAGCAAGCACAAAAAAAAAACAAACCTGATTTTCATTTCTTCTGCACAAGGATTCCAATTATGCCATATATCACATCATTTGCATTGCCACAACATAGCCTCTTATACCTGCCAGCTATTTAATATGAGTCCGCCTTTAAAAAGAAAAAAGACTTACAGAAAATGAGATGCTTTCTTTATGCTGATGCAGTTAAGGGAGCTAATTCCAAAGCAAACAAGATTTATGCAAGTCAATAGATTGAGGGGTCCAGAAGCCAACTAGAATAAGGCTCTTGCTCCATACTGATAATCCAGGAGACAGTCCCAGGAATTTACATAAACTGGACTCTCCAAATCTCATCTAATTTTGGGCAATAATTTCCTAGGGTTTGGAGGATATTTACCACTGATTTCAGAAGTGCACATACAGCTTTTGCTGGCTTTGCACGTGGCCCTGAAACATGTTTGGGGCAGCATAAAGTCAGTTTCCCACTTGGTGCTTGTTTGCCAGTATTAAATGCCACTGGGATCAAAAAAAACAGGAGTTTCAGTGTCCGCAGGCACTGGTTTACCTGCCCATTGCAGGGTGTGCCTGTGTTCAGGAGCTCCAATATTTACAAGCAGGGCACATGTCAGCAGCTGTTTTTGGGAAGGCCATGCCCTACAAAAACACAATAAGTTGCATTTCAATTAGACCAGAGATCTGAAGAGTCACTTAATTAATCCGTCCTTAATCTATTATAACATCCAGTTTCTGCTTCTTTTCTTAAATCAGCTGCTTTTCAGTATGCTGCCATAACTTAATATTTTTCTATCTGATCCTGAAGAGCTAAAATTTAAGGAGATATCTTCAGTGTAACATTTTCAGCAGAAATCTGCAGCAGCCACAAATACAATTTGTTAGTTGCTGGGTTAGACTGCTTCTCCAGGCACGTGCCAAGTACAAAGATAGTGGAGGATCAGTGGCCAAAGATGCTCATATTTCAATATCCCAATTCCCACACCTGCTTACACAGCCTCAGGATTTCTGTTTGAAGGGACACAACTGATAGAAGTTCTCCAACTGTTTCCATCACATCTGAGCTACTGAGAAAAACACATTTGCTATTACAGAGTGAATAGAAATCCCATAGCAACAAAACCAATCTTTATCACGATCTCATTGAACACTGTAAACACTCCTCCACCTAGAGGCAGATACATTTGGGGTTGCTCACTGGACTTACATAAACAATTCTCTTCAGAAGCAGGGCAAGAAGATGGGGGAAAATTAAGAGTAACTTCCTTCAGTTTGCATAACACCTAGACACAACTGAGAGGTGTCTGTTGGCAATGGAAATACCCAAGCAAAGAGCTTCAAAAATGGGTGCTTATCCTGCAAGAGAGTACCTGTTGTGGACTTCCAGGATTTTGAGGGGATAATTGATGTAGCCCCTCCCCTCAGCCCCCTGACTGACCAGGGGACACTGATCTAGTGTCCTTCTGCCCAGGTGACCAAAGCAGGCTCCAGGCAGGCTGGATTAGACCTTCCACCAGCAGGCACCTGGAAGTAGATGGACGATTAATTTCTGGGATAAGGAGCAGAGCTGTGGCAGATGCTTGGCCCTGCCTTCCTTTCGCTGAGGGTGCAAAACTGGCTTGTCTTCCATTCTTGTGCATCTCCTCTAAGATGCTGAGATGCTGACCCCCTGTGGAAAGATTTTTATATTACATGTACAAGGCTACAAGAGTTGAGAAAGGAAGGCTTGACTTAGTCCCACATATCTGGGGGACCCAGGGACCATTTTTCCATGCTGGAAATTGAACCAAGACTGTTACTTGCCCTGCTCCTCCCTACTAACCATACCATGTGCAGCAGCAGTGTCTTTTTCTCTCTTCCAGTCCTGGGATGGAATGATCAGACATCTATGTTCCAGGAAGACTCGTGAAACTGTATCTTCCACAAGATAATACAAATACCTCAGTAAAATGCAGATACTACTGATTAAGTCCAGGGAAGAGCAGCCCAGAGGGACATCTGGTAACATCTGCAGCTTAAGTGCTAGTTTCAGATGCCATCACACAGCATCTTCCCCAAAGGTAGGGGCTCCCTCAACATTTCCTCTAAAAATAAAAAGTAAAACTAAAAATATAAATCTTGCTTGCCTCTGTCAATATATCAGACCAAGGTCCAGCAGAATGTGGCCAAAACACATCAGTCTGAGGTCAATATTGAATTTCACACTCACTGCTCACTGTCACTATTTCCCGGTCGAACTGGCTCTGTTCATAGATGGAGGATGTTCAGTGGAGCATCTGAAAGCCTGTCAGGCATTTTTCCTCCCACCTCTCTCCTCTCATTATCAGCTGAGAAACTCTGCAGTTAGCACTAAGCTGACACTGAAAAATTTGGTTTATAGCAGGTCTCTTCCCTGATGGATCTGACCCTTACAGATCACTTGTCCCCTAGTATCTGAATTCCTTGCCTTCCTAGCATGAGAAACTGCAAGAAATGTTTCCTACATTTGAAAAGCAGTTTACAAGAGTACAGAACAAGTTTCTTGTCAGTTCTCCAATTTCCTATCAAACTGAGATCCCAAACAGTTTGCTTATGCAAGCAGCTGGGCAAAAAGTGTGTCAGAGCTGTAGAAACATCATGTTTCATTATTCTCTCAGCATCTCACAGAAGGAATCATTTCCACTGAACCATCTGGAGTGTGCAGCAGACACTGCAAATGTTAGATTAAATAGGATAAACATTTCCATCTATGTTATCTGGCTATCACAGAAAGCAGTGAAAAGACCTGCTGTTCAGCAAGAAATTAAAAAATCTGTCACCATCTTAACCAGTTGCGTGGATTTTATCAAGGGGAGGTCAGTGTAATTAGCCAACCTGCCCAGTCCAGCCACGCTCAGAGGCCCAAAACTAATTTCATTTTATAGGTTATGGCTTGTCTTGAGAGAAGCCTCTTCCTGAAAGGTTCCCACATATCTCTTCTGGAACGAGCTCTGTGAGCCCCCCAAGCTCACCAGACTGTGATTTTGCACAGACAGAGCTTGGGACATCCAACATCACCCAGGTGAGCTGCACCATAGTATCTGAAGAGCATCTGTCCCACTGGCCCTGGACATGCTCAGAACTGCACAGCTGCATTTGCAAACAAAAGTGACCCTCAAAGCCCAGCCAATTTTTTCTCCAGCCTCCTCCTGCTTTTGTTCTGGCACTTGGAGATAGTAATTTTTCTCCAGGGATGTCAGGGTTTCCCTCCTTGGCTCCACAAGAAGGGGAAAAAACCCCACTACTCACCAGTACAGATGGAGAGACCACCTAGGGCAAGGGAGAGGGGCATGCTTAGTGTAAGCATCACTATTTCACTGAAACAACTCTTCTTTTGCTAGCTTTTATACTCAAGATATAAAATTCATTCCCTGACCTGGCCCAAGTCCAAATTTCTTCTGCAGCTGGATGCTGAAAAGAGGTGGAGTTGGCAGGGCACAAGATATGAAGTTTCTCAGCTCACGGAGAAGAAAGGACAGTGCCTCCCAGGAAGGCATGACACAGTGAGGGCATCATGAGCCATTGGGGGATCTTCTCCAGCTGGAAACAGGGAAAGGTTTTCCCCATCATCATCCCTGTGCTCACACACACCCACATCTGCCTCCAGAAAGCTTAAAAATAGCATCCAGCATACACCTCAATGCTCATCCACCAGCTTATCACAGGGATGAGCAGCTAAGCTTCTCCTTTTCTTCCCTGCTGCAAAATCCTACCAGCAGGAGCCCTCCAGCTCATGGAGGCTGGGCAATGCCCTGTGAGTGAGCAATGACACACAAGGGAGGCTTTAGCATGTGTCACCTCAAGCCCTGGGTCCTGCCCCTGGATCTGCTGTCCCAGTGAGCCATGACTCATGCCAGAAAGTTGGCAGGGAGACATCAGAAGGAATTTGTACTATGCAGCCTGCAGGTTTGCTGCTCTTCTTACTCAAGAAGAACCCTCCTCACCCTTCCTCACCCAGCTGGGACAATGCTGTGCAGAGAGGAGAAACAGGCAGCTGCCCTCCCACCTTCTCACCTGCAGGCCACCACCAAAGCTGAGTGAGAAGAGTCATGGAAAGGTTCAGCATTGCCAGCAGTGATCCAATTTAGGACACTTTCTTACTCAACCCTGCAGAAATGATGTCCAGGTGACCATTGCATCCCACAAGGAAAGGGACAGGAAATCTTCCTTCTCCCATGTCAAGAGAGAGCACCAAGAGTCAAAATTGAATGAGTGTTTGATGGGTAAATTTGACCTTCTGAGGGAACCATACTAGGGATTCTAAGGCACTGCATGTTAACAATGAATACAAACCACCAGGCATCTTTAAACACTCACTAAGGGGTCTCCAAGCCTTAGACTAAGGAATACATCCTGAGTGAATTCATGTCAGCAACAGCACTTGGTGGCCCAGACTGAGGACTGCAGGGTGACTCAAATCCTTACATGGTTATTTCCTTCCATAATTGCAGAAAATTGTCATTTCAGCTGTGTGCACAGGGAAGTGTCCATACCTGGCAGGACTGCTGATAGAGCTTCAAGAATCTCAGAAAAACCCTGCAGGGCTATGACCCAGGGAGCAGCATCAGCAGGTGCTGGGAGGCACAAGTCCATGTGAGCACCGGCCTGCAAGTGCAGGCATTGCTAAGGAGAGCTACACTTCTCACACAGTTGGCCCTAAATCTGTCCCTGAGAACCAGAACCAGGAAAAAGCCCTAAATTCATGAGCTGTAGCAGCAGCAAAACTCTGGCACTAGTAAGTTTCAGAAAGAATTTCCCCAGAATTGATACAGCAGATGCAAGCAAAGGAAAAGACTACAAGAAGCAAGCACTTCTCTCATAACCTGTTAACATCTGACACCAACATTTGAAAGTCAGGCAGAGAATGCAGCTAAAAATGAGTCTATTGCAAATGCAAAGCAACACAGCCCACAGCGGAAGGAGTTTAAATTAGGTCAGGCTTTTTTTGGCACTTCTCCAGGTAGGATAATCACTAAGGCTGACACTCAGCAGCTTGTGAGCATGGGGTAGGTTTGTGCCATTCATTTATTCCCTTAGTCACTGGCATTTCAAAAGGAAAATGCAACACCGCCAGATTCAGGAGCTCCTAACACTCAAACTCTCATCTTCTCTGGCACAGCCACTCTTTTTCCCCCATGCTGTTCTAAGCTGCTGGTTAATAAATATAACAAAGTGCTGGAAATGCCTCTACGTCTATCTGCACCTTCATTTCTTGCCTAGACTCTTTTTGAAGGAGACCAGTGCAATCGCCCATCCTCAAGCCAACAGGATAAAAGATTAACACAGGCAAACTCACCTAAAGTGTGAGGGAATCCCTTCACCACTGCCTTGTGCAGATGGAAGCCAGGGAATAAGCATGTATGAATTGAGGAGTCAGAGAAGGACAACTGAGGGCATCTGAACAGCCTGACCCAGGATTTCCAGGATCAGCTGATGGAAATATGCAATCACTGACCTGGCTGGCAAGAAAAAATAGGCTACCTTCATGCAAAGCACTAAGAATGGAATGACAAGGAGGGGAAACAGGGATTTTATTCCTGTTGGATCTGAGCACAACTCAGATGCAGATCTTTGGTGCCAGGCAAGCAGCTCATCCTCCCAACAACATGAATCAAGAGGTTGCCTAACATTCACCACAAGCTTGGCAAACCCTGGCAATGATGGGAAGTGGCATTTCCCTTGGGAGGAAGAACAACCCACAGAAGATGCACTCCCAAGGAGCTGGACTCACTGTATTCATGGGTGAGATTTACACCAAAAGGAAAAGGCTTACTTCAAAATACAGAAAAACAAAAACAAGATAATTTCCTACTTTATCAGGACTGTGAAAAAACAAGAAGCACCCCCATTGTTCACCACAGTGCCTTCACCCACTCCCAAGACTCTCTCTCGACTTGGCATCTTTCCCTACTACCTGAAAATGTAATTTTTTCAAGGGGAGCAGCCTCCTTCCTTACAGCCTTAAAACAGAACAGTACAGCAGCCAAAACCATTGCAGTCTCACGACCAGCTTCAACTAATCTTCAAGATCAAGAGACTTCCAAAGCAGAGTTCCTTCAGTGAAAACAGGTAAGGCTTCCATCTTTTACTCAAAACCACAGGCCAGGCTAAGGGACAAGCAGGAATGGTTTGTCTCCTCCGTGATCAGGACAATATTCCTTCTCATCCCATTCTTCGGGAAGGATAGCATAGGTGACAACTAAAAGCAAACTCTCTCTCCAAGACAGCAGAAGATCAAAGAAAACCACACATCATGGCAATTATTAATTAAGTTTTTATGTTAACAGCAGTCACTTAACCCATAATCAAGGGGTTTTAATAAGAATTCTGATGCTGAAGTGCATTTATTGGGAAAGCTTTAGAAGACCAAAACAGCTGCTCTAAAATAATAATTCCAAAAAGAAAAAGTTGAGATCATACTGTGCTTTAAAAGTGAAATTACATGGCTTAATTTGCATAGCACAAGCATACACCAGTAGCCAAGTTACAGGCATTGATAAAGCCCATCTCAGTTTGTGTTATTGCCTTTTTCTTTTAAATCTGAACAACTGGTTGCAGGTCTCTGCTGGAATCTACATAGGCTTACTGGCACTTGCTGTCCAGAAGCTCCACCTGGTTTCGCCAAGGAACAGTCAACACTACAAAGTTGCAAATGGTGCGCTAAGGAGAGAAAGAAAAAAGTAGTTAGGAAAGTAAGAGCACAAAACAGTGTTATTTACCACTGTTCTTCACTCCTGTGGCTTTCCAGATTTGCCCTCTCCTGACAAGTATTCTGGAACAGCACTCTTGTGCTTAGAGCAAGTAACATCTTTTAAATAAACCCTAAGAAGTTAAGCTGAGCAGTCAGCACTGCTGAGGATCAGGTTATCTCCTTTAGCCACTCAGAGAGGAAAGCTTTCAGCATGGATAATACTCAAACATAAGTTCACAGGCACAGCTAAGCCACATATATCTGTATCAAATCACTGCAGTTACCATAACGGTACACACCAGTTTTGTGTTTCTCTTACATGCAGCTACACCTGTCACACATGCATAAACAAAGGGTACATACATCCTTTTGCTGCCATCAACAGAAGGAATGAAGCACTATGGAAAAAACTCAGGCCAGATGAAGGCAGAGTGTTTGGTGCTCCCACCCACAAAGCTCAAATGCCTGTCTAACTGCTTGGTGGGTGCAGAGAGATGGGGTGATCTACTTCTTTTGGGCAGTGCTTTGCCCAAAGGTCTGTTCACAGCAACACAAGTCCCACAGGAAAGCATGCCAAGTATGTTTACACCATGTTTACATCACCATGGGAAAGAAGAGATGAGACTTCTGTAGGGACCTCAGGCTGAGAGCCAGGAGGCTGTAGGCTTGGCAGACTTACCTCTCATACCCTTCTGATCCAGGCCATGACTACTTCTTAAGAAGACTGAGACACATGCATTGCTCTAGCCTGAGCCCCACTTAAACAGCCAAAAGGCCCTGCCTTCTCTGACATCAACTGGCAAGACAAGCTCTGCAAGGGCAAAACTTGCTTTGCCTTGTTAAGAATAAAGGCATAAGGTCTCTGATGTCGGCTGAGACAGACAGGGGACACTGACCACAGCCATCATATGAAGCCAGCCAGTGGGATGAGGCTGGAAACAGGGAGAGGTGGGTGTCAGCAGGCTGTGCCCTGGAGCCGTACCTTGGCCATCTGGGGCGCCTCATGGAACGCACAGTGCTGGATATCAGTTGCTGGCTTTGTGCAGGTTGTCCGGGCAATCTCCACTTCCATTATGTACTTGACTCCAGCCACGATCTGGAACAAGAAAAGTCAGTAGAGTCAACCTTACTCACAGCACACGGTGAAAGGCTCTGCCGAGAGAAGCCTGACAGAGAGGCAGGTAGTGTTCCTGTTGCATGATGGAAAACAGACTGTGAAAGTACAGACGGAATGGTATGCAGCAACCTCCAAGAAAGAGGCACTTGGCACCCCCTTGGAAACAGGAGCCAAACCCAAGTAAATATGTTCCACAAAGCAGCGTCCTTAGCAATAAGCAGAGACACGTGTTAACTCATGAACAGCGCAGGGAAGCCACTGGCTCCTTCCATAGCACGCAGCACTCAAGGTCACTTACACTGAGAGAAGTCAAGATATGAAACAGGGCTTTTATTCACTTTCTGTGAGGAAGAAAACGACAGCTTGCAGAGGCCCTGCGGCTGGCAGTCTGCCCTTTCTCCAAAGGAATCCGGACGGCCTCATTCCCAGCCCCTCAGCGAGGGTCGCCCCCGGCCGCTCACCTGCCTCTTGGCGCTGATGATCCGCACCACCCGGCTAGAGTACATGTCGTTGCTGGCCCTGTTGTATGCCGTCATGGCGAACTGCAGAGCCCGCTCCAGCCCCTCATCGTTCTCAGGGTCGTCGATAGTTTGCGGGGCGCCGACCAGCCGCGGGCGGAGCTCGGCAGCTCGCACGGCGCCGGCGAAGAACAGCAGGGCCGCCGCCAGCAGCACCAGGACTGACACTCTCCCGACCGCCATGACTCCACTCTGCCGGCTCCCTCTCACGGCCGCAGCCATTTTAAAGCCGCGGGGCGGGCCGGGCCGGGCCGGGCCGGGCGGTGTTTTGGGCCGAGCCCGGACCGGCCCGCCCGCCCCGCCCCGCCCAGAACCCTCCGGCCCCGGCGGCGTTGGCCGAGGTCTCCCGCAGGGTCGGGGCGGGAGGGGAAAGCCATAAAGCGGAGGAGAAGGGGGAGGATGCTTTCCCGCACGGGAAGTTGGAGGCTTTTCCCAGACTCATCCTCCTCGTGGGTTATTCTTGTGCTTATTTTCCTCTATTGTGAAGGGAAAGCAACAGAGCATTTTAAGATACCGGTGTAGCACAAACACCTTGAGTAATTTCCTACCTCTGTCTCTGCGGCGCTGGTGTTGCCTCATCTGCTCTTCGAGGGGCCGAGGCGGCTTCCCAGAGGGATGGCTTTGCTTCACGTCTTTTGTTAGGCTTAGAGAGGAGGAGGTTTTGCACCTGAATATCCACAGCTTGCCTTGTAATGGAAAGGGCTTGTCTGCTGACGGGAAAGGCTGCCTGCATGCCGACAATATCCAGCATGGAAAAATCCCTGCAATTGGCAACAAACTGAGCTAACATGACAGGACATTGGAGTTGTTCTTGTAGCAAGAGAAATAATCATAGAATGGCTTGGGCTAGACGGGACCTCCGAAGATCATTTCACTCCTACCCCCCTGCCATGGACAGCGATACCTTCCACTAGACCAGGCTGCTCAATGCCCCAGAATGAACACCACCAAAATCACCTGCAGACACCCAAACAGAAACAAGCGGCATTTGTTGGTTATTGCCAGTCCAAACCCCAGAAAATCAAGACTTGAAACAAAGCAATTATAAGGAGAAAAAAAGGCTCAGCAAAAAAAAAAAAAAAAGTGTTTTACAGCTGATGAATAAAGGGCACCTGGTTCATGAAATAAAGCTGCATTTTGCATTTCTGAAGAGTGCAACTATCTTGCTCTATCAGAGGTGCTTTTTTATAAAACCGAAATTCACTAATAACCACATAAACAAAGAAGCTGGTAATTAACTTACCAAGCAACAGAAGACTCATGACAACATTGCAAAAGTTTGTAATACTGTGTGCCATCAATATAACCACAAAAATAGTGGTTTAGCGTCTTCTTTTGTGCTTGATATTTGAACAATATCCAACATGTTTTCATCTGCTTTTTTGTCCATGTCTCAATTTCACTCAGGGTTGGTGAGCTTTTTATGATACCGGGCTTACTAATTTCTCCAGATAACTTCTTGCCTTGCCATTCATCCCTTGCCCTTTCTCTTGACGTTCTTCATCTCTCTTTCACCATTCAAAAATATAGTTGTCAAACATGAAAGCTTCACTTCTACAACTCTAGCCATTACAATATGTGCATATGCACAGAAAATACTTCAAATAAATGTTCTGTAGCCTCCAGCCAAAGCTTCTTACCACCTATATGGGCACAGAGATACTATAAAGTACAGTCAGCAGGGCCACTGTCCAGTTGGAGAGTTATATAGACAGCTCTGTGTTTCATCTGAAAAATAAAATGCTCCTTTAAATTAATTGATAAGATTTGCAGGATCAAGCCTATAAAGACATATACAACAGAAATGGCAGATGGAAGTTGGATGGCCCACATCAATGGGTAGTGTTGCTGTGGGCCACATCCCCCAGGGTAGTTTTCATGGCACAAAAATTAACTCAGAGGCTTGTGTTTGTAATAGAAAGAGTATCTTTAAATTTGGAGATTTCTCCCCTTGGCAATTCCTAAGGTGTACACAGGGCTATTTTCTGAACACACTTCCAGAGTTTGGTTAAACTTCCCAGAAAAATCTCCATTATGGCAGACCCTCACACATTACCTGAGTGCCTCCCCTCCAGGCCTGCTGTCTGCATTTGTCTAAAGATAACAGGCTTTGGCTGGGTCCTGCAGGGCTGGAAAGTACAGCCTGCAGAGCTCTAATCTCTGCATGGCTCTCCCACGGAAATGGGGCCTGCAGGAGGAACAAGAGCTTTTGTCGTCACTCAGTAATGAAATAGCAAACCTCAGATACTGAAAAATAATCATGCTCTCTACAGGTAGGAGATTACCTTTGAAATATCTCAAACCAAATACACTCTAAATGCCTTTTAAATCTGCTTTTTGACTCCTTTTTAAAATACATCAATCATAAATCGAGGTTAGATTTGCCAGTTTTCCTCTGTCAAACTGGCAGCCATAACCAAATGCAGGTTTTGTATATGTTCACATGAATCCCAGGGGCTCACAAAAAGAAGGCCTCTTGAACAAGACAGTCAGCAGTTTTTGAGATGGGTCTGAGAGTGATTCAATACCAAGGGCAAAACTATTTCACTGCAGTAGAAGTTTCCTCTGATTATGGAAACGAACCCATCCCATATCAGCTTATTCAGTGATGGTGGGAAAAATAGAGAGAGTCTGCCTGCCTTTGAGACTTGTGGTTACCACTCCCTGCTCTGGCACGCAGAGGCATTCTTTTTCAGGAGAGGAATGGAGGCAATGCCATGACTTGTCCACGCAAAGAAAACCAGGTCTCTGTCTTGTCTCTCAGCTTCAGAATGGTAGCCTTTGAAATCTAGACCACTGATTCAAAAATGCCCAATGAAACAGGACACAGCCACATCTCTTCTGCATGTACACATACCCTCACATACTGGCAAGCTCTTGCCACAAGCCAAAAGCCAGTAGTGGCTTTTCTGGATAGGCTGCGAGGTGATTGCTCAGCTGAAAAACAGTATGTTCCAGGAGAGGCTCCAAGGGCACCAAAGGGCTGCTCTGAACATATTTCTGTGCTGGCAGTACAACTGGATTATAAAGAACCCCCCTCTCAAGTTCAAAGACTTCCTAAATAAGCCTAGCACTTAGTGCACCTTTCGGGCAATTCAGTGGGAAGAGAGCTATTGAGAAACACAGGCTCTCAGTCTGAGTATTGAGCTCTCTTGAAAGCACAGCCTTAGATTTCTTGGGAACAGAAAAAATAATTAACAGAAAAGAAGTGGAGGTAGCACCGAGGGCTGTTTAGTCACTTGTGGTCACTTCTAGGAATTAAGTGCCAAACATCTCTCAGTACTGATCTCAAGTAGGTCAATGATTATCACCTTGTAGAAGGTGATTTGGGACCTACACAGCCCTCTGCTGAGCCCTAGGTTGCTCATATCACTTGTGGGGTGACAGCAGCACCTGCTTTGAATCCCTTTCCTTTATGCCAGTACAGAAGACAATCTGCCTCTAAGAAATGGGTATTCACTTGCAGGCATCTGATTAGTAGTTACTGCTGTTAATTTGCCCTTATGCCCATGAGTGGAGGCATTATTGTTTACATACAAGCAGTAAACAAAGTAATTGGCAGCAGGAAAAGCTGCATTTCGAATAACTATATGCAATCAGTTATGCTCAGATTGTGGAACTGAAACAGTGAAGCCACAGTACTGAAAGTGGGTGCTGGTTTAAGTGAAGCACTGGCGCATTTGGGATTTTAGAAAAAAATCCCTCTGCAGCAGTATCCTTTTTTTACTCTGAGAAATACAAATACCAGCACAGCAATAGCATATATTCAAAATTATCACCAGAGATTTTCTGCAATCTGGTGCCTTTGATGGCTACATTAGCTTGTATTTACTATGAATAATTTGGCCATTCTCTTTTCCCCTGTATTCTTATGTATTTGTTTGCCTCAGCCTGCAAGAGAAATAGCTTTGCTGTGTAAGATTTGTGTTCATTAGTTCTTATTAATGTTTTATTCTTCCCCATGAATTATTTGGTTCAGAGTTGAAAAGAAAATTAGTTCTGTTCTTGGTCACCAATCCAATCCAAAGCATGGAGTGTGTGTTTAAGCTTAGCTTCTGAGGACTACCAGTGACTTCTCATGACTAAGAAGCCTAAAATGAAGTGTATGCTTGTGTGCTGTGCAGAAAGGGGCCCTGCAGCAGCCTGCTGTTACACTAGACTGGGATACAAAGAGTAGAGCTCCGAGGCTTTGAAGATCCTTGGAAGCCCAGAGGGGAAAGCAGTTCCTCTGCAGTAGCACCGTGTCCTTGCAGAGCTCCCCCAGGCTCTCCAGGAGCTGGTTCACAGTCACACCACACTTGATCTCTCTATAAATCAAATAATTTGTCTCCTCCCTCAGAAATAGCTTGTAGTGTAACTTCACTGCTTTGAAGTTCAAGGGCTTCAGGACATAGACAAATTTGAATGTTCACTCAGCATAGGATCATGATTTAACTACACATATTTATGATGAAGGCCCTTTTTCAAGGACAAGACTATAAATCCCCAATCCTTGCAAGAGCACACAATTAAAAGGTGGTCCAGGACCTAAAGTTTTTCATTGGCCCAAGTCAGTTCCTCTGCTATGATCCCAGCAGAGCAAGCCAGATACTGCTTTGGATTGCATGGCACAGCACAGACAGACACAACTGCTTTGTTTTTTTCATTATGAGGTTGGAGGGTTGTGTTTGATTTTTTGTTTGGTTTTGTTGTTTCATTTTTAAGAGACAACTGTTGTGCTCTCAAATAAAAGATTTCTTATTGGAAGACAAATCAGCGGTGCATAGCCTGGATATTTTCACAATCCCCATACACAACCAGAGGTACAACCTCTGTTGTAAGTTTTGAAGTGGTTACAGTTCCTGTCTGCCCAGTATTTCAGAGCAGAAAACTCTGCCTGGTTAAGGCTTTATTGCAGGGAATGGGGAAGCAAGACTTGGATCTATGAAACATCTGAGTGCAGAAAACAGCCTCTTTCTCAAGGGGCTGACTTGCCAGCAAGTCTTACTGCTTCTCATTATGAAGGACTTAAACTCTTTTCTGCATTGTGCCTGTTGGATTTGAAGCATGGGAAGGGGCAGGAACACCTATTGTGTTTAACAATTGCAAAAGAGGATTCATCAAGGTAGCTTACAAACAAAACCAGTCGCCTGTACCAGACAAACTGGGATACTTGGCCACTAAGATCTTTCCCTCAAGAAGGAAGTGAAATTGTGAATAACCTCAAAATGCACCCCACCAGTTGTTCACTCGCTGCTCTACGCATGCACATCTAGCAAAAAGACCAACCCACTCCAAAACACGAAAGGGCCTTTCAGAAGAGTATGTATTGTCACACATAGATGACTACTGCATAAATTATCATTATTTAATTAATATACAGTTTACCTACAAGCCATGCTGCAGCCCACATTTATAGTTTTATACAGTTTTTACAGACCTCGTGTGCAACTCTAATTGGTTAATAGTTTTCTTGCCGATTAGTCCATTGGTTAGTAAAAGGAATTTTACTTGTCTATCAAATTTCTCCATTCTTGGTTAGTTTACATATTTTGTTCACTGATTCCCATGAGATAGAGTTTTTTGTTTTATTGCAGGTGCAAACAGTTCTCTTACCAGAATGGCTTGTTTTGTTGTTTTCATGCTTAAGATTGTTTTCACATGGGAACTTGCAAGCCACTTAGCTGCACATAGAAGAAGTGACAAGCTAGCTATTAATTTAGCAGAGAGCAAGGCCTGATTTTATGAGGCATTTCTTTTATCATTTATCAACCTGACTGCAACACACAAAGACTTGCACAACATTCTCCCAGCAATCTTATGTAAGACCTGTCTGTAAAAAAAAGACCTAATGCACTAGATTAATTGGAACAGAAATAATTAAAATGTGCAAGCATGAGGAGAAAAAACAAAATTCCTTCTCAGATTCCCAGCTGGCTAATAATTAGGCTTTGATTAACCTGACAACAGGGCAAGGACAAGGAAGCTTTTGTTTCACTGCAGTTTATTGGAGAGTTGTGTCCAGCTCCTGCAGGAAAAGCCACATGGATGAGGTGTTTCATTGTTAAGAGCTCAGCTACAGTGCTGTGGTGTTGATGAGCCACAGTTCAGAATCCCAGGACGGGTCAGCTTGGAAGGAACCAGTGGGTCGTGTGGTCCAAGAATCCCGCTCAAGCAGGGTTATCCAGAGCACATGGCACAGGACTGTATCCAGACTGTTCTCGAGTATCACCTGTGAGGGAGACTCCACAACCCTTGGCACCTACTCTCCCCTTGGCAATTCCTAAGGTGTACACAGGGCTATTTTCTGAACACACTTCCAGAGTTTGGTTAAACTTCCCAGAAAAATCTCCATTATGGCAGACCCTCACACATTACCTGAGTGCCTCCCCTCCAGGCCTGCTGTCTGCATTTGTCTAAAGATAACAGGCTTTGGCTGGGTCCTGCAGGGCTGGAAAGTACAGCCTGCAGAGCTCTAATCTCTGCATGGCTCTCCCACGGAAATGGGGCCTGCAGGAGGAACAAGAGCTTTTGTCGTCACTCAGTAATGAAATAGCAAACCTCAGATACTGAAAAATAATCATGCTCTCTACAGGTAGGAGATTACCTTTGAAATATCTCAAACCAAATACACTCTAAATGCCTTTTAAATCTGCTTTTTGACTCCTTTTTAAAATACATCAATCATAAATCGAGGTTAGATTTGCCAGTTTTCCTCTGTCAAACTGGCAGTCAGATCATAAGGTAGTATAATGAATGGCAAAGTTTGCATATGGGGCTGGAGCCTGAAGAAAACTCTGCAACTGATATGTCTGAGGGGAAACAAAATCCAGAAGGCTGTGATGATACATCACTGCACCAGCCCAGCAGCAGCATATCATATGCAAAGATGCTTATTGTGCAAAATAGGTTTCTTATTTGACTAAGAGTAAACTAATAAAACATACAAACACACACAGACACCTATCAAATAAACAAAATCCTACCTGAGTGAGAGCAGGAAGGGGAATAAAAATTATGTGTGGTCCTGTATCCTTGAGAGATTTCTAAAAGCCCAAGAGCCACTCAACTGTCTGTTACTTTCTGATTAAGTAGGCAGTCTCATTTGGATAATGCACTGACATTATGCATTCAGCCCTTCCTCTTTTGTAGTGCTGGGGGACCTCCAAAATCAGAGAGGACAGAATGAAGTTAGACAGCTGGACGTGGAAGTAAGTAACCACTTGGTATTTTCTTTCCATTTATTCTGAATCATTTGGTGTCAGGCTCAAGTATTCCATAAGGCACTTGGATACTGGCTGTTAAGCTTCAGGACTCCACTGATCAGTTTTTTAAGTAGTAGGAAATTACTCAACAACAAAAAGGCCTGATTACTATGGCTGCACTTCACTTAGGAAAATAAAGCAGCTGAGCATGCCTTGAGGCAGTCATTACAAGGACATCACAGTGACTTTAGTATCAAGCAGCATTATCCACTGTACTGGTTTGAAGGACAGGTATCTGCCAATAAAGGCAGAAGTTTTCCTTTGAAGTGGAGACCTTAATCCAGTTCCCCCCCCCCAGGTATTATAAATGTTCGAATTCAAGACCCTGAGGCAAAGATAAGGGGGTAGGAATAACAGCTCCTTTACTAATATATCTAACCTTACAAACAGAAACAAGAGCAGTTGTTAAAACTACCAACAATACAGAAATTATAACTCGGTCCTAGTCCTTTCTTTAGCTGTGGGCACACTCTCTCTGCCCTTGGTCCCGGTGCTGCAGACAGACAAAGCCTGGCTGCTGCAGAGAGGCGGGAGCGCGGGCGGGAGGGGCGGCAGCGGCCACGCCGGTCTCGGGTAGAGTGGCTGGAGCGGCAGCTCCACGCTCACTGTTGTATCTGGGTGATCAGCTGCGTCCGCAGAGGCAGGAGGCTGCAGCGGGGCGGATGCAGGGCAGGTGATCGCAGAGGGTCTGGCCACGTGGCTGCAGACGGGGCGTCCTCCTCCCAGCTCGCTGGAAACATGAGTCCCTCCGGAAACACGAGTCCCCCCTCCGGAAGCACAAGAGCCCCTCTGCCAGCCCAGCTCCCACCTACACCCCCCGTCCAGAGCCATCAAAAGTCCTGGGTGCAGCCCAGCCAGCTCCCCCGGCATGACAATGAGAAAAATTCTCCAAATTGACACAGTAATACAAAAACACTCAACCCCCAACATTATCCACCCCAATTTTTCCTATGCCAACATGAAAAAAAAATTAAAACTTATAAATCAGATATACATACATGCAGTTACAGGAATAGTATCATAGACAGTTCACCCTAGAACAAGGTCTCCTTGGGGTATGCATCGGGTCTCTCCATCCTTTTGCATCACCCACCAAGTGCAACCTGGTCCTTGAGCGAAAACCACCCCACGAACAGGATTGTCTTTGCTGGAGGCAGAGTTCACCCAAACAGTTTTTCCTAACATGCCTCTCAGGTGTACCACTGGGACCTTATCTCCATCTGGTGTTCCCAAGGGCTCAGATTGGGCAGGGCCTGCTCGGTTAGTGGAACCTCGGGTATTCACTAGCCATGTGGCCTTTGGTAGATTGATCTCCCAGTTCTTGAAAGTCCCCCCACCAAGTGCCTTTAAGGTGGTTTTAAGCAGACCATTGCTCCGTTCGACTTTCCCAGCCACTGGTGCATGGTAGGGAACATGGTACACCCACTCAATGCCGTGTTCTCTAGCCCAGGTACTTATAAGGCTATTTCTGAAATGAGTCCCGTTGTCTGACTCAATTCTCTCAGGGGTGCCATGCCTCCAGAGGACTTGTTTCTCAAGGCCCAGGATGGTGTTTCGAGCAGTGGCATGAGGCACAGGGTAGGTCTCCAACCATCCGGTGGTGGCTTCCACCATGGTCAGCACGTAGTGCTTGCCCTGGAGGGTCTGAGGCAGTGTGATGTAATCAATCTGCCAGGCCTCTCCGTACTTGTACTTGGACCAACGTCTACCATACCAGAGGGGCTTCACCCGCTTGGCCTGCTTGATGGCAGCGCACATCTCACAGTCATGGATAACCAGAGAAATACTGTCCATGGTTAAATCCACCCCGCGGTCTCGTGCCCACTTATAGGTGGCATCTCTGCCCTGATGACCTGAGGCATCGTGGGGCCATCGAGCCAGGAACAATTCTCCCTTGTGTTCCCAATCTAAGTCTATCTTTGAGACCTCTGTCTGTGCAGCCTGACCTATCTGCTCGTTGTGCCGGTGTTCTTCATTAGCCTGACTCTTGGGAACATGAGCATCCACATGACAGACTTTCACGGGTAGTTTCTCTACCCAAGTGGCAATGTCTTTCCACTCATCAGCAGCCCAGATTGGTTTTCCCCTACGTTGCCAGTCCGCCTTTTTCCACCTCTCCAGCCACCCCCACAGAGTATTGGCTACCATCTGTGAATCAGTGTAAAGGTAGAGCTTTGGCCATTTCTCTCTTTCAGCAATGTCCAAGGCCAGCTGAACAGCTTTGAGCTCAGCAAGTTGACTTGATCCACCTTCTCCTTCAGTAGCTTGTGCAACCTGTCGTGTGGGGCTCCACACGGCTGCTTTCCACTTCCGGTTCATCCCCACAATGCGGCAGGAACCATCGGTGAAAAGGGCGTAGCATTTTTCATCGGCTGGCAGTTGGTTGTACAGTGGGGCTTCTTCAGCCCGGGCCACTTGCTTCTGCTCCTCTTCATCAGCAAGACCAAAAACTTCACCTTCTGGCCAGTTTGTAATTATCTCCAGAATCCCAGGGCAATTCGGGTTGCCAATACGGGCGCGCTGCGTGATGAGGGCAATCCACTTGCTCCATGTGGCGTCGGTGGCGTGGTGGGTAGAGAGAACCTTTCCTTTGAACATCCACCCCAGCACTGGCAGTCAGGGTGCCAGGAGAAGTTGTGTTTCTGTGCCAATCACCTCTGAGGCAGCTTGAACTCCTTCATAGGCAGCCAGGATTTCCTTCTCTGTGGGAGTGTAATTGGCTTCAGACCCTTTGTAACTCCTGCTCCAGAATCCGAGGGGTCGGCCTCGGGTCTCAGCAGGCACCTTCTGCCAAAGGCTCCAGGACAGACCATGGTTCCCAGCTGCAGAGTAGAGCACATTCTTTACCTCTGGTCCTGTTCTGACTGGGCCAAGGGCTACTGCATGAGCAATCTCCTGCTTGATCTGGGCAAAGGCTTGCTGTTGTTCAGGGCCCCAGTGGAAATCGTTCTTCTTGCGGGTGACCAGGTACAGAGGGCTCACAATCTGGCTGTACTCTGGGATGTGCATTCTCCAAAAGCCTATGGCACCTAGGAAAGCTTGTGTTTCCTTCTTGCTTGTTGGTGGAGACATTGCAGTGATCTTATTGATGACCTCAGTGGGGACCTGGCGCTGTCCATCTTGCCACTTCACTCCCAGGAACTGGATCTCTCGGGCAGGTCCCTTGACTTTGCTCTTTTTAATGGCAAAACCGGCTCCCAGCAAAATCTGGATGATCTTCTCTCCCTTCTCAAATACCTCCATTGCCATGTTCCCCCACACAATGATGTCATCGATGTACTGCAGATGTTCTGGAGCCTCGCCCTTTTCCAGTGCAGCCTGGATCAACCCATGGCAGATGGTGGGACTATGTTTCCACCCCTGGGGCAGTCGGTTCCAGGTGTACTGCACACCCCTCCAGGTGAAAGCAAACTGAGGCCTGCACTCTGCTGCCAGAGGAATGGAGAAAAATGCATTGGCAATGTCAATGGTGGCATACCACCTTGCTGCCTTGGACTCCAGCTCGTACTGGAGCTCCAGCATGTCCGGCACGGCAGCGCTCAGCGGTGGAGTCACTTCATTCAATGCACGATAGTCCACAGTCAATCTCCATTCTCCATCAGATTTGCGCACAGGCCAGATGGGGCTGTTGAAGGGTGAGTGGGTTTTGCTGACCACCCCTTGGCTCTCCAGCTCACGGATCATCTTGTGGATGGGGATCACAGCATCTCGATTTGTCCGGTACTGCCGGCGGTGCACTGTCATGGTGGCAATTGGCACCTGTTGATCTGTCACTTTCAGGAGTCCTACTGCAGATGGGTTTTCTGATAGTCCAGGCAAGGTGTTCAACTGCTTAATGCTCTCTGCTGCTACAGCAGCTATTCCAAAAGCCCACCTGAACCCCTTTGGGTCTTTGTAGTAGCCGTTCCTGAGGAAGTCTATTCCTAGAATGCGCGGTGCCCCTGGGCCAGTTACAATAGGATGTTTCTGCCACCCCTTCCCTGTCAGGCTAATCTCAGCTTCCAGCAAAGTGTATTCCTGTGATCCTCCCGTCACCCCAACAATGGAAACAGGTACCTTCCCCACATGTTCTGATGGTATCAGGGTGCATTGTGAACCAGTATCAACTAACACTCTATGTTTCTGTGGCTTTGATGTGCCAGGCCATCGCATCCACACTATCCAATAGATCCTGTCATCCCATGCCTCTCCCTGGCTAGAGGCAGGGCCCCTCTAGCCCTGGTTATTATTTCTTTCCTGGGTGTACATAGTGGAGGTTCCTTCCAGGGGATCTGACAGATCATCCTCCCTTCTGTAATACCCTGCACCTTTACCATGGGAGGTTGAGGCTACCTTCATTTTAGCACGGTTCCCCCGGTTAGCATTTCCCTCCCTGAGCTGACGCACCCGTGCTGCCAGGACAGAAGTGGGTTTCCCATCCCATTTGCCCATGTCTTCCCCATGGTCTCGCAGGAAGAACCACAGGTCAGCTCGGGGGGTGTATCCTCTCTCCCTAGCTGGGGGGCATTGGGTTCTAGATCTGGCGCCTGTGACTCGCACTGGTGCTGCACTGATCTTCCTTATCTCCTCTTTTATCTCCTCCCTCATCTCCTCCATCCTATCTTGGACCTCTTGGAGGTCCCTGGCCACGGCAGAGACATTGGCCTGCATTGGGCCATTCATCATACTCTCAAAATTTCTGAGTTTGTTGGCAACAGAACCCACTGTCTCTTGGTGGCTATCAGCATTAATCATTGCAATGAAGGTGGTATATTGAGATGGCCCCAGGGTTGCCAAATTCCACAGCATCTGCCCTGTGCACCTGACCTTGTCAGGGTCATTGTCATGCTGTCCATCTCTCCCAAAGAGTACCTCTAATACTGCCACTTCTCTCAGCTGCTGGATCCCTTCCTCAGGGGTCTTCCAGTGCATTCTACGGTAGTGCTCCTGCATTCTCTCTTTGTGGACAAACTTCTCTCTCACACTCATTAAAAGCCGGTCCCAGAGGGAAAGGAGGCCTTGCTCCCTTACAAATATCTGGTCCACACCTGAGTCCTGGGCCAAGGATCCCAAATTCCTGGCCTCAGTTCCATCCAGTTGCACACCTGTTCCCGTAAGGTCCCAGACCCGCAGTAACCAAGTTGTAAAAGGCTTACGGCCCCGCCGTACAATGCCTTTACGCAGGTTACGGAGACTATCATATGAGAGGGACTCGGTGACGATCTCAACCTCTGGCTCCCTTGCTGGTTGTGAGGACCCTCCTGGCTGATCCCCATTATCTAGGTGCCTTGTTTTAATCTTAGATTTCCTAGTTTCCACAGGGGCAACTGCTGCTGGCTGTGGCTGCCCCTGTGATTCAGCTGGAACCTGGACAGATACAACATCTACGGGTTCCACTGCAGCACCGTCTGACTCTCCCTCTTTAGGGTGGGGGGAGGGTTTCTCACCAGCTGGAGCAAAGTGCTCCTTAAACATCTGGCTGTGCTCCTTAAACATCTGGCTATGCTCCTTCAACATCTGGCTTTGCTCCTTCAATATTTGGCCTATATCCTTCATTAGAGCCCCCACCCACTCTGGGTGGTTCATTTCTGCGGTGGGCTGTGGGGCAGCATCAGGCTCTGGGGTAGCATCCCTAGTCCC
Source organism: Luscinia megarhynchos (assembly GCA_034336665.1). Taxonomy (NCBI): domain Eukaryota; kingdom Metazoa; phylum Chordata; class Aves; order Passeriformes; family Muscicapidae; genus Luscinia; species Luscinia megarhynchos. The sequence goes on along the minus strand of CM067565.1, from coordinate 99,493,398 downwards.
TGGGGCAGGGTTAGGCTCTGGGGCAACATCCCTAGTCCCTGGGGCAGGGGTAGGCTCTGGGGCAACATCCCTAGTCCCTGGGGCAGGTTGTGGGGCAACATCCCTAGTCCCTGGGGCAGGGGTAGGCTCTGGGGCAACATCCCTAGTCCCTGGGGCAGGTATCAGAGTTGTTATCCGAGCCAATATTCTCCTGTCTCTGAATGCTAAGCAGATCAGGCATATGAGCAACACCAGCCACTGTGTGATGTCATTAGCATTTAAAGCAGATCTGAAATCCTTGAAAACTGGTGGAGTGGACTCAAAAAACTGGGTGATGGGTTGGGAGAAAATTTCCCTTGTATTCATTACCTCACAGTAAGTACCATTATTGAAATAACCTCAGAAACACGCAGTTAGAGTACGATAGCTCTGGATCCATGTGGCCACTTCCCAGAAAAAATTAAAAACCCATGAATTCCTGACATAATCAATCCACCAAATTAATTGGATAATAGCTACAGTAGCTTTGGTGAGAGGGCCCATATTCAAATAAGGGCTTGCAAATGGGAGAGAGATATCTGTGGCCACATGGAGCCCAAACCAGATTAAACCCGACAGCATGTTACCACTTAAGAGAGCTGTTACTCCTGCCTTAACTCTCCTCTCAGTGCCCTCGAGCCCCACGTTGGGCGCCAAAATCTGTCCTGGTTTGAAGGACAGGTATCTGCCAATAAAGGCAGAAGTTTTCCTTTGAAGTGGAGACCTTAATCCAGTCCCCCCCCCCAGGTATTATAAATGTTCGAATTCAAGACCCTGAGGCAAAGATAAGGGGGTAGGAATAACAGCTCCTTTACTAATATATCTAACCTTACAAACAGAAACAAGAGCAGTTGTTAAAACTACCAACAATACAGAAATTATAACTCGGTCCTAGTCCTTTCTTTAGCTGTGGGCACCCTCTCTCTGCCCTTGATCCCGGTGCTGCAGACAGACAAAGCCTGGCTGCTGCAGAGAGGCGGGAGCGCGGGCGGGAGGGGCGGCAGCGGCCACGCCGGTCTCGGGTAGAGTGGCTGGAGCGGCAGCTCCTCGCTCACCGCTGTGTTCGGGTGATCAGCTGTGTCCGCACAGGCAGGAGGCTGCAGCGGGGCGGATGCAGGGCAGGTGATCGCAGAGGGTCTGGCCGCGTGGCTGCAGACGGGGCGTCCTCCTCCCAGCTCGCTGGAAACATGAGTCCCTCCGGAAACACGAGTCCCCCCTCCGGAAGCACAAGAGCCCCTCTGCCAGCCCAGCTCCCACCTACACCCCCTGTCCAGAGCCATCAAAAGTCCTGGGTGTAACCCGACCAGCTCCCCCGGCATGACAATGGGAAAAATTCTCAAAATTGTCACAGTAATACAAAAACACTCAACCCCCAACATCCACCTACAAGTCCTGCTGTGCTGAACAAAGCAAAAGCCTCACTGTGGCCAGCTGGTACACAGGAAGAAGACTGAAGGGTTTGCAGCCCAGCACTTCAGTTCTGGGCTCAAAAACACACAGGCAGCCACATAATGCCATTTTCTCCAGTGTGGTAATGCTTTCTTGATGCAAACAGCAGAAGCAGGAGTAACACCTTAGCTATCCTTAACTTTCAACAATGAGAACATGTCTCTTGAACCCTTTGTTGGCTTCCCAGAAAATAATTTAATTCTCCCCCAAAATACTCATCTAAACTACTCACAAAGACATCTTGTCTTTTTCCTTCAAATTCCAGGATAAAATTTTGCTTGGATGAAAACCTAATGCAGTGGACAGGAAGGCAGTGCACAAAATCCTTATCTTTCTGTGGCTTGCCCCTCTGTCCTTCTGCCTGGATCTTGCTGTTCCTGCTCTACAATGAGTTGAAATGCAGAGCTGTTAAAAGAGCTGCTTCCTCCTCCTAGGCTGGTGCGTTTGCAGACACTGACAAGGAGTTCAGTGTTTACATGCCGCAACCCCAGAAATCATTTGGAGTTCATGAGACTGAAGTCAGCTCATGCTGGGTGATGACTGTCCTGTAGGATCTTTCTACATTGTTCTTGAAGATCCAGTCCTTCCTGGAGAAGTAAGCGGTGAATTTGGGGAGATGTCAATATGGTGATTAATTGAATTTCTACTGATGGCTTGTAAAGCCAGCACAAGCAAGGTTATTGTCTAACACACAAAACAGCTGAATACATTCAACCAGATTTGACTCAAGGCCCAGAATCAGGAGAACGAGATTGAAAATATGTGTAATACCTCTCATTTAATCGCATTATTGTTTATTTTTCCTTCCCTCAGCATATTTCAGCCACAGGGGGAAAGTCCCTCCAGGAGGTCATTGTTAAAAAGCTGAAATGTATATTTCATGTATTTCTGACTGATCAACATCAAGGACTCGCTCCATGCATGCAATAATCCAACCTCACTTGTAATTAACAATGTCCATTTTAATAGTGGTCAGGAATGCAGGCTCTCTTCCCCCCACCTTGAAGAATTTTGGCAGTGAAAGAGTCCAGTATTTCAAGGTCACCTCAACAGTCTAAAGTTTGGATGTAATTCACTTCTTTGTTGGCACAGCCTTGCACAAGGTTAAGGGGTGCTTTAATTCAGCTGAAAACCAGACTACCCTCTCCTCAGTGAGGCGAAGGCAGTTGCTTACGATCATAGAGATCATTGCAGAAAAAATGCAGAAAACATCTATACAGTACCTCATCTGCCTGAAACTCAGGGACTCCAACACCTGCTCCTACAAGTCCTTAAAGAGACAACTTAGAAACTCCATCTACTCCATCCTGAGCAACACTGGGGCCCTTCTAAGTAGGTTTCTATAGCCAAGTGAACATCAGCCAAGGGCAGGTGGAGTGAGTGGTCAGTGGATCAGTCTCCTTTAAGACACAATGCCTGTGTAACTGAAGATTCTGAAGCAGAAGATTTGGGGAAGAAAGAGCATAAGGATTCTCACTGTGAGAAAAGCAATACCAGGGGAAGCACAGCCCTTTGCATGAAGCAGAAGCTGAGGTTTGCTGGAAATCCACAGAACAGAGGAAGCTGAGAGAGCAGCCAAAGAATAATGACAGACCTCTAAGCTGCCCCTGTTTTGCTCCCTTTCTGATTCCAGACTTCCAACAGGGTCCAGAGATGCCTCCAGCTCTCACCCCTTGCTGTTCTCCCTTCTCTACCTGGGCCCTACCAGCTCAGTCACTGTGTGAGACTCAGTGCTGGGATGAGTTGAAGCCTGTGGCAAAAGGGAGATCCCGCTGAAGACAGAGGCCTCTGCACAACTCTCTGACCCCACATGAAAGCCATTTCTCCAAAACCCTCTCACCCATGCTCAAGAAAACAGCACAATTAGTCTCCCCATCCTCTGTGGTGAAGTCCACACTCTTGGATTTAGATGGTGGAAGTGTCCTGCACTGTAGGAGTCATGCAGTCACCAAACAGCTGAGATTAGAGATTCTGGAAAGAAAAAAAAAAAAAAAAAGTAGAAGTAAACCAACAGTTGTTCTCAACTGAATTCTAGGCCAGGAAGAAAGAAATTGAATGATTTACATAGGGTTCCCAAGCAATCATTAGCAGGGTTGAGACCTGAGACCCAAAGGCTCAATCCTGGCCTCATGCATTTTTTAACTCTTGGGCATACCATGATCTTGGTAAACAAGTAACTCTTGTTTCTGCAGCTACTGCTTTGGGGCTCATCTCGTCTATCTCTCCCCATGTGTCTGTTCCCATTAATACCAATTTTAAAAGAACCTTGCTGCTTTTCCATTGCCATCCTTGCTGCCAGCCATACACCATTAAACAGAAGAAAAAAGAGGCTTTGCTGTAGTTATGTGTGGAGATCCAAAAGAAGTTTTCCCAGCTAAGAATTGTAACCCCTGTTCTGTTCCCTAAGCCTTCTCACTGTCCGTTAACCCTTAAGTCACTCCCACCCTAATTCCCTGTTGGTCTTTTACCCTAGCCCATCCCTGTAGCACCCTGTGTAATTTAGTAATTGGTCCCTGGGGCTTTCCCCGCCCTGCTTATCCCATGTACTTTAGCCTGGACCCTCCGAGCTCCGGGGCCTTTGTTCCCTGAAACCCAAACCATGCGTGGCTGAAATAAACATCTTTAAAACCCTGCAAAGGCCTTCCTGCTCTTTCACCCCAAGCAACATCATAAAAGCATCAAATGGCACTCCGAACCGGGACTCTTTTCTGTGAATGCATCTACATCAACCAGCCCGAGACTGACTTTTAATCTTACTGTGGTGAGTTTGAAACTCTGCAGCACTTTTTGCTTTTTTCTCCTTTTACTCTCACGTGCTGGGAAAAAACTTGGGGTGAAAAATGCCAGTGAGATACTTGTGCTCACAGCGGGAACTTTATCTCCAATTTAAAAACATTCTTCGTCACAGCAATTCTGAGTTTTTAAAGAAGGATTTAAAGCTTTTAGTTTGCTGGCTGTGTGAAAATTTTCCTTATGTTTCACAAGAATCATTTTTAAATGATGACTTTGTAGAAGAGGCTGCGGGAAAATTGCAAAGTGAACACTTTTCAGTATCAAAAACTCTATGTTTGTTTATTTTAATTAGTCTAGGTATTCAGCCTTCTAATGAATGTTCAGAAACTACTAAACCCCAGACAACCCCCTTCCTCTCGCAAGAAAACTTGTCTTCTTTACGCTTTCCCCTCTCCCGCGCTGCACAATATGGCGACGACCGCGTGGCGCGGCAAGCGAAGCCCCCCTTCGCTCCGTTCTCCGAATCGCGCCCCTCCTCACCTGTTCCAAACCCTGCCCCCGAGGCCACCCCGCCCCCCGAGCGGCCGTGCAAAGCAGCTGCCGCGGCACAGAGCCCGCGGCCATCGCGTCGCCGGGGCCACCGCCGCCTGGGCGCTTGCAGGAGCAGCGGTCCAGCCTCAAAAGTTCTGTACCAAAAGCCACGCTCCCACCAGCAGCAGTGCGCCGCATCGCCCGTGCACTTGCCGCACTGCCCTCTCGCCAAAGCAGCCAAAAAAGAGAGCAAAAGCAGCTCGCTGCGAGCCGCCAGCCCGCCGCACAGCCACGGCGCAGCGCCGCTGCGAGCCGCCTGGCCGCCGCACAGTCGAGCGTGCCCGGGGCCGCGGGCCGCCCCCCCGCCACGGAGCCCCGCGCACCCAGCGCCGCCGGCGCGCAGCACATCCCTCGTGCAGAGCTGCCTGCACTCCTTTAACCCCACCGCTGCCTGCCCACAACAAAAGCAGCCCTGCCAGCACCAGCACGTCCAAAAGCACAGCCACAAACACAAATCCACCACCAAAAATAAAATCATCATTGCTAAAAAAGTTTTAGGAACAGTCAAATGGTTCAATGTAAAAAACAAATATGGATTCATCACCCGAAATGATACCAATGAAGACATATTTGTCCATCAAACTGCAATCAAGAAAAATAACCCTAAAAAATGTCTCCGCAGTTTAAAAGATAAAGAATTAGTGGAATTTGACATAGTACTAGGGAAAAAGGGTCCTCAAGCAACAAATGTTACTGGACCCAATGGGTCTTCTGTGAAAGGAAGCATCTATGCACCAAATTGCAATTACTTTTCAGCTACTAAAAAACCTTGTCCTTTACACAACAACCGAAGCCAACAGCCTTCAAAGCACAGCAGCAACGCAAAAGAAAAGCCAGCACAAAAAACTACTCACCTGTTCTACAACAAAACGTCTAATACTTCATTTGCAAAACCTGCCAAGCAAATAAGCGCCTTCCCCCAATTCCTTTTGCCTCCCTATTTCCCTTCCTCTTTTCTCTTTACCCATTCACAAAGTAAGTCCTTTCAAAACTTCCCCAAATTCAATTACCCTTTTTTTACGTTCCCTCAAATACCTAACGCCCTTTTCCCTCCAACGTTTCCCTCCCACTGCCATGCTTCTCCCTACCTTTGCTACCCAAACACCAATCTGTATTCCCAAAATTCCTTTGTAATACAAAGGGGAGAATGATTTGGAGGGAGGGGGAGAAAAAAAACAAACAATTTTTCAAAGTAACAATTTTTGTTTTTTCTTCAAAATTAATTTATATTTAGAGTTCCAACAGGTACAGCACTTCCAATTTGCTGACAGCACCAAAGTGCCACTTCACGCTGAAAAATTCCTGCCTCAGTTTCCCGACAAGCCATGCTGACAAAACTTCACGTTTCTTCCTACCAGTTCCAAAATGCTTTAAAAATTCCTTTTTACACTAAGGATTCAAAAAAAAAAAAATAGCTTGCATTTTAAAAATTGTTTTATTTTGTGCTTTTACTTACCTCAACCATTTTATTTTAATATTCTTAAAAAAGCCTTCTTAATAAAGAAAAGGGGAATTGTGGAGATCCAAAAGAAGTTTTCCCAGCTAAGAATTGTAACCCCTGTTCTGTTCCCTAAGCCTTCTCACTGTCCGTTAACCCTTAGGTCACTCCCACCCTAATTCCCTGTTGGTCTTTTACCCTAGCCCATCCCTGTAGCACCCTGTGTAATTTAGTAATTGGTCCCTGGGGCTTTCTCCGCCCTGCTTATCCCATGTACTTTAGCCTGGACCCTCCGAGCTCCGGGGCCTTTGTTCCCTGAAACCCAAACCATGCGTGGCTGAAATAAACATCTTTAAAACCCTGCAAAGGCCTTCCTGCTCTTTCACCCCAAGCAACATCATAAAAGCATCAGTTATGGTTTTGCCTTTTTGTTAGAGAAGGCATCCCATGAAGACTGACACAGCTGAATACCTGCCCAAGCACACCAATTCTCTCAGCAGGAGTTTTCAGAGGGAAAAATTAAATTGTAGCTGTATAAAACACTAAGCAGACAATGCCAGTGATTATCCAGCAAGATAACATCAAAAAGCACCAGCAGTGCTTCCAAAGGGGTGTAAGGTGTTCTGAAGAGTTACCTTGCAAAGGATGACAAGGCCCTTCAAGAACCACATGTATTTTGTCCCTTTTACTCTTTGGCTTCTCTGTGAGACACCTAGGACCATACCAGTCCTATAAAACAATGAAGTCACCTCACATTTTCTTGAAGGTAGACATATTCCACACAAGCTGGCAAGTGCCTCCTTTCCCTCTCTTTCCTAAGCCATGAAAACTCTGGCCAACCTCCCAGTTCAGTTCTCTTACTGCACGACAAGGGAGCCCTTGGAACTCCACTGCCCAAGCATGCCACTGAATGGAAGTCTGTCATTCTGCTTTCCCAAAATCCTAAGCAGGACTCTGACAAATAAGATCAAACCAGCTTATGGTTAAGACATTTGTATCTCATGTATAGGATGTCAGATGTATAAGTTCTGCCTGCAGATCTTACCTTAACAAAGTACCAAAAAACATCTGGAAAAGAAAAATCACGCTAGGGTTAGTACTTTGTATATCTTAAGCAATGGATGATCCAGGTGTAAACAGTGGGGGATAGAGAGAATGTTTTTCATCCTCCAACTACTTTCACACCACTCTACTGCGTCACCAGGAGTGTGGCCACAAAGTTTGCCACTACAGATCCTCAGGGACAGTTCTGCTTGGAGAACTGTAATTTCTGTGAATTCCTGCACTGTGCATGTCTTTCACAAAAAATTCAGTCATCTCCTCTGGGAAAACAAAAAATGCAACAGCTTTCCCAGTCATGAGAAGATGAGCTCAAATGTGACTTTGGGTGGCTGCACTGAGCCACTTGGAAACATCCCATGCTCAGCTGGTAAAAGGCAACATCCAGGTGGAACATCATCCACGACCCAAGGTGGAATTTTATAGCACCTGCTCAAAATAAAGCTGGAAAGCAAAGAACAGGGTGACAAAGCCTAAATGAGGGATGGAAGAAAACACCAAATCTGATGTAAACATCAAAACCTAATCAAATGGAAATCACCAGGCAGAAACATTAAAGTCCAGAAGGAAAGAAGAATGAAACAAAAAAGTTTCAGTATTAAATTCTCGACTCAGAACAGAATAAAATTAGTTGAGGAACAAAACAAGAGACAAAAAGGGACTCAAGTAATGCTAAAGAAAGTTTGGAAGAAGTATTCTTACCAGAGAAATATATATTTTTTAAAAATTCTTTTCTTTTACAGAAGTATTTACTTGTTGTGAAATCAATATTGTCTAACAAAAAAGAGATTAAACTCTGATTCCAAAATCACATGTGCCCTCATGCCTGCAGTCAGGTCCCAAAAGTCAGACATTGATACATTTTCAAACTGCAGAATTTCTAAGCCAATCTAAGGCTGTTTGTTTGCAGTCTAGAGTATAAAGCTATGAACCAAGTTTTCCATCGTGTTTGGTTTTGTTTTCAACAACCCATCTGGAACATTCAGCTCATGTTTTTCTAAGCAACCATGAGGGTTAGAATTTTTTTTTAATTAGAAGACTGAGTTTCTTATGCAATGTCTTTCTTCCAGAAGTCTTTAAGAAAAAAAAATACGACATCCTGAGACTGCTGAGAAAGCCATAAGGCTTAGTAATCATTGCGATATGCCATAAAAAATTCTTTCCATTTCCCCTCTACACATAACTCATTTATTTCTGTCAATCAGTCTCTATTCCAAAGGTTTTACTGCAGTATTTGCTGAACCAGTGTACTACAATGAATAATAATGGGAAAAATTCTCCAGAAAGGAAAAAAGAAGTAAGGGAACAAACCCAAATCCCCAAGACTCAGCAAGCAAATATCATCCTATACCTATCATAGGCAAACAATCAAACAAACAAACATCTGTGCTTGGATCGGATCAAGACATTGTTTAATGGAGAAGCAATGCTCCCAAGACCACCACAAAGTCACATGGAGCCCATGAGTGCCAGATTTTAAGTGTACTTCTCAAAGGAAACTCAAATAAGTGGAAAAATCACAAGCAGATACAAAGCCCCTCAATTATTTCATCAACAGTTTAAAAGAGCCCTCTGCTCTGTTTGTTCTGGCTAATACACGAAATATCTAAGCCCTCATGAAAATGCAAGTGTTGAAGCATGTTAATAAATGATGAAGCAAGTTCTCCCACTTTAGGAGAGCTTTGGCTTTTTTTGTCCATGGATATTCCCACACACATACATGCCAGCATATGCTGGTCTTCTAACATATGTCCCTAAACTCACCCTAACTTGAAACATTTCCACTTGTCTCCTCTGCACAGTCAGAAGGAAGCCACATTGGACTGAAAAGTGCCAGATCTGTGTCCTTGGTTTCCAGGAGAAAAGTTGTTCTCCTGGGAACTACCTGGTTTTGAAGGACGTTTTTTCTCTTCCCTGGCATGATGTGACTCAGTTTCCAACAGACAGTGCACACAACCATTGTGGATTTGTGACAGGAAGAGTCTAGGCCTAAGATGAGAAGACTTGACATCTAGAGATGTCTTTCTACCCTTCTGTCTGAGTGCTACAGAAACCTTTTCTGAGGATGTCCTTTGACAGACTCTCTGAGGACAGGGACAGGAATTATACCATTTTTTATGCTGCTTTTTAGGAACCTCCAAGAAATAATTAATTTCTTGCCCAAGTAATTTGGTCTACTGCTTTGCTATCCTCAGAAATATTTTGCTGATTCCAAACTCTTTCTGTGATCTAATACTAATACAGCTATCAGGAACACAGAGAACACATTACTCTGCCACAGCTAACCTCATATCAATCACACCATTCCCCAAAAAGGGAGGACAGTCATTTTTCCAAACTCATGGTAGTGTTCCGACTACTAATTTTTCACCAATTATTAATTAATTAATCATTATTCAATTAGACCTATTGTATTTCAACTATACCAGTTATCTTTTCCTCCAAGTGTGAAAGACTTCTCTCCTCAGCAAAGTAGGAATGTGGGAGGTTGAAATATGTGTTTGTGAAAGTGCCAGGTAAGAACAGAAAAGAAGTCAGGCTTTGGAAGGCAGGAGAGTAGATGGAAAAGGTCAGAATTACATTGTCTGTGGGAGTAAATGCTTCAGCCCTGTAATCAAACAGAGAGAGTCATATCACTGGTGATTAAAAACTCAAATTAGTACCAAACTAAATCTACTGCATGTGCCAACACTCCTTCTAGAAGTACAAGTGCCACATTCTTCTCTGTAGGTCAACTAGCAGCAAGGGTATGGCTGCAGGCAGACCCTGCTATTCTATCAGCAAGACAGACAAAACTGTCCAAAACCACCAGAGTGAGGGAAAATGCATTGCTGTCACTACATTTCCACCTGCTCACTGTGTTTTCTCTCACTAGCCAGCCTCAATATTCCCATTCAATGTTCTCCCCTTCCTAAGAAACATCCAATGAAAGAGCAAAACTCATACAAGCACTAAAATAAAATTTTTTAAAGCCAGAGCAAGCATCATAGAATCCAGCCCTTACACAAGAGTTGGGATCCAATGGAGACTGAGGAATTTTTTTGCCATGTTGGCCTCTGTTTTCTCACCATTGGACTGTGTCCTGGTTTGAAGGACAGGTGTCTGCCAATAAAGGCAGAAGTTTTTCTTTGAAGTAGAGACCTTAATCTAGTCCCCCCCCCAAGTATTATAAATGTTTGAATTTAAGACTCTGAGGCAGAGATAAGGGGGTAGTAATAACAGCTCCTTTACTAATATATCTAACCTTACAAACAGAAACAACAGCAGTTGTTAAAACTACTAACAACACAGAACAGATAACTCGGTCCCAGTCTTTTTTTTAGCTGTGGGCACACTTTCCTTGCACTTGGTCCCGGTGTTCCAGACAAACAAAGGCTGGCAGCCGCAGAGAGGTGGGAGCGCAGGCGGGAAGCGCAGCAGCGGCCATGCCAGTCTCGGGTGGGAGTGGCTGGAGCGGCAGCTCCTCGCTCACTGTTGTGTCCGGGTGATTAGCTGTGTCCTCAGAGGTAGGAGGCTGCAGCGGGGCAGATGCAGGGCAAGTGATCGCAGAGGATCTGGCTTTTCCTGTGTTTGGCCGTGTGGCTGCAGACGGGGCGTTCTCCTCCGAGCTCGCTGGAAACACGAGTCCCCTCCGGAAACACGAGTCCCCCCTCTGGAAGCACGAGAGCCCCTCCGCTAGCCCAGCTCCCACCTACACCCTTTGTCCATAGTCATCAAAAGTCTTGGGTGTAACCTGGCCAGCTCCATTGGCATGATAATGGGAAAAATTCTTTAAATTGACACAGTAATAGAAAAACACTCAACCCCCAACAGACTGGTATGAGGAATGGGAGCTCCCTGGTGGCAAAATGTGAATTTGCAAAGATGGACTTGCAGTTGCCCCATGCTTTTCCCTGCTCTCATGGAAGTCTTGGCATAACAGGAACACAGTCCTGTGCTGCTCTCTCCCAGAGCACTGAGACCAGTCAGACATGAACACTGAACACGATGGTGTCTAGTGCAGAGGTGCCTTTTCCAGAGCCCAGCACAACTCCCAGCTCCTCCTCACAAACCTGGCATCCCTTTCTCCTGCTCAGGCATGCAAGCTGTGCTGGGACACACATTCACAGATCAGAAGGTACCAGCCAAACTGCAACAGAATTTGGTAAAAAAGAGCATGCACTACCATGATTTTCACAAAACAAGAGACCTCCACTTTTTCCTACCTGATTTTTAGCACTGCCTTCTTAGGTAACAGTCTCAATCAAGTGCCAAGCAGCCCTTAAACAGAGTCTCGGGGATCTGGAGGAACCAAACCACTCCATCTCACACAGACAGTCTCTCTCACATACACATTTGCTCCTTAAGGCGCACCTTGGCATCTGGTTTTGAGCTGGGTGCCACTCCTCTCTGCCTGAAGATCAGCAGGCCCACAATCTGGACACTCCTGCCATATCTAGTGCCTCCAAGGGACCTGGAAAAGAGAGAGAACAGTGACATATCACCAGTCCTTTCTGGCTTATTCTCTGCCTTGCAGCCCCAGTACACAGGTGAATGATGCTTGTGCAACCTTGGACAGCTCGTTATACCCCTAGCCCAAGGCAGAGGTCTCCTGCCCAGCTGCACCTCCAGCAGCTGTAGCAAATGCCAGGAGTCTTCATGGGTTCAGGTGGTGATGAGCCAAAACCAGAAAGGATGAAATCCACAGAAGGTTATTAAAAGTAGAGGCACAATGCCAGACTCAGGACATTCCTGCCTGCACATGGGCAGCTGGCACCAAGATGATTTCCTGCTGCCAGCTGACTACCTTTGTCTATCCTCCCAGGTATCTCCTGCCAGGAGGAGGACACCAGGCTAGACAGACCTCTGATCTGACCCAGGACAGCTCCCATGGGAGCAAAGCTGTCACATGTTAGGCTGTAGCAGCCTGCCCTTGAGCTCTGCAGCTCTCTAACTCTTCTTCCCAGACTGAGAAATTGCACCATGCTCCAGGAAAGACCCAGACTTGAACAAGTTTGTCTCTGTAAAAATAGTCACAGCAGCTAGGATAAACAAGAACATCAGACAGGTGGGCAAAGCCACAGAGGGGCCCAAAACCTCGGGGGGGGGAGGGAGGGAAGAGGAAGAGGAGAAAATAAAAAGGAAACACAAATAGTTGGAAACTGCTAGTTTGCATCTGACTCAGAAAGTCAGGACTGCTCTCTGACAGATTTACAACTTCCTTTCACGCCACCAGATGGTGCTGTGCCTTCAGTCACCAGCAGGCAGCTGATCTGAGACGACAGCCCTCCCTCCGCGTCCGATGGGCACTGCCCTCAAACTGCCGGGAGAATGGAAGGGACAGTCTCGCTCTGCCCCAGGGCCTGGCTCCCCAGCGGGACATCTCCCAGCTGCAGGGACACTTCCACCTTGAGCAGAGGCGAGGCTGATGCTGCATCTGGGCCTGAGACAGTCGGGATACGGGAGAGGAGGGGAAATGACCCTGGAAGCTCATGGAGCTGGAGGGAAGATCAGGACTACCTTTTTGAGCATTGTAAAAGCAAAGCATCATATATTGGGAGAAAGACTTCTATGATGGGCAATCTGGCAGGGGTTGTGTTTTGGTTACATTCAAGTGTTTTTGAACCAGCAGAAGTGTCAGAGCCCTAGGGAAGGATGACAGGGTAGCCTGCTCAGGGAAGAAGTTGCTCTGATTCAGATTGCCAGATTCAGCCCATACACCATCGACTGGCAAGCTGTGCTTCCCGGCCTTCTTCAGAAATGCAGCTGTAACCATGCTCTTTCCCAGCACCCACATGCAGCTTGTTGGGTGACCACCCATCCAGAGGTGTGGGCTGTGCCACTCAGGTAATGCAAAGGCTCAGAAGGAGACTGCTTGCTGAAGCCTGGGAACACACAGGCTCACACAGGTGGTCCATAGCCCCACACCAGCCAGCCTTTTTTTACACTCTGTGTGCCAAAAGAGAGCCAGCACACCAAGCACAGGCCACCAGTACAGATTCAGGCACACAGAACAGATCTAAAGAGGCTGGTGGGAAAGAAATGCTCCACTCGCACTACCCTGTTTTTCAGTGGAGACTTCGCACAGCCACTTTCCTGGACAAGACCAACCACAGCAGGTATATATAGCTCACCACGACCCAGCTATCAACCCAGAGCTATAAATATAGCTAGACCAGAGATACAGCTATCAAGCCACTCTTTACTCCATTCATAATCTGTCCACATCCTGCAAGCCCACAACACAGATAGGAGAGAGGTAAAGGAAACTGTCAGAGATTCCCATCCACTGCACACTCACAGGAAACACAGCAAGACCCTCTTCTTTCCCAGAGTGTCTCTCTGCAATGTCCTCCCCTACTCTTCCACCTCACCTGGCAGAGCCCAAGTGGCAGTAGTGGTAGGAGTGTTACCCATCCATGTGTGAGGCTCAGGTTCACCAGGAAAGCAAAGCCTTTTTTGAGACTGACACATTGGAAGGCAAAAAAACTTACATGATTGCTCCCAGCACCACCCATATCACCACTGGCACAGTCAGCTCCCATAGCACTCAGATCCCACCCAGATCCAAGCTGTGGGCAGATTTGTCCTGCAGCCCATGCAAATTGTGCTCCACAGGCACTTCCAGTGCTGTAGCTTCTCTCCAGTGTTACAGCAGCCATGGCTGTTGTTGGGACATGAGTGCTTACCTCTCCATACCCCCCTCTGAAACTCAGGCCTCCAGTAACCACCCTAAATTCTCAGAGCATTCCCCAGAAATCATAGTCAATGCTACTTAATTATCTTTTTACAATTTTGAAGGGCCTTTCACTACCCTCTAGCAAATCCTCCACAGCTATAAGCCTGCTGTTGATGACCATCCATCATGCTGACTAATATGTCTCATTGCTTCCTTTTTCATTACCCCATGCATTTCTTATGCCTTAATAATAAGCAGATTAAGGATGGGGATTTTCCAGTCTATGCCTGTACATCACCTTGCCCTATACATGGGATAGTGCTAATTTACCTCCCATCTAATCTTACCCACAGAAGCCCTCCAAAAAATGAACTTCCAATTTTAACAAGAGCCAAGCTCCCCCCAGTGGCTGAGCCAAACTCAGACAGGTTCAATAAGTCGCCACAGCCCTAACAAACATAGACAGGCCTGCAGTTCCCAAGCCAAAACAAAGTGCCATCCTGCATGAGCAACACACCTCCCAAAGGTTTCATTATTCTGATGCAGCTGAGCACAAACCCTGTCATAAGAAAAGTGCTACAACTACCTTCTGTCTGGGTTACTGAGGGTGAGGAATGGAGGCTCACCAATTCAGGAAATAATTATTAATGGCATTGCAGATAGCAATTACAAATGGCATCAGTAGCAACCACCTCCACACCTGGAACAAAGCCCACATAAGACACAAATGCTTATTCTCCAAGAAATTCCTGCAGTCATGCCACATTCATTGTAGCAGCACTTCCATCTTACATACACAGAGCAGAGATGGACTGAGCGGTTGGGTGTTACCCTGTAAAGGCAGTATAGAATTCATCACACCCGACACAAATTTCCTGTCCGAGGCTGGGAGAGCCCTGCAGCCCCTCTGGGCTCAGCCCTCTCCCTCTATAAAAGGGGCTGCACACACAGCCCTGTCTCACAGCAAAAGCTCTGGAGCACAATCCCAGGGAACGCTGCAAAGCATTTGGGTAATGCAGGCAGAGATGCTGCTTAAAGCTTTACCCACTGGTTCAAGGCCTCACTGTACTCAACACGAGTCTCCCTTCTCAGACTGACAGGGATTTGAGATCCAATTCTCGTGGATGTGGGGAAAACACATCACACATTTTAAGTTTTGTACGTTGCCCTGTTTTGAGGATGTGAGAGTTGAGCAGTGGCCAGCCCTTAAGCTGATTCTGGAGCAAGATGCATTTCATTTTCACCATAAAAAGTACTTCAGACAGGTTAAGTGGCAACAAAATCAAAGGGAAATTTAAAAAGCCAGGTAGGAGAGTAGCTTGATGACATTCTTGCTTACTTAAATTAACATGAATCTGTTCCACTGCTGAGCTGCCTTCTTGTGTTATCTCCTCCTTTGTCTTTCCCGGAGGTAATGAAGCATTGAGCTAACTTCCCCATCCCACTCAATCCAGACCAATTCTGATGAGGCTCATAAAATTCACCCAGTTTTACAGCAACAAGCAAGGTCAAATTTTAGTCTGGTTGCTTATAGCCTGCAGTTTTTACCATGCGGAAGTCCGAAGGATTGCAACATGCAGCAATTGTGGAAGTTGATAACAAATTAAAGGGAATATGAGTTCTGGCATTCATCTGTAGCAACTTAAGAACAGCCTTTTCATTACTGTAAAAATATCAAGTATTGATAAGCAACATCTAGCTCTGATCTGCACTAAATCTCCAATTGCAATACAAAAAAGCAGGAACAACAGTAACACCTCAAAAACAGGAAACTAATGTAAATGGGAAAATCAGCTTGTCCAGACTCACGCCATGGACTAGGATAGGGCTTTGAAACAGATACCAGGCTCTGGTTCCTGAATTCTGTCTGCTGCACCACTTCCTCAGAAAAGGGATGGAGTACAACACCAGTTTCCGGAAATCACCCTTGGATCCTCCTATCCCCAAATTTCTCTTTAAGTTTTTACTCCAGTGCACTTGCTAAGCAGAATGTTTCAGCAATGCACAGCCATGGCCTCCTCGTGGGGTTTTTTTCTGCCAGTGAAATAGCTATGACTGTAAGGTTTACCGAGACTTTCTGTTCCTGTCTAAAATTATCTTTGCTGATCCTTGCGACGCCAAGACCACAGAGCAAATATTCCACAAAGCCTGAGAAAAAGGCACGGTATTTCAGGCATACTCAGCTAATGTTGTTACAGCAGTGTCCATCAGCCATGAGCAAAGCTCAGGGTCACCACCGTGCACAAGGGAACACTGCCTATTCCTTTGCTGCATCAGACAGCACAAAGAGTCAGGGTGCTCTGTGGTTGTTCAGCCAAACAGGAGCCTCTGTGATCCCTGCTCCAACTGCGAGATCAGGACAAAAGTGGATGAAAAAACAGCAGGTTGATACAGGCAGATGGGGGAAGTGGGGCTAAGAGGGAGACAACAGCAATTAGCATAAGCAGCGGCAGCCTCAGCTCACCAGCTGCTTTGCCGATTGTCTGCCTCCCCAATTTCCAACAGCAAAGCAGCAGTTTGCTGACTGAGCACAGTAAGTAGCCAAGGCTGCTCCTCAGGACTGAAAGTATCAAGGAAAACAAACGATTTCCATGGTACAAAAGCATGGCTCGCAGGACTGTGATGTAGGAGTTTGCCTAAGTAAGGCATAGAGCACGCAGCTCAAAACAGACACCAAATACTTCACAGCGAAGGGCTAAAAAAGGAAGGTTTTAGAGGAGGAAATGAGTCAGTAGCTTGGAGGACGGGAGGGGGAGTTAAAATAGCCGAGGCATATAAAGTAAGCAAGTAGTCACCATCTCAAAAGCTACAAAGTCAGCGAATTGGATGTATTGATCTCAGTTTTTTGTTGATGTAAGGTCTCATTCAAAAATGGAGTCCACGGGTGATTTTTTATATTGACCAGGCTGGATTTTGAAGTGATCCTTCACTGGGCAGACATTTGCCAGCTGCAGTTCACACCAGCGTTTCTGACTGGACCGAAAGTGGTCCCTACCAGGATTGCTGGAATCTCTCAGGGTCCCCCTTGGCTGAAGGATGGATTTTTGGGGAGGGGGGTGGTGGGAAGGAGCAGGGGAGGGGGTACTTTCAGGCTGATTCCATTTGCCTTGAGAGAGGGATTCACCTTTCATGATGGCTCATCCAAATGTACAGCCTGTGCTTCCAGTCTAGATTATTTATAGCACCAATACTATGGGGAAAAAAAAGGGCAAAACTGGTTCAGTGTTGAAAAAGCAGAAGAGCTAGTAAAAAACTCTCTTCTCCACAGTGCAATTCACATGTCTGTCATTGTGACAACCTCGTACTGCACTGAGAGGCTGGGGACAAAGGGGTCTCACCCCAAGGCTTTAGCCTCACTCACAACACACCAGAATAGCTGAAACAGGGTGTGCAACACACTGTAAGCCAGAGGTGTTGGCGTCAGAGTGGCAGTAACTTCCTCATCTCTGCCCAGGTCCTTGTCCCATCCAAAGGCTGACATTGATAGAGAGGGAACTCAGAAACAAAATTTCCTCCTGCCCTCCCCAAACCCTGGGTTCAGGCACCAAGGCAAGAGCTACAGAACAGCTTTGACAGGACCCTGCTGCAAGTCGGGGCTGAGGGAACCCAGCAGTACAAAGGGTTGGGTTGATGCTTAACGTGCCAGGCACATGAGAAGAGGGCTGTCAGGTCAGGGAGCAGCACAGGGCTGGAGAAACAGACTCTCTTTCCCTACACAGCCAGCAGCACAGGACTGGCATGCAGCAGGGGTTCCCAACCTGCCACATACACTGTTAATCCCCAGCAGGCAGCTCTGGGGCCGGGCTGGAGCTTGCAATGCTTGTGCTGGAACAGCAGCGCAGGGGCTGTGGAGCCCTGTGCTAAGGCAGGCTGGTACCACCACAACCACACACTTGTCCATGTCTCTTGGTGCACAGTTCCTACCTCAAAGCAGCACATCCACTGCGTTTAGCCTCACTGGGCTGGGCTGTGCTGTTTTGTCTTCTGGGGAATGAAAATTTCAAAAAGCCATTGTAGCTGTTGCTGAGTAAGTGCCCTTCCATCTCTCAGGAGGCAGGAAAAAATGAGAGCTTTCTCTTACTCTGATGAAGGAGTTCTTGTCCCCGCTGAATTTCCTTTAACCAGTTAGATACTTTCTCGACCTACTGCAACCTTTCTAAAACCACCTCTCAGAACAGACTGGCCAAGAAGCCAGTTCCATCTCATTTGCCCTTATAAGTACACAGTATTAAATAGTCCCAGCTCTGTTACCACGCCTTGCATCATCTCCTCCCCAGGATGTCTCACTTCTGCACCCCTCTGTCAAGTGAAACCCACCTCTGAAAAGCAAGCCTGGAACAGTAACAGACAAATTACCCACATCAATTACAACTAGAAAGCACAGCTGCCCCAGATTTCTGCTTCACCCCACCAGAGATGGAGATCTGCTGTGGCACTGCCACACAGTACTAACTACCACTCCCTTGATTTCCTCTCTAAGCCACAATCACAGCAGGTAGGCAGGGCCAGAAGTTGTCCAGAGAAACTTACTCACAGGACTGCAGCTCCCTACTACACAGGCACTTTATCTGACATGTTTTAGAACTACGTTTCAAACGGGGAAAAAAAAAATCAAACACGACCTTGTTCATTCTTGTTAATACTTCTAAAGTAAGTCAAGATTTGGGGTCAAATTTAAGCATTCCTTGATTAAATGTATCAGAAACGGGCCTAGGGAAAAACTATGCACTCAGGTTGATTAAAGTCAGAGTCATGCTGGTAGGTTTTTTGCTAGTTTCATTACAAATCTGATGCAAGAGCTTTTGCAAAAAGGAGTCCCTGGCAGGAGTAAGTCATACAGCACAAGAGCCTAATGAAACAGGTTGGCTTTTTCAATGCACCCATCTTCAGCATGAGGGCTTTCAGCAACTTCTCTCTCATGTGAACAGGCCTAAAATCTTCTACAAAGAGGGGAAAAATCAAATAAAAATTAAACCCCTTTAACTAGAACAGCAACATGGATGAAAATTGTAAGGTAAGCATTGCTCACACCTTTAATAGTGAAGCTTCATGATGGTTGTAATATTATTGCCTCACACCCCAGCTCTGAAAACGTCGCTGTTGAGTCTTGTTTTTGTTTCCTGTTTACAGGGAGGCAAAGACTCAACAAATAAGCTTTGGATGCTGGGGACTTTTTGCTCATTAACTCAAGCCTGAAACATCACTGCAGTCAGGATTCAGTAATTAAAACCTAACTTTCTATACATTTTGTACCATCAGCAGATGCCTTTGTACTCTGATTACAAGCAGCCTGAGCCTCCCTGGCCAGAAACATTAAGGAATGAGTATTTTCGTCAGGGCAAGCAGGACTGCCATGAACAAGAAGCAGTAGCTTCTCTGAGCGCCCCGGCCTCGACAGCAGCGTTTTCTCAGAGCCGCCTTTGTCCCCGAGGACAAGCCGCTCGTTGTTTGGGCCGCCAGGGTAAAGCGGCGCTGGGATCCGGAACCCGCGGGTGCCGGAGGGAAGCGCTCGGCTCCTGCCGCAGCAGCCCGAGCCAATCAGCGCCGCCTGCCTGAGATCGCACCAAAGTAGGTAGTGAAAAGCCCTTCGAGGAAGAAAAAATAAAAAAAAAAAAAAAAAAAAAAAAAGGAAAAAAAAAGCACCAACCAACACCAAAAAAACACTCCCACACTTCCGCCCAGCCGCTCCTGCGGCCGCCTCCTCCCGCAGGCTCCTCGCCCGCCCCATGGCCACGACTGCCTCCTGGGCCGCTCCTCGACCCCCTCACGCCTGCCCCAGCCCCTTCCAGCCGCGCTCCCAACAGCCCAAACCCTCCTCGTGCCCTCCGCGCTCTCCCTTACGGCGGCCCCAGCCCCTCGGCTCTGCCCTCAGTACCTTCCCCACCGCCCACCCCGGCGCACCTTGGAGCAGGTAACCCCGCCCACCATTGGCCGGCGGGCACGTCAATCAGCTGGAGTCTCCCTGTGACTGGTTAACTCCTCAGGGAAGAGGCTGTGCATGGCGGTCGGGGTTCCCGCCCCCAGCCGCGCTCGCGCGTGCGCACGGGGCTCGAGCATCGCCACGCGGGGCTCCCGCCATAGCAACCGCTTCCTCCTCCTCCGGGCACGGCGGCCGTGACGTCGGCAGCGCTTCCGCCCGGCTCGCGCCCTCGCAGCTTCTCTTCCTGCCGGCCAGCCCGCGCCGCGCCCAGACAGCCGAGCGAGCCGCCGCCGCCGCACCGCACTCCGCCGCACCGCACTCCGCCGCCCGCCCGCCGCGCCCCGCCGACGCCATGGTAGGCACCACGCGCCGCCGGGGGAGGCGTTCGGCTCCTCCGTCTCCCGCCTCCGCCGTCATCCCTAGGGGAAAAAGGGGGGAGGGGGACGGCGGTACTGGCTGGCGGCGCCTCTCTTTCGTTCCCCCTTTTCCTTCTCCTTCCCTTTCTCCCGGTCCTTCCCGTTCGCCTTTGAACTTGACGCGGCGGATCATTCTCCTCCCTTCCCCCCCGCCCCCATCCCGCCATGAGGCGACAGAAGATGACTCCCACCCCGCTTTGAAGCGATGGAACTGTCCTCCCTCCTTTTCCTCACCCCCGCCATAGGTGATGGTACGCTCCGCGCCGCACACAGGCGCGGGCGCGTCTATTCGGCCCCGGGGGGGGGGGGGGGTTGGTGAGGAGCGAGGGCGCGGCGGGAAAAGGCCGTACGTGGGGGGGCTGAGCGCGGCGCCTCCCCGCGCCGTAGGGCGCGGCCGGAAGAGACAGGCAGGCGGCGCCCCCGCCGCTCCCCACCGGGGACTGGGTGCGGGGGGGTCGCGTCCTCGCGGGAAGGCGGCGGGAGGTGCTGGGAGGAGCCTGCTCTTCCCTCGAGGCCGGGGGATGCCCTGCTTGGGAGGAAGCGCGGCCGCCGCCTCGGTCCCAGCGGGAGCCATCTTCCTACAGCCGAGGGGTTCGGGCCTGCCTGGAACCGGCGGCGTCTCCGCGGGCAGCCGGGGCCAGCGCGGGCCCTCCCAGGGCTGGCCCGGGCCCCCCTTCCCTGTGCCTCGCCGCAGCCCGCAGCGCTGGTGGCGGACAAAAGGGGGAAGCGGAACCCGCGCAGAGGAATCGCTGAGCGTAAAAAATAAGTGTCTCAGCAGCCGCTCGGGGAAGCTGAAATTTTGAGGTAGTTGCTGCAAGGATTTGGGGGTTTTTTGCCTGTTTTGCTTTTCCGCACAGTGCTGGAAACATTTATCCGAGGCATAACGTCGGAAACAAAGAAACAAGTATTTTTTATATCCGCACTGACTTGCTTGTGTTTCCCGGCTTTCAGAAAAAAAAAAGTGTCAGGGCGTTTCTTGCATAAATGGGGCAGAAGAGACCAAACGCGTGTTCGGTTTCATGGTGGCTCGTTCTGTTTGCTTTGCCCATGCTCAAAGTTTGCATCCCTGTTTAACTTGGGAGATGGAGGTTGGCAGATTGTTCTCAATTATTAGCTCGGGTAGTTTTAATTGCTGCCCTGTTTTTGTTTGAGTCATGCACAAGCACTTGTCCAACAACACACACTTGCCCGGGTTATTTGCTTGTATTAGAGGTGTTAAATACTGAGGCGTTCCCTTGGTATTTACCAGTAGCTCATTGAACATGTGGTATATCCAGGAAATTAGTTTTTGGTCCATAGGGCTGGCAGACAGGATGTACTACTGATATTCCTCCTTTCTCTGACATTTAAGCTGGAGCATCTATGGCTGGTCTGCAGTGTGGAGCAGAGCTGATGGTAGTTGCAGATAAAGCTGCTGAGAAGTCTGATGAGACTCCAGCTCTTGTTTAAAAGAGGCTTGTCTCAACAAGCCAGCTACCACCTCTGCAGTATGCAAACCTAGTTAAATGTGACTACTCAGTGTGTCAGGCTTTATCTTGCTTCAGACCCAGGGAATTTCCAAGTCAGTCAAAACTACTATTTTTCATAGTGAGCTCCTTTTTGCAACAGGCTTTAGGTTACTTTTTTGAGAGGCTGCAAATGAACTCGGTTTTGGGCAGAGTGGAGGCCTTCTGGCGAAGTACAGCAGTGCCAGCAGGAGGGCATCCTTTGGTATTAAAAGAGCTTGGATTTTCAGCTTTTGTGTCTTGCCACAATGTTCAGTTTTCTTTGCTACTGGATTAAATGAGTCCAAGGTCTTTGGAGGACCATGCAAATTATGTTTCTTGGTTGTTAGTTAGTGCTGTTCCCAGATCTGTGTAATTACAAGGTACATATGCCTCATGTACAAGATAACAGGCTATTGACAATTGATGCTGTCGGTGTCTGGCATGTTCCTACTCGCCTTGTCAGAATCGCTATCAGAAGGCTCCTGCTAGGCTGACCTAAGCAATCCGGTGTGAGAGAGCCTGAATTCAACCAGGACTTGCTCGTGGAGTTGTTCTTGGCCTTTTTCTCACCTGATTGTTTAATATTCACAGCAGCCTTCTCAGGAGAGGAAGATCCCACAGTAACTAGTATCAGGGATGCCGAAAGCTGGCCTTCAAAGCCTGGTTTTGATATTTAACCTTTAGGTTGCTGTAGGTGCCTGGAGGGCCACAGGAAAAATCTTCTAGGCATTTAGGTTCATAATAGCTGATTTGTGTGCTGAATATGTTTCTGAGAAGCTTTGATTTTCTGCAAGAGTCCTGTTACACACCAGCTTCCACCTGCATTACCTAAAAAATGTATATTTCAACATAGGAATGGATGCTGCTCCAAACCACTGCCCTGCTACTACTGGCCACTGCAGTTCCTGTTTTTCAGTACTGTTGCTGGGATTGCCTCTTGTGGGTATTGCTTGTTCTGCCTACCTCGATAATTAAGTCAGGAGTGAACTTCTTGGTGGCTCAGAGAAGGAGATAATTTTCTCTTTGGCTAAACACTGAAGAAATGACCTTCAGGAATTTGAAGGATAGATTTTTGTTTGTTTTAATAATTGTTTTCCTACTTACCTCTCCTTTTTTGTCAATAATCTTTCTTCTTGTGAGGGGAGTGGGGGAGAGGGAATAAAAGCTGGATAGAGTTTCAATTTCTTCCCCCACACCTTCTCCCTGCCAAAAGAGACCAAATAATGCAAAATAAAAACCTGAGTCTAGCTGGGAGGATCTGTCTATAAGTGATATGCAGATGACTCTCTACTTTTTGCTGGTTTATGGTATGCAAATAATCGCCTCTTATACAACAGCAGTAAAAGGCTGTTAGTTCTGTTGCCTCTGAGGCTTCAGATCTGAGTTGAAGTATTGGCCTTTCAGATGTACAGGCTTTCCCCTGTAAATGGAGGTCTTTCTGTCCAGCTATAGATAAGCAGGGAATGTGGGCTTTTCCAGATTCCTGAAGTCAGTGGTGTTCCCACACTGCTAGTCTCTGGGATGAAGTTAAAGTAGCTGCTCTTTGCATTTCCTCCTTGCATTGCTGCCTTTTCTGCTCAGTAAAGTGGGGATGTTATTATCAGATGTGTTTTCTTGAGTGCTTAAGTAACAGATTAAAAGACAAGCAGTATTTACTATCTTTATGGTTTTGACTACCTACACTTTCAGTTTGCTTGTTGGCCTTAGGTGACACCTTTCTAGAGGCATGACTTGGCAAAACTTTCTTTCAGCCAGGCTGTTACCTTCCCTTTTTGGTAAGTCTCCTACAACTACCTTCGCTTAATTTTCACCTCAAGTTGCTGTGATGGCCCAGGACATGCCATTGGGTGCAAGGGACAGCTCTGTCCATGAAGGTTGCTGTCCTGGACCAATCAGGTGGAAATAGGTTTAATTGAAAAAATATTTATTACAGAGATGTGCTATGACACATTAGTGAGTCAGAGGGAAATGCCTCATTGCTCCACAGGCAGCTCTGGCAGTGGCACGGAATTTTGGAAGTAGATAGGAGGGAGGGTAAGCAGGCATGGGGAAAACAGGGTTTGCTGAAGTAACTAAGAACCAAGTACATGCCAATAATGTGACCAGCAAACACGGGAGCACAGTGTTCTCAAATCTGCTCTTGCAATTAAACAAGGCTAGCTTTAATACATTCTCAGTGTCAGATTCTGGAAAAAATTGATTATGCTTTTCCAAGAAGCAGAAGTTTCCAGTTGAGTAGCTGTGCGTAGTTCACCCTGGTGTGTACAATGTGTGTGCGTGGTTCCCAGACAAAACAAGTCAAGAACTGTATCTTGAAATGTCTCTGGAGATCTTGCATGCCCAGGCACCACTGTGTACAATTCTTGGGCTCTAAGCACAGGAGGGAAAACCAACAGTCTGAAATTCTCAAGACTTAAACCTAAATTTAGTCCTTCAAACTCTTCTTGAGGCAAACTAATTCATTAGTTTAAGGTCTTGTTGGCTGTCTTAGAGTTGAGGAAAACAAAAATTCTTCTTAGGTAAAATATTGTAAGTATTCAAGAAAAATACTGGAGCTCACAGCACTTCCTAGCAAAAGAGAAGTTGAATTTCTTGGTGTCGGAGTTGTGTTTTAGTGCTGGCTTCCTACAAATCCAGTTTATCAGGTGTCTGGCATGTCTCTCTCTCCTGAAATAGCTTTTCTGTATGTGGAGATTTTATTGAGAAACCTTTGGATTATTCTTCAGTCTTCTCCAATTTAGATTAAATTTCAGTTCATTGCTACTTGGCACTGGAGGCAAAATGTTGGGAGCTCTTATTGGAGACAGCTGGGTCCGGTTCCTGCCAGAAGGAACCTGTTGGAAGCCTGCTGGACAGAAGGCTCCCTCTTTGGGCTGCCCCGTGGAGGGAGAGCATTGTGCTCTCCCAAGACTTCTGCAGAGCTTTGCACTTCAGGCAAGAGCAAGGCTCTGTGAACAAGAGCCACTGTGTTCCTGCAGTGCCTGCTGACAAGGCACACATGCAATCCCTGCCTCAGGTGCCTGCAGCAGGCTCTGAGATCCAGTGGGGAAACTGCCATAAGTGCCAGGGTATAATGTGTGAGTGGCTCAGCCCCCAGCATGTGCTGTGTGTCTCCAGCAGTTGCATAGGGGTGCTGGGGGACACCTCAGTTGTGCTGGTTCCCTCAGAGAAAGTCGTTCTGTCTCTTCTTTCTTCAATGTCTCCCTGAATGTGCTGTCATGGAGTCATTTTCCCATCTGGGAATTAGGTGGTTTGCCTGCTTGCTGCTGCCTTGCTGCAGTTAAGGGTCTGTCCCCTGTCATGGATCTCACAAGTGCCTGCAGTATGTGCTGCTCACTGAAGCAACCCGCCACGTGCCAGTCCAGAGCTGGATAACTGCTTCCATCCATCAAGGAATAGGACCAGGCTGGCTGCTGAAGCTTTACATTGTTCAAGCCACAATGCACAAAATAACCAATGTGCTGTATTGAATCCTCTGAGCAGAGCTATATCTGGCCAAAGAGGGAAAAATCCAGACTAACAAGTGTTTACTCTGTCATTACTGGGAGGGTGGAGGCTTCTCGCCAGCTCTTCTTCTAGACAAGGCAGCAGAGATGAGGTTAAAATGTCGCTTGAGGACATGTATTTAGAGTCTGGAATTTCTCCTTGTTCCAGTGCTCTTAACAGTCATCCTGTTGCTGTTCTACACAGAGTGGTTGCAACTATCTTAAAACAAAAGCTGCCTGGGGTTTGAGTTTTTTCCTTTTTAAGTATGTTTTTGAAGTCATTTGTGGCTGGTACAGGCCCAGAGTTGAGGAGGGAGCCCTACAGTTACGACAGTAGATCCTCTTTTCGGAGGGAGTTGGTTTGTTGCACTGTCTTGTCTCAGCCCATACTGTAACACAGCTATAGGGTGTTCTCAGATGGAACAAATCTGCATTGTTCCTGGCAACACAATGGCTGCTAATGTCAGCTTGTGTGATGAATCCAGGGCTTGTACAGCAACTGTGAAAAGGAGTAGCACTGGCTACTAACAGTCTTTTGCTTTGGAAAGCTAAAAAATCCAGTTGCCACTATTGTCCCTTCAGCTTTTGGTCAGTCCCAGTTACCAGCTGAAGTTTTACAGTGAATTTTGAGTTTCCAGACTAAGTACTTTTAACATTTTTGGAATCTAAACTGACTTGCCAGTAGTGCTTAGATTCTTTTTCAAGAAACAGCTTGTCTCCTGATTTTGGAGACATATTTCTGGCTGTGTAGTAGCACAAGCAAATGCACATGACTGCACAGTTTGCATCAACCTTCAGATCTATTGCTGCTGCTTCTGATTCTTAAGCTGAGCATTAACCTCTGCTTTCCAAGTTAACATGACTTGGTGCAAGGGAATTATTTGTTGTAGTGTTTGAGCAAAGCTCAAGAATTAACAAAGGTAGAGATAGGTGACATGAACTGCTTTTCCATGATAAATAGCCTCATTTCCATGCCAATTCAGACTTTCTGTGCATTTTCTAAGAATCTTGAGGGGGTTTGTGACTAAAACCTGAGTCTTGCCACCCGTTGCTAGCTACTGAAGTACCATTGGTTAGAAAATAAACCTCGGGGAGGAAAAGAATTCTCTTGAATTACCTGTGGATTTGTCCTTAGTGAATGATAAAATAGCTGTAGTTGCTGCACTGCTTGCTTTATTAGGTTAACTTTGTGTTAGAGTCTTCCCAAAGAGGCTCTTGCCCACACCAAACACAGGGACAGGAGGAGAAAGACCTTTATTCCTCCTTAGCTCTCATGACAAAGTGTACTGTCTCTAGATGGGGGAGGTGACACAGCAGTGAGTCACTTTGAGTCCATGTTTGCACTGTTGCTTGAATTTATCCTGAAACACACTTTCTCCATGTACTTTCCTTACCTTATTGATGTTATGCAGAAGGATGGCTGCCTGCCACACAGCTGAGGCACTGTGACTGAATTGCTCTTCTCCTGTCCCAGAGTAAGTGCAAGCAATTCTGCATAGATTACCACTTACAAATTGACTATGCATTGTGAATTTTGAGAGAGGTCCTCCTGTATTTAGGTAAAGCCTGAAAAAGCACTGAAGAAAAGCTGTCTCAGATTGCTGATGTATGAGATTGCCCTGGTTTTCCACGACTAGCACTTAGGAGCTTTAGATACCAAACTCCATACTGGGTTAGCAGAATTACAGGATGAGAGATGTTGGTAGAAAGGAGAATCTGAGCTCATCTGAGGTCCTCTGTGGTAGGCACTGCTCAAGGCTTTAAAAAACCCCACACATTAAAGTAGGTATCCTGTCCATAACAAACCTTGACGACAGCCTGAGCACTGAGCAGTTCCCCTGCATCTCTGTCCCCTGGTTTTGCAGTTGCTGTGTATTCAAAATGCAAAAGAAACCTCTTGAACTCACATTTTGGGGCTGAAGATAAGTTAAAAAAAATTAAGAACAACCTTTAACCTTTTTCAGTTGTGTATCTCATCTGCTGCTGTACCCGACTGTTGGAACTGCTGACTGCTCGTAGCAGTGATGTGTCATAGTTTACACAGAGGGAGGAAGGCAGTTTTTCTTCTGATAGATGGATATGTGTAATGGCATTTGAATTTGGAAGACAGAAAAACAGTGAGAGAGGAAGCAGGATTCTAAATGAATCTCATTCTTTATACTGTATGTAGCATTTTGAACAGATAGAGGTGTTCAGTACTGGACAGGCTTCAGTTTGGTCTTTACTGGTCTGGCCATGATGTCCTTCCAGCAGTGCCTGCTGGCTTTCCACATTTGCAGTACTCACTCTTGCACAGCTGCTTTTAAGCTCTCCAACTTGGTGCAGTCTGAGAACAAAACTCAGATGTAAATGCTTCTACTTCCCACTTTTTTTTTTGTCTCATTCTCAGAAAAGCATCAGACTGAAAATGCAGTTCAGCCTTTTGTCATTCTTTCTAGATCTTGTCCTCTTTATTCTGTGCAGCTGTCTTTAACATCAGATTGATAATGCTGCATGTGCACCTCTTGTTCCATGTTACACAGGGGAATACATTACCACTCACTACAATTTTCCAGCTGACTCCAAGATGGGGAGACATGGTGAGAAGGGTCGAGGTTGCTTTAAAAGCAGGTTCAGGTAGAATAGGTGCTGAGAAGTAGAGACTTTAACTGTTAAGACTTGCAAGTTCTCTGTTTGAAATACTGATTTCAGAGCAACTTCCCAAAGTTGGTTTGTTCAGCTAAAAACGACCACTGCAATTCCAGTACCCCACTATATTTTTTTTGATCCCTAAGTCCATGTAACAAGTATGGAATTTGGCCAGTTTTACTTCTTTTCCTAAAGCATGCTGGAAATGGATAGGAAGCTTTGAACAGAAGATCCTTGTGGGCTTGTCCAGCCAGGCTGAAACAGGGAGAAAATAAAGCTGCTGTAATGCTAGAGGATCTGCCACAACTGAATCTCAGAGAACATGGGGTTGGTATGCCTGTAAAACTCCCCCAAAACAATGTGTACGTGGGACTGTGCCTTCTTTAGAATGGTTTTTGGTTTGGAAGCTGGCTGTGGGCTGCAGTGACACTCCAGATTCTTTACTTGGCTTTGGAAAAGAGGGTTTGCAGCCTTTTCTAACGAGACTTGCATGCCACAAGTGACTATTGCAGGAGTCCATTGTCTTTTAGCCTTGGATTTAAGGCAGTGCCATAATGTAGTTGGGAAAATGAGGAATGGCAGGCCTGAGGATGTTTGCTGTGTCTTTGCAGGCCTCCGGAGTACAAGTGGCTGATGAGGTGTGCCGTATCTTCTACGATATGAAAGTGCGGAAGTGCTCCACGCCGGAGGAAATCAAGAAGAGGAAGAAGGCTGTCATCTTCTGCCTCAGTCCAGACAAAAAGTGCATTATTGTGGAGGAAGGCAAAGAGATTCTGGTGGGAGATGTTGGAGTGACAGTCACCGACCCTTTCAAGCACTTTGTGCAGATGCTTCCGGAGAAGGATTGCCGCTATGCCTTGTATGATGCAAGCTTTGAGACCAAGGAATCCAAAAAAGAAGAACTGATGTTTTTCTTGTGGTAAGCCACCTTCCCAGCCCTCTCATTCCTAACATTCAGCCCAGGGTCTGTGGGTGAGGTCTCTGAGCGTTTGTATTGCCCAGGCTGGGAAAATGGCAGGCTTAAAGTGAGCTGGGCAGCCTGATGGCCTGTATTCTGGAGGCATGAGATATTTTGCTTGTCCATGGTGGGTAGGATACTGCTTCTGTCTGGGCTGGATAATCAGTGTCATAATTTCACTTTGTGGTGTCTCCCACTAGGGCACCAGAACAAGCACCTCTCAAAAGTAAGATGATCTACGCGAGCTCCAAGGATGCAATCAAAAAGAAGTTTCAAGGTATGTAATACAATAAAAGGTCCTAACTGCTGTGTCCTTTGAATACACAGCAAGGCTTAATTAGTTTAGGATTTGGGGCTTTTTTTGTTGTTTTTTTGAGTTAACAGTGAGAAGTGAAGTGTCATATAACAGAGCTAAAAGTGAGCTCTGGCTCAAATTTACATTATGTGACAAAATTATGGAGGCACTATAACAGTGCTCAGGACTGCAGAGTGTGATGGACCATATGGAGCAGCTCATCTGCAGCATACAGGCTAGACGCTATTAGATTCATAACACAGTGCTGGATTCTGTGCAGAGCTGCCTCAGTGGCAGAGCACTTTCATACCTGTGTCTGTTGAAATGCAGTCTCATAAACTTACTATGCTGTAGTAAGTCTGTCTGGCTGATACCCAGGTAGCACTCTTCCACTCAGGCTGCCCTTGGCTGAAGACTTGCAGTGTGCAAGACTGACAGGATCATTGTGCAGCCGTGCCAGCCTTCACAGGGTGGCTTGCCCAGGGACTGGAACTGCCATGGGAGAATGTTGTGTGCTGCACATATGGAAGTTGAGCAAAAGAAATCACGAGGAAATTCTGCTTTTCATCATATAAGGCAGCAAGGGTTGGGCTCTCCAGCCTTAAAAAGGAAAAGAAAGCACTGATGTTTGCATAGCCCAGGTCTCACTCTCTGCCTCTCAGGTTCGCAGTGTGATGCTTTCAGCCACCTCTGCAGAGCCAGCAGGAGCCGAGTGATCCCTCTCTATGTGCTTGCCTGGAGCTCCCTCCCCTGCTGTATCCAGGGCAGCACAAGGAATGAGGGATTCACTCTAAGAGCCTGCCATGAAAGGCCAACAGTCTTGAGCGCTGAGCTAGTGACAGATTTCTCCCTACGTGTCACTTCAGTGACATTTGGTGTGCAGCCAGATGTCTCCTGGGATGTGTTTGGGAAAAACTGTCAAATTCCCTAAGATGAGGCAGGACTTGTCTGCTTGAGTGACTGGATTGCTTCTTCTAATATTACTACCAGGTATGTTTCTTTGATTGCTTACCAGCATGTTGAAGTACTGCATTATTGAGTGTTTTGCCTTTTTTTTTAGGCATAAAGCATGAATGCCAAGCAAATGGGCCAGAGGACCTGAACCGAGCTTGCATTGCTGAGAAGCTAGGAGGCTCCCTAGTCGTAGCTTTTGAAGGAAGTCCTGTGTAGATGTCATACAGTGCCACAACTCCACAAGCATTCCATGTTTTAATAGATCAGTTATATAAAGCAAACAATATAGGCAAGGGTTTCACTAACAGTAGGGAAGCTGTCTTGTAGAATAAAGTAGATTTTGGAGATGTAGCTTGTATGTACAAATGACCCTAAATAAATGAAATTAAGGATTTATCTTGGTGTATTAATATTTGCATTGATTGTCCAGCCCAGTACTGTCCTCAATGGATTAACACTAAAGGTCTCCAAAAATTTGAGCAGTGTATCATGAAAGACAGAGAGGTGAGAACAATCTGGTTCCTGTTCTTGCTTTTCTAAATAGTAACAAGCGAAATTCAAAAACTTTCCCCTGTAACCATTTAAGACAAAACTTAAAACCTGTAGTTTAACTTCAGGTAAAGCAACCTGTTAACGCAAAACTGGGTTAAATTCTTAGTGCTTGCAGTTGCAGAGCTGTACTAAAAAAGCCTAATTATGAAGCTAGAAATAAAAGAGACACACTTTTTCTGGAGAAATAGTCCTAATCTGCTCTCCTGTAAACTCACGGTGCAGTAATAATATTTAAAGGTTCACTTGTTCTGTAGGTTCAATTTTCTTGAGATCTCTTTCCTCCTGAGTAATTCTATAGAAATTGCTTTTTCTGTTGACATAGTTTAATTTAGACCTACCTTTCTCAAATATATACTTACTAATGAATCAGTTGCTTCTGAGGCTCTTACATCATAGCTCTCCAGTTATGGGTAGCAAAACGAAAAGGAACCACAATTGAAAAAATGGCATTTTCAGCCCCAGTCTTTGGTCTCTTGGTCCATTTGTCCATAATTACTATTGATTTAACTTAGTAGAACCAATCAGCCTGACTAATACGGCTTGATCTGGGCTTTTTGTCTGTTAGCTTCTTTAATTCTGTAGAAATGCATGGAAATATCACCTACTAGAAAGTTTGACCTGAAATGCCTTTTGTATGGGGGGTAGAGAACATTCCTGTGCCAGCTACAGAGATCTTAAAAGCTTCCATGTTTCATCAGTGGTTGATTAAAGCTGTTTCCTTTGTGTAATGTGTACATGGGAGTTGCATAGAGTTTTCTTGTATGTCTGTAGAGAAAAAGAAAAAAAAAAAACCAAAACCCTTAGCCTCCAGTGCATTACTGTGATATGTTCTGTGTGTGCCAAATTTGAACAGCCTAAATAAATGGGCTTTCCCTCCCCTGGGTCAGTGACTGATTCTCTCCAGCCTCGGGATCAGCCCTCCTGCAGTGGGGCTGGCACTGCTGGATCTGGGTAAACACTGAGGGAGCTGCTGTGCCTTCTGCAGTGACTGCCCTGCCCTGTTCTCAGGAGCAGGAGTGGGGGGAAACAGGCTGGAAGGAGGAGCTGGTGAAGCTGGAGGGATCTGGGGGGAAAGCAGGTTTGTCTCTGCAGTGTGCTGCCCTCTTTGGCTTTGCATCCTCCTGCCTACTGCAGGCTCTAGCTCCCAAACAGCACCTCTCTCTGCCTTTAAGGCTTTGGCCCCAAATTCCCACTGGCTGGGGGCTATCCTGGGAGCCATCTCCCTGTTTGCAGTCTGAGCAGCAGGAGCCCAGCCATGTGTTGGTTGTTCTGTACTGCCTTCCCTGTGAGGACTGAGGGAGCCCAGGCAGTCACAGGATGGCTCTTCCTTCCGGAGCTATTCCCAGCTGTGCAGGGACAGAAAGCTGCAGTGTCCCCTCAGCTCCTGGATGAGCAGTGCCAGCACTGTGCTGCTGTGTCTGGTGACCAGTGGTAATGGATAATGGGCCATTACCTAACTCAGAATGTGCCCTCTCTGGCCAGGCTCTGTGGTTAAAACCCTTCATTAAAGACGGGCATGGACTGATTGCTCTGACTTGGCACCCATGCAGGTCACAGGGTTGGGAGCACAAGGTTTTCTGATGCAAAGGGAACCATTGGAGTGCAGCTTCCTGATTCTGAGCAAAGCAAACTGGCCTGTCTTCTGCTGGGGCTTCTAGCCTTTCATTCACCTAGGGGCTTGCCCAAGTATGTAATGATCCTCCTCACCCAGGTGTTTGCAGTACTGATCTCTGTCCAAAGTCCAGGGGGAGATAAGGAAACCAGTGTGACACACTAGGAGTGGTGCTGCCTGACAAACAGGCAACTCCTAGCCAAGATCCAGCTGATAGCTAGTGCCTCCAGCTGCAGGCATCTTCTATAGAGCCCAGGTGATGCTGTTGTCACTTCTCCCTGGGATTTCCTTCCTTGGTCACAAAATGGAGCAGGAGACACTGCAAAAGGGGAAGGACGTTGGACCTGTAAGGTAGAGGAGCATTTCCCACAATGTCAAAGCTCTTGGATCAGGCACTTGGGTTCAAAGTGCCTAGTCCCAGAACTGAGTGATATGAGGTGACACTTTGGGCCTTGGCTGGGTGTGGTGCCATAGCTTCAGCTGCTTGGTAAGTCCAGCTGCTTTTGGCATTGATCTTTGTGTTCCAGAACTAACAGTAACTCTTAATCCTCAGAGCTATGGTGCTGTGGGGTTTGCTTCCCCTCTCAGAGTTGTTTGTCCTGCTTTTTAAGGGGTTGAAACTTCTGTGACTGTTTTTAAGTTTTCTCCCAAATCATCCAGACCTTCTGAAAAGGCAGAAGGCAAGCAAGGAGAGACAACTTGGCGAATGCTTCCTCTAACTTGGCTAGTTTCTGGTGAGAAGTCACTTCCTAACGAGTTACATGAAGAAAAAGGTGAAAGAGTTCAGGTGAGGGAGGCAGCTCAGTCACACAAGCTCATCAGGATTTTAGGTACTGCAAACATTTTGAAGTCCACATGTAGGCAGTGGTTTCCCAAAAGCCATTTTTTGTCCATTCAGCCTATGAGAAGATGAGAACAGCAAATGGAGACTGGTAATTCAGGCCTAAATGTGAACAGTAGGCACCAAAGGTTAAATTGAATGTCTTCAACTGTGCCTTGATAAGCCTAGGTACCCAGGCTGAAAGGTAATTCCAGGCATGGCTGAATCAGCAGAAGCATCAAGTGTTCTTATTCCAAGTCTCTCCAGCTGAGCAACTTGTTGATCTTTGTCAATAAAGGTACCTGCCTGCAGTGCTGGGGCTGCTGTGAGTCATGGGCTGACAAGCACCAAGCCTGGGTGGCTCTTCTGGAGGAAAGGAGGTAATGCTGGGTGAGCACGTGGCAAAATGCTACCAGCTGTGGGGAGAGCAGGGGCTGGCCTCAGCCCCATGTGCCCTTGGGCAAGGCGTGTCTTTGTCCCGGCCCTTCAGGATATCCTTCCCTTTCCCTCAAGGCCCCAGGGGAATTAAAATATGGCAACAATACCATTCCAGGTGTAAAAAAATCCACTAAATTTATTTTCCAAAAAAAGAGTTATTTTATTTCAGCTTTGCTTCACAAGGACAGCCCTTCTCTTTCTTCGTAAAACAGCCAGCTTGGTGTTGTGGTGGCAGAAGGGCATCATGTGCCCTGGGGCTGGGGACATTGGACCTGCTCTGGGGCAGCCTTTGGAGCTCCACTGGGGCCAACCTCCTCTGTGGTGCATTTGGAACACTGACTGCCCTTCCTGCACTGGCTGTTTTGGGGTCTGTTACTGCTTCTGTGGGCGGGCCTGGCTATCTGCTGTCTGCGCACAGGAGCTCACAATAAAGGAAAGAATTGTTGCAAAAGCAAAAAACTGCAAAACCAAAGGAACTGCATCACTTCCCGGCACCTGCGGCTGCGGGGCCCCTTCCTCCCCGTGGTGAGAGCTACCCTGCCAAGCTTGACAGCTCCCTCCAGCCCGTGGGTGGGGTGGGGGTTTTGTGCAATCCTGATACAATGCAGGCATTCCCTCACCTTTGGAGAGCTACAGTCCAACAGGTCTGGCATGCTGGGCTGGGGCAAGGGATAGTGCTGACAGGCTGAGGGCACCAGTGGCCCTTGATTCATGTATTCCTCCACATGTGCTACAAAGTCCAGGAAGATAAACCACAGGCTAATCTCGGCTGTTGGGCAAAGGTCTGTTTCAGGAGTTTGTCTCTCTGGGATGGGGAGAGCAGCCCCATTTGCCATCTGGGCTGGAACAGGGAGTGGAGGGACACACAAGGGTGGGGCAGCTCCCCATTTTCTTGGCCCTTTTTCTTACCTGGTCCCAGCTGAGTCATACACAGTTCTCCCCCACCCTTCATCCTGGCCCCAAAAGCCACAGTGCTGAGGGAGGGACAGGATGTCCCAATCCTGTGGAGTCTCTGGTGTGCAGTACAGGGGTTGGTCATGCACTGGCCTTCCCCAGGAACAAAATGGAAGCATGCCTGCCCCTCATCCTCCTTCCTGGCCTTGGCTCTTTGCACACACTGGAGGGACTGAGGGGCCTTTTCCTCCCCTCTCCCAAAACCTGCTGATACCAGCACTGGCTTCAGCAGCTTTATTTGTGGGGAGACAGGCACCAAGCTGTCACGTGGCCTCTTCCATTTCCTCAGAAACCAGCTTGAAAATAAAAAAGAAATGAAAAAAAGAACAATGAAGGAACAATTAAAAAAAAAAAAAGAACAAAAAAAAGAGTAAAGCATCAAGGGAGAGCAAAGGGCTGGAGAGCCTGACAGTAAAGAGAGGGCAACCATCACCACACAGCACCCACAAGGACAGATTACAGGGGAGCACTAACGTTTAAAGAAGGAGGAATGGTCCCTGTCCCCACCCTACCCCTACTGCCATGGCAAAAGTGTCAGTCTCTCTGCCAAACCCCACACAGGGAGGCCAGGCCCTGGCCCAGCACTGGGAAAACATGTGGGGAGGAATTTTGTCTCTCTGTTGCTTGCAGTGGATCAAAACCAGGGGATGATTTCTGTGACACAGCCTGCAAAGGGGGAATAAAGAATGTGCTCCTGGCCAAAGCAGAATCCTTCTCCAGCGATCCCAAAGCCCTACCTGGCTTGCAAACTTTAAAAACCCAACACAAACTTCCAATAAAGCAAGGATAAGCTCTCTTCACTACATCATTTTAATTGCATCAACACCCAGAAATACACATGCCAAAAGCTATCCATCCAACAGGGCATCCTTCCATGGTGGTCTTACTTTCACACTCCTTTCACTCAAAAAAAAAAAAAAGAAAATAAAAGAAAAAAAAGGAAAAAAAAATCATTATAATTGCACTGGTTGATGTAGAAACACAGTGTTCCCTTTTCACACATTGGTGGGTTCTGCTGGAACAGGAGGGTGAAGCCCCAGCACGTGCCCGGTGTGGCCACAGCAGCTTCCCAGGAAACGAAGAGTTGTACAAAACAGTATGAAGATTTTCTTACAAACTGCAGGTTGGTTTTTTGGTTGGTTTTTTAAGATGTTTTAAGTTTCAAAACTATGTTTTGGGTCACTAATGGCTTGTATCTTTTATCTACAGTAAATTTAGCATAATTTTTTATTTTTAGGAATGTGTAAGGCATTTTGGTAAGTTAAATGTAAGGTCCAGGATGAAGACTCATCAAACTGAAGTCCCTTCCTTTGAACTGTCCTCTTTCCCCTGGAAAATGAAAAAAGAAGTAGGTTACTCCGCCAGGCCTCACCTGTATTCTCATGGCAGCTCAAAGCTCAAAGCCTTTCACAGATAGGCCAGGTCCTGCCTGTGGGGCTGGGAGGACCTTGACCACCATCTCATGTGGTCTCAGGGTTTCTCAAAAGCCACCCAAATGGTTTCTGGCAGCAAGGACCACCTTGCCTCCACTATTAAAGCCCTGCCTGCTGCACACTGACCCAGGGCCTCCACCAGCATCAAAGGGAGGGACATGGCCACCACCAGTACCATTTCCTGAGGCTGTTCTTTCAACTTCTTCACCATCCCTTTGGCCAGTTCATCCTGGGTAACCTTCAGTAGCTCCTGTAGTTTGGTTGCTGCCTAGCCCAGGTCCTTTGTTAGTTTTTTTTTTTCTTTTTTAAGTCTTTCCTACATGGCAGTTAAAAGAATGCACCTGCCTGAGCCAATCCTTCAAAACACCTCAGGCCACCTCGCATCTGCATCAATCTGTCTCAATGACCATAGGCCAGGGGAACACCCAGTTCCCACCTCAACAGGGAGAACAAGCAGCTCCCAAAGCTCTCTCTGGCTCCCTGGAGATGCTATGGGCTAGGACTGGATGGTTTCCCAGTGTGTGAGAAGCCCAGCCTGCGAGTGTTTGCTCAGGGTATCACACTGATCTCAGCCTGCAGGGATGCAGTGGCTGTGGCCCTTGCTGTCCTTTAGCCACAGTGAAGCTCTCAGCCCTCTCTCTCCTGCAGGGTAACCATGGGTCTCGCACCCCAATCCTCAGATATGATAAATCTGGTTTGGATGTGACTTTTGCTGTCATGGCACAGCCAACTCACCTTGAGATGCTGGGCAACCTCCTTGTCTGAAGCTGCTGCATGTTCAGCCAGTCTCAGCTTTTCCAGCTCTGCTTGCAAGCTGCGTGCTAAGCTCTGGGCCTGGAAAGGAACACAGTGAGCACACAAGCCAACATCTCCCACACATCCTGCTCCAGCCATCCCTGAGTGCCCACTGAAGAGCTGGGTGGGACAGACACATTGCTTATGCTGAGCCAGCATTCACCAGGGAGACAGCATTTCTCACTTGGAGCAGCAGGAAATCCAGCTAAGGGCCATAACCCTTTAAAGGAAAAAGCTGGCACAAGACATGGGGGGAGTGGGAGAGCTGAGTTTGAGGGACCAGTGATGCCACATGGCTTTAGCACAGCTGCTGTAAAAGGTCCTTCAGATGTAGGAGGGAATGTCTCACAGTGATGTCTGAGGTGTGGACAGTGATGGGGAAAAGGCTTCAGATTAATTCAAATTAATTCCTGGGCTTCAGCAGCAGCCAAGAATCCAGGAAGGCTTTGCAAACCTTGGTATCCTCGTCACCCACACCCACCTCCTCCAGCTCCCGTGCCAGCTTTTGCCGCAGCATTTGCTCCTTCTCTGCCAGCGTTTTGTTCTGCTCCAGCTGGGTTTTCAACTGTGTTGAGAAGAGGGGAAAACACCCAGAAATTAAATTTTAGTAAGACTCAAGAAATAAGCTAGCAGGGACATCATCAAGAGGGCTGGGCTGGACAGGAGAAATAGAAACAGAAGCTTTCCCCATAGCACCAAAGGCAATAGGTACCAGCATCCCCTCTCTGCTGGGAGATTGCTGATGGTGAGCCTGGGGCCTGGCTCAGCACTGCCCAGTTTTGCTTGCTCCTCAGGCAGCTCCAGCTGGGATGTGGGATGAGAGGCATACCATAGAGAAAGATGTGCCTGGCAAGATCCCATGACTGGGAGAATGCTCCACAGTTAACAGGATTAAATGAGAAAGACAGACCACTGCCACTGGTGAGAGGTGTCAGCTTGGAAGGGAACAGCTGCTGCTAATGCCCTCAGCCCAGCTCCAGCAAGATTTATGAAGCCTCTGTAATCCTAATTCTCCCTGGCTGGGAAGGGATCCCAGCACAGCTTTGTCAGGGTGTTGTCCCCTTCCTCTGAGGAGACTGAACCCCACAGGGCACTGTCACATGGCAGTGCTGGCCCAAGGGCTCACAGCATGTCCTGCCTGCATCTCCCAAAGCTTGCCAGCCTGATCCAGGACAGAGGGCTCCCAAGTGGAACAGCCTGGCCAAAGCCAACTGCCATGTTCCCTATGGGAACAGGATACATGGTTAATGGGGGAATGCTGGGCTGGCTCCCCCCAACACAAGATGGGACACAACACAGCTGTGACAGCCCTGAGCAGAGTCATGTGCAGTTCTCTATGTGGTGAGAGATGGTGACACAGGACATGGGACATGGTCACAGGTCAGAGCCTCCCCAGGAGTGGTCTCACCACCCTAACCTTGAGGGATGCAGGCTCACTTGGCTCAGCTTGTAACCCCACTACTTCTCCCTCCTGTACATGGCTCTCTGCCTCACTCAGCTGCTGCCTGAGCTGAGGGATGAGCAGCAAGCCTGGCTCAGTGACATATTCCTGTGCCACAGCCTTCACATGACCCACAGGGGCTTACAAATACAGCCTGCCAGCTTTTTGGCTTGCACACGAGCTGGAATGCTTGGAAAACCACCTCAGTTTCTGCCAGAGCAGGACAGTGGTATCTAACCTGGGCAGCTGGAGGCTTAACAGGTCCCAGGGGTGCAGAGCAAATGCTTCTACCTCATCCTGCTCATGGATGGATGGATGGATGGACATGCAAACCCCTGCCCCAGGGTGGTGCTGTGGTAACAATTATCCAGTGGTGGGGCAGCTGGGTTTTTCTGCTACACACCAACTTGAGCAAGCCTTGCTGCTCTTCCTTCCTTCCCACCCCCATCACAGGAAGAAAGACAGGCAAACACAAATCTCCTCCTGGGTCCCAGTAATCGCTTCTGAAGGTCTGGTCCCCAACAGCATCAGGTTTGTCCATGCAATGGCTGTGCCCTCCTTACCTCCCTCAGCCACAGGGAAGGGTGCTGGCCCCACAGCTGCTTTGCCAAGGACCCAGCAGAGCATCTCCCAAAGTGCCACCTTACCAGGGCCAGCTCCTTGCTTTGCTTCTGTGTTTCAGTTTTTGCTGCCTCCAGCTGCTCCTGGGATTCTGACAAGAGCTGCCTCAACTGCCAAGGAGGAAAAGAAAGGGAAAAAAATCCAACTCCTTTTATTCACTTGGTTTCTGAACTGTTTGGCCCAATGAAGCTTTTTTGTGATGCAACATCCTTCCAAAGAATTCATGGTGTCATCACATGCTGACCTGCTTGCTGATGCCTGCTCAAGCAGAAATAGTCATGGGACAGGTCTGTCTCACCTGAGCCACAGAAACCACGGGCCACCCAGGAGTGGCAGACAGCACCTCCAAAGAGATCTGCCTAATCCATCACCTTGTCCATGACTCTTGGCTTTAGGAGTCTAAAACCCAGAATGGAGCAACCATCTCCATCTGCATTTTCCTTCTTTGCAAAGTTGTGGATCCCTGGGGCACTTCCCAGATGCCCAGGGCACTCCTCAAAACCTGCATGGGCAGGCAGGCAGGCAGGCAGGCAGGGTTAGAAGGTGAAGAAGGCAGCAGCCTCCACACTTACAGCTCCAACTTCTTTTGTGTAGTTCTGGCGCTCAGAGCTGGCTGTCTCCAAGTGATTTTCCAGTTGTGTTTCCAGAAGAGAGGTGTATTCCTTTAGCTGCATTAAAAGAGAGGAAAGCAGGAGAGGGTGGGTTGAATTGACGTCCAACACATCCCAAATATCCTATGGTTTGCCTTCCCCAAGGCGAGTCAGGAGATGGGGCCAACCCAAGCACAGCACGTGCCTCTCTGTGTAGGGATCTCCCTTCCCCAAACACCTCACCTGATCTGTGCTTTGCAGATCTGCTTTCAACTTCTCCACCATACCTTCCAGGGATTTCAGCTGCAGGTGTGACTGAAGCAGAAAGGATCAGAGGACACTCAGTACCTTTGCCTCAATCAAAAACTGGCTACTGTTTGACTCCCACCTTTCCCACTTCATCCTGTACTCAGAGAGAAGCTCTCCTTCCCAGGGAGAAAAAGTCTAACAAACACAGGCCATAAATGGTGGAGCAAGCCAACAGTTCTTGCCTGCAGCATTTCAGGTGGCTGCAGTCAGGTTTCAACACACGAGAAACCAGCACCAGACTCAGCACAAGCTTCCCGCTGAAAGCACTTTTTGGTTTGGAAGTAGCAATTTTCCAATGAGGTGGCATGGACTTCATTATTAAGAGAGGCCAAGCTACCAGAAAAAGTACTTAAAGCCAAGCTGGTTTTTGAAGAGGACTCTACAGATGCTGAAGTTTTGGAAAGGAGGCGCTCACCTCCTCTCCACCAAGAGGCAGGATTGCTCTGGGAGCTGCCCTAGGCACCAGATGTTCTTCCCATCAGGAACACCATCATCGGCCACGTCACTCTGTGCAATCCTACACCAGTCCTCAGCAGTGCTGGCACTGCAGGAGCCAGCAGTGGGCTGAGAAATCAAACATCTCTTGTACAAGAGCTTGCCCCACCTCCCTGCAGTCCCAGTTAACTCCAAAACCCCATATGATGGATGGGGAGCAGCCAGACCATGGAAAATAGCTCAATCTCAGTTCTGCATTCAAGAGGTAAGATTCTACATGAGGTGGGCTTCTTGTCAGCTGGCTTGGTGACAGAAGGGGAGAAAAGAAAGTTTCTGTGTCTTGGTGTTCACAGCTGGCAGGAACACTGAGGACTACCAAACTATTTATAGCCAACAGATCCCCTTGTCCTGGAAATCCCACCAAATCCAGGTGTGTCACCAATGCGCACCTTTTGGAGCTCCTCTTCAGACACTGTGAGCTTTGCCTTCCACACCTGCTCCTCCTCCTCCACGCTCTTTTGCAGGTTTCGCAGCATCCCTTCCTGGGGGCAAAGCCTCAGCTGAGCCCAAACCTCCTCCAGCCCCCACCAGGCTGAGCAGTGTAAGGGCTGGAAGCCTTGGCATACTCAAAGCCTCTCCAAGGATTTGGCCAAACAACAGCTGACAAAATCAGGTGGGGCTGGGGGTTCCTAATCCCTACTCTGAGAGCCCTTGCTGTGCCTCATCCCATCACTACAGCAAGATTTCCAACACAGTTAGGCTGAAGAGCTCTAGAAACTCACCTTTACCCTCTGTCTCACTGACAAATACTCAATATAGGGCAGCCCCCCCAACACACCAAAGGATGCCCACCCATGAACAGCCTGGGCTGATAGGAGACCTCTCCAGAGGGATTTCCAGTGGGCAACCAAGACAGTGAACAAAGCAGGAACTTACTGTCTCTGCAAGGATCGTTCTGTACTGCTCACATTCTGCTTGTAAAGTGCTTTGCACTTCCTCTGCCTCTTTTAATTTAAGAGCTGAATCCTAAAGGGAGAGGGGAGGGAAGGAGAGAGAGATGAGAAGAAACATGTGACCCTCCAGCACACCCTCGCCCCTTCACTTTCCAGCCTTCACTTACTAGTGGCTCTGTTGTGATCATCTGCTGCTTTAGCACACCCACAGCCTTCTCCTTAAACTCCTGTAGCCACGTGTCATAATCCTGAGTTGGTAAAAAAGAGAACAAGGAAGAAGGAGGATGCTTAGACACTTCTCCCTCCTATGTGGAGGAAGCTCTGGGGGGGCTGATGAAGCCTGTCCTACCTGCTGTGAGGACATGGTTACTCCTGGGAGGATGGAGAGCAGCGTCTTCCTGGTTCCCGACTGGAGTGAGTCCAGCTGTTGGGCCAGCTCTTCCTGAAATAGGGACAAACTGCAATGGATGGAGGTCTTGGGCACCTGCTGGCCAGGCTGACAACACTGGTCCTGCTTTTTTGTGCCTACAGGGCTGGGGAAACCAGCCAACACAGAAAACTGCTGATGCTGGGAACCACAAAAGCATCACTTCCAGTTCAACCATCTCCCTGGCTCTTCAACCATGACCATGGCAGGGATGCACTGCCCTCAAGAAAATTTTTGGAGAAGCTTGTAGAAGAGTTGGGCCAGCACTTTTCCTAAGCAGGCAGACAACCCAGGGCAGGCCTCTCTGGTGGCTTGGGGAAGCTGAATGTTTCCCTTCCAACATCAGGAAAATGACAGGCTCACCTTTGCTTTTGTAGCCGCAAGCAGTTTTTCCTCACACGTCCTCTCCACCATGGTCAGTGCTTCCATTGCCTTCCAGTTCTTTTCCCGAAGGTCCTGTGGAGACCACATAGAGAAGGCAATAAGTCACACACCATGCCAAGGGCCACAAAGCTGCTTGCTGGCACTGCAGGGGATTTCAAAGCCTCTGCTTAGGGAAACTGGGTTTGGTCAGGAGTCTTCCACCCCATGCCCACCAGCACTCCTTTCTCCCCAGTCTTTCCAGTGGCTCCACACACCCCATTGCTCTGGCAGTGCCCTGAATGGGGCAGGAGCTCCAGAAGTATGCTCAGGATGCTTGCTGGGGACACAGGCCAAGTGCAGGGATTCAAGGTGGCCTCCACACAAACAACACCACTTTGCAGAGAAGGGATAAGGAGCAGAGGAGCAGGAAGGTGTGAAGGAGCCCTCTCAGAGATTATCTTGGCCCTACCAGAGTAGGATCTCTCTGGTTTACCAGGTCCTAAACCTTCCAAGAGAACAAGGGACAGACATGTCACCTCAGGCAGCCCACCAGCTCCAGCCTGCCAGGGGTATTCCTGCTGTCTGGCAGATGAGGCACTGCCTCCAGGCCTCCATGGGGCTGGAAGAGCCTCTGGCCACACCCTGGAGCCATCAGCCAGGTGACTATGATGGGTTGTCTGTCACTCACGTACATTGTTTTTCACCTTCTGCTGCTCCACTGCCTCCCGCAGCTGTGTGGCCTCCCTTTCCAAGGCTGAGAGCTGGTCTGTCTTCTCCTGGAGTCTGGAAGGGCAGGATGCAGGAGTGAGCCTGAGCAGTCACCTCCCTCACAGGCAGCAAGCTCCTGAGATGGAGACCACAGCCCTTTCTATCCTGGTCTGCTCTGGGATCTACACACAGCAGGAGGAAGGACTAAAAAATAACAGCCACGGCAATACTCAAGAG
This sequence comes from Luscinia megarhynchos, assembly GCA_034336665.1. Lineage (NCBI taxonomy): Eukaryota > Metazoa > Chordata > Aves > Passeriformes > Muscicapidae > Luscinia > Luscinia megarhynchos. The sequence goes on along the minus strand of CM067565.1, from coordinate 99,450,621 downwards.
GGATATGGTTTTCTACCCCTCTACCAGCAATAAAAAGCAATCAAGTAACTGGCTGGCTGTACACAACACAAAAAGAGGAAGGAGGAACCCAATGCAAAGGCCAGGAATTCCAGCTTGCACAACTGGGACTGCTCCTATCCATGGCTCATTAGGCCGAGAGAGCCCAAGCTCTGCATTTTCAAAGTAACATCATCTTGAGTAACCCTAAATCAGGACTGCCAACTAGGCAACAGAAAGCTGCAGGTTCCACACCCTCAGATCCCGCATCTGCCCTGAAGGGACTCTCAGTTCAAGCAAACCAAGGTTCAGGTCCTTGAGAAGAACTACACACAAGTTTCTTAGGGTCACAGGATAACTCAACAGCTGCCTTCCTTTAGAGGAATGCTGGATGCTTGCTGGCAAAGGGGGCATCTGAGAAGCCTTCTCCCCATGCAGAGCCTGGAGGTGGACTTGGAACAACAGGCAGGACTTGTGACACAGGAAACTCCAGTTAAATGCCAGGAAATCTTTCTGTGCTGGTGGGTGGGGGAAGAGGTTATCAAACACTGGAATATAGGGACTCAGAGTGGTGGTGAATCTCCATCCTTGGACATACCTGGAAACATTTAAAAAAACCTTCCTCTGGTTGGTCCAGCCTTGAGCAGGGACTTGGACCAGAGACAACCCTCACCCAGCACCAACACCAGGAGAACCTCCTGTTCTGTAGGAGTGGTCAGACTTCATGTGCCTGCCAGCAATTCAGTTCTACTTCAGAATGGACTGGCTGTTATATGGGGGCAGCACCAGAGCTAATTAACATTTTAAACAGCATTGTTGGCTAGGATTGACCTTGACTTCCCAGCTGGGCAGCCCCAAGCCTGCCTGGAAGGCAGGAAGCCCTCAGCCAGAGGCTCAATATTTGAGGAAGCCTGGGACATATGGACAGCAAGCTGGAGGTGCCACTGCAAGTTGTGCACCTGGACCCACCTTGACTGCAGCTGCTTCATTGCTGCTTCATTGGCTGCCTGGAAGAGAGAATGCACTTTGATTACCTGCCCCAGGCACGTGATACAGGTCAGAGCAAAGATGAAGCAGGGATTGTGTAAGCAGTGTCACCCACTCCCCTCCTCCCACCCCAATTAAATGAGCACACAACCTGCAGGTCTCTGTCTTTTTCTGCCTCCCGCACCTGCCCTGCCTCCAGCAGAGCTTCGATGGACTTGATCCTCTCCCGAAGCTTTGTGTTCTCCGAGCTGGCATCCTGCAGCTGCCCTTTCACACTGTCCAACTCCAGCAGCTTACTTTTAACCTCTGCCTCGGAGCTCAGCAGCTTCGCCTGCAGTTCTGTTGGAGGGAAGGGTGGCAAACACAGTAAGGCAAGTGCAAACAGACCTGGAGACTCCCCACCCCACTCTGTCCATGCAGGATCTTAGCCAAAGAAGCCTTGGCCATGGATACTTTGAGGAGGCACAGAAAGGGCAGCCAGGGATGCAGGACTGCACAGGAGAGAGGCACTGGATAACATCCTGGGACAGAACAACGGACCAGCCCGTGTCTTTCTCATACCAACACCATGCAGCCTAACTCATCCCTGGATCTACCTGTCCTGCCCCAACTGGCTCCTCCAAGCTCTCAAAGTCTCCAGTCTGCCCTACAGCTCTCCCCATGCTGACACCAGTTCCTCACCAGCAATGCTCTGCTGCTGCCCTTTGGTCTTTTCTGCATCTGCCAACAGGCTCTTGTAGCTGCTCTGGGTTTTGCGGAGCTCGTCGCTGACCTCATCCAGCCTCTTCTGCAGCACTGCCTCTGCCTCCTGTTGGTAAGCCTGCATGGCAGGAAGAGAAGGTTTCCTGGAGCCCTGACAGACACCCCAGCCAGTCTGAAGCAAAGCTGCATGAGTCACATAATCTTATGTTCAAGCTGTGTTTTGGGGGATTAAAGGCATCCTCCCACCGAGCTCCCCCTGTGCACCAAGCACCCTGCATTGTGCTCACATTTTATCCTGTGCCAGCCCTCACACTGAGAAGTAGACAATACCCAAATGTCTTGGTCCTGGGCCAATTCCATGGCCAACCTCCTCTGTGGAGAATTCTGAAAAATTTCTTAGAGCCCTGGTTCAAACTGCCCCAGCCCAGCAGGGAGAGGTGCTGGCATGGGGCTTTGCAGGACAGAGACACTCAACCACATTTCCACACGTGGAGGAATTTTCTGTGCCATTTGGTCCAGGTAACACGTTTTATTTTCCACCATAGAAAGAAGAAAGGAAGAGGTCTGGCCAGGGCAGACATTTTGAGGGGGAAGGCAAAGGAGGAGGAGGATGAGTTGCAGCTTTATAGGTACAAGTGGCACTCTTGCAGAGGGAGAAAAATTGTTTTGCGTGGTGGGGACAGGAAAAGGTAAACCAGCAGGCCTGTCTTTGTCCAAAGGCTGCTTTTAGCATCACCAGGAAAGGGGAGCTGCTCTGTTTTTTGAGGATTTTACTCAAAATCCTCAGCTCAGAGCTCCAAGTGTTACTGTGGAACACATTCTCCCCAGCACCTTAAGCACATCCCTGACTTTAGAGTCTTCCAGCTAGTGTGATTTATTTAGTTAGCATTAAGGTGTGCAGCAAGCTGACAGCCCTGGAGTTCTCCCAAAAGTATGTCTAGGAGTTCCTGCTTTGAGGCAGGAAGGCAGCTCCTGCATTCACACCAGCTGTGTGCTCACATCACCCTCCTTGCGCCTCACCTGCAAAAGCAGCAGGAGCCAAATGCAGCCCACCAAAAGGAGAACCACATCTTCAGGCACACAAAAAATTAAGAGCAAGGATACGGAAGGCCCCTTGCACTAGGAACTCCTCTACAAAACTACTTTGGCATGTGCAGATAAAGGTCTCCTCCACAAAAGCCCCTTCTTGAGGAGGCCAGAGCAATTCACAGACCACAGTACATTCCTGAGGGACATCCCTCACTCTGTTTGCCCCACCGGGATTAATGCTCCCAGCACACAGGTTAGGAACATCCCAGCAGGAGCCAATATCTGCCAATATCCCAAGAAGACGCTCTTCCTTGTGTGAGTAAAGCCTGCCTGACAGCAACACACCTGTGTGTGCTCAGAGGATCTGCCCAACCCCAAACCCAGCCACTCCCTGCTGGCAACCAAAAAAGCCACAAGCTTCATCTCCTATACCAGGGAGAGAGAGCAACAAGCTTAAAACCATCTGAGTTTGAGAGAGAGAGAGCACCTGCAGAAGAATGGTTTCAACCAGGGCATCCTGCTCCTTGGGCTCTGATGGTGATGCTACACAAGGGAAACACAGAATGTGACAAGCTGATGGGGGGGACAGTAATTAGGAAGCCTGCCAGGCAGCCTCTTTTCCAACCATGGACATTCATCTCCCTCTTAGCCCTTCCATGGCAAAGTGCATGGATCCCCTGCCATTCAGCCACCCATCTCTGCAAGGGGAGAGGGTTTGCCAGTGCCTGCCTGACCTGCAGCTGCTCAATTCGCTTCTCCGAGGCCGCTGCTTTCATCTCCCAGCTCTTCCTCTGCTGCTCCTCTTGCTGCAGCACCTCCGACTTCTCAGACAGCTCTTTCATCAGCTTGCTGCACTCCTGCCTCAACTTGGCCAGCTCAGCATTTTGCCTGCAGCAACAGAAGCAGGGTTGCTTCAGCCCACAGGCCAGCCAAGCCTCTCTGGTGCTGGTTGGGGAAAACACATCCTCCTGTGGGCCTTATACAGGACTTGAAATGGTGAACTTTGTTTGCCTGTTTCTAGGACACTCCTGGTCCTCCAGGGAGGGGGTGGAAAGAGCCAACAAATCACTTTTTAGAAGTCCTGTTTCAGTCACAGGAGACATTCCTTTTTTATGAAGTAGAGGATATATGGATCTGTGTTCCCAGACACAAGAGGACGCATTACAGCTGGAGTCCACTCTGTAGTTACTTGCCTGCTGTTAATCATTTCAAACTGTCTATAAAATGGAGTGTGAAATTCTTCTACCTAGCTCCTATTTGTTCTGCATACACTGGGCTGGGGTCTGTTCTCTGCAGCATCACTCCCATCGAAGAGCCAGCTGCATTTCTTCTCAAGTTTGAGAGTATGAGCTCCCCGATGGGGGAAAAACACCAGTGCATTCTAATCCCCTCTCCCCTCTCCACTGCCTGTTGGTTCTGGCATCAGCACAAGTAACCCCAAAGGAGAGAAGAATTCCCTGCCCTTTCACTTGGGAAGAACATCCTTGTTTCTCCTGGTGCATCCCCAAAAGCCATTTAGCAAGCTCTTCCTCTCTCATTGCCTCTACCTCCAGCTAGTTGGGGTGTCTGTAGAAGTACCTTTGGGAAAGGGGGTGGTCAAGCTAAGGTCTGTCCCAGGCTCTGCACCTTCCCCCAGCCTTACTTGCTTTCCATCTGGCTGGTAGCCTGGTTGAGGGCATCCCTCAGGATGGAGTTCTCCTGCTGCAGGCGAGCCAGCTGCGTGTTGGGGCCATTCTCCAGCTGCTCCTGCAGGGTCCGGATCTAGAGGAGCCCAGCAGTGGTTAATACTTCCACCAGCCCTTCTGCTGCTCCTGTCAAAGCCCAGGAGACGAACAGGAAGGACTGGAAATGCAGGGGAGTGTCTGCTGATGCTGACAGCCCTCAGGGGTGTGACATCCATGCAGATGCTTCAACGTGCCCCTTCTCCAACAAGGTTTGGAGGGGGCTTAAGGGGATTGAGGAGGTTATTGGGGGAATTTGGGGGTTATTAAAAGGGTCCTAGAGGGGTGTAGGGGGATCTGAAGGGGCTCAGGAAGGGATTTAGGGGAGTTTAAGGGGTGTTTGGGGGGGCCTTAGAGGGGTTTGGGGGGAACTTGGGCACCACAGCCCAGGAGCACTGCAGGGTCTCACCCCTCCCTGAGGCTCTCACCCCCTCCATCAGCTCAGCCTTCTCCAGAAGGTCACACATCTGCCAGAGCAGCCACCTGGCAAAGGAAGGAGGCAGGTGCAGAGCAGAGCATGGGGCTCACCTTGCCCTGGAGCTGCTGGGTCTCACTGACATGGTCCTGGTAGCTGGCCTGCATCCGTGCCTGCACCGCCATGATCTCCTGCTCGCGGGCCAGCAGCTGCTCCTTCAGCTTGCCCTCCACAGCCACCGCCTTGGCCCGCTCAGCTGCCAGCTCCTTCCCGGAAAGGAGGCTCCCAGTTAGTCCTCAGAGCACAAGTTTCCCCATTTTAAGAGGATGTGGCCTCCTAGCTCAGCAGACTACAAAGTTTAGCCCTTTCATTGCTGCCCCCATGCCCAGGTACATTTAGCACTTACATTTCCTCCTGCATTTTGTTTTGGGCTCTGTGGCCACTGGATGCCACTGTTGTTCCATGTTGGGCCAGCTAAGAGAAAGGAGTAAGACAGCCTGGAATTTTATTTTCCTCCCTCAGGATAATAACATCACACAACATTTGCGGCAAAGCAGAAAAATTAAGCAGATGGACTTGACAGCCGCAAGTTCAGCATGGCAGGGATCTGTTCTGCCTCCAACACCAAAAAGAGGTGGAGGCAGGGGGCTAAGTCAGGGAAGGGCACTGTAAATAGGATTGGGTTCCTTACAAAGGCTCAGGAGAGCTGAAATGAGGAAGGATTTGTTTTTCTCCCTGAAGGAAAAGAAAACTGCAGTCTCTTACAGAAAGTTTTTTTCCACTGCTTCTCCCATGGCTGCCAATGGACACTGCAGTTCTTTGGGCTGGCACCTCCCCAAACTGGAGCAGGCCCAAGAGAGGAGGGCAGGGGAGGATCTCCTCCCCTTTTTGGAAGAAAACAGCCACCAGGTGAAGAGTCCAAAGAGCCCCATCAGGAGGCTGAGATGTGGGGAGCAGGAGGCACATGGTGAGCCACCATGAGCAGAGGCCACACCGGGGATGCCAGGAAAGCCACACAAGGCTTACCTTGCTCAGCTCCCGCAGTTTGTTCCTGGCAGCAGCTGAATCCTCCTGCTCGACAGAGAGCTGCTTCTCCTTCTCCTCCAGCTGCCGTTTCAGGACAGCAACCGGGTCACCCTTCTGTGTGGCCTGCCAGCACAGAGTGGCACATCAGTGGGGACCACCACCTTCAGACCCATCCCCTCCACCCCACCTGCATGACATCCTGCCCTCTGCTCCAGGGGAAAGCTGGGTTCCACTCTTCCAGACACCCTCAGGGCCAGCCTGCCTGAAAACGGAGTGCCTTCCCTCCCCTTGCACTTGCTGAGGCTCAGCAGAGCCCTGGCAGAGCCCTACCATGTGCCACGTGTCCTGGATGATTCCTGCTTTCTCTGTCAGGATCTCGATGAGCTGCTGTGCCTCCCCTTCACTGAATACCATGCTGCTGACTGTGGACACAAGTGTCTTGTAGGGCAGGTACAGGGCCCCATCTGAATCCGTAGGTGCTAGAGAGGAGAGAGGCAGGATTGGGACTTCTGGGGACAATAGCAGAAATACTGTATCATCTCAGCTGGCTTCAACCCCCCCACAGCTGCCATCTCAAACCATTATCCACCCAGATTTCCAGACTCACATTTGGTACCTGAGTGAGAACAGTAGGAAAAGTGCTGGAGATGACACCACACACGTATTCTTGAGTCAGCTGCCACCTCCGCCCCGTTCAACAACTGGTCCCAACACCTCCCATCACTCTCTAACAAAGAGAGATTCTCAGCAGGAGCTGTGAGTGCCTTGCCAATGTCAGGGGGCTCAGACATACTGGGCATCAGAAGCTGGACCACACCAAAATACAACCTTGCTGAAGGATGTCACTCCACACAGTAGTGCCAGTGACAGCGAGGTCATCTCCCAGTTTTCACCAGCCAAAGTTTTTTCCAGCTCTTTGCTAAGAGAACAACATGACTCCAACCCTTCCCCTGCTAACCTGGGAAAGCCAGGGAGGATCAGGGACCATGATGCTGCTGTAGGACCTCAGTGCACATGGTCACTATACACAGAGGATGACAGGCAGTGGTTTAGGGGCTCCTGCATGTATCTATGGCCCAGGGGCCTCATTTTCCTAGAAAATCACAGAAGGAAAAGCAGTCTGGAGCCAAATAGCTCCAGAGACCCTGAAGTCACTAACACTAGAGTCTCTTGAATACAAAGCTTTGGATGCCCCAAGCAGCAAGGTTCAAAGAAGAAGAACGAGGAGGTGCTGCAGGTGTTGGAGCAGAGATTCTCCTCTAGAGAATGGACCTGGAACAGGTTCCTCCCAAAGGACTGCAGCCCACGGAAGGCCTCACACTGGAGAGAAGTGTGAGGAGGAAAGAGCTGCATAGAGTGGCTGTAACAAGTCCCCATCCTCCTGCACTGCTCAGGGATAGGAGGTAGAGGAGTCAGGAGGGAAGGAGTGAAGTTGAGCCTGGGAATAAGGGCAGTGGGAAGGCATTGTTTTAACTTCTAAAAAAAAAAAGTAAAAAAATCTCAGTTTCTCATCTATTTTAATGGGGAATAAATTAGTTTTCCCTAAGTCAAGTCTGTTTGGCCACTGACAGTAATTGCTAAGTGATCTCTGGTAGATCCATTTGGGATGGAGCAGCCAAGTCTGTGTCCCCAGCCACAGACACTTCCCACTTGGGGCAGCAACACCTCCTTGTGCAACCAGGGCTGAGGCTTGGCTCACACTTTACTCATGCTGGCAACTGCAAGGCTGCAGGACAGCACGTGGCATCCCCTGGCTCAGTCCTGCTGCGTGCAGGGACACACCAAGCAGAATTCTGCCCCTCTGCAGGTGGAATGGCAGGAGAAAAATACAAAATACCCCGAGCTATTCCTGTCAGTTTTGTCATCTGTTTCAGTACTGAGGATGTGGCCTTGAACACTTTGAACACCCATTTTTATCTGGCAGAGAATAATTTTCTCCTTTGCATTTGAAGAGAGACCATAGCTGCTCAAAACACGTTGGTCAAACTGCAGTTGGCTTCACGGCACAAATCCTACCCAGAGATTTCTTTTGCAAAATCCCACAGGAACAGCTAAGACATCACTCTTCACTCCCAGGACATGCAGGATTGGCACTTCATACCCAAGGGATTCTAAGTTTGGAGCACCCAAAATCCTCCCAACTTAACACATGCTAAATCTCCCAGCCACATTCCCTCTGCTGTTACAGCTTGGAGTTAGGGCTGTGTTTTTCACATGGGTGAATACAACAAACCAGTCAGCTCCAGTTTCCCCACCACCACCTCTGCAATACCCTCCAGGAGCAGCTTCTCCCATCACCATGTGGAGATGGCCTTTAGTAAAATCCTTTCCTCAGAAGAGCAGATTCAAGGGGTTTAACCCACCTTTGAAATCCAGCAGCTGCAAATGCCCTGCTGAGTAGCAGGCCCTCTTCCAAAATGTATGTGTGGAAACTGCCAGTCTGCACAGCAGATCTGGATGTGCTGGAGAAGGGCAGCAAGAAGGGTTGTCTTTTAGTTTGGTGAGTTGGGGATTTTTTTGGTAAAGAAATAAATGAAACCTATGCACATCACATGACATCTTTGAAAACACCTGAGAGATTTCTCCTATGTGTCCACATGGGAGTGCTTCCACAGGTCTGAAAGCACTCACATTTTTAGTGCCTGTAATTATCACTTAACCAAAAATAAATCCCAAACTGTTCCCACTGGTACAATGAGAGGCAACAATCCAGCTAGAGAGCTGATTTTGCCCTCCCTACACCTTTTTGTACTCTGCAGAGTTCAGGACCACCTGATCTTTTCCACCTCTGAGTCATCAAGTGAGGCATGACTGATGATGGGCAAGCTTTCCCTTCACTATGAGAGACCCAAAGTCACTTCTTTCTGCTTACTCTACAATCAATCCCCTGCAGTATAAAACTTCATCAATCCTCTCTGCTTGAAGAATCCTTCTTCACCTCCACCAAAGGAGGAAAAAACTCTAGCAGTGACCCAGCTCCATGAAGAAGTGTGGGAGAGCCCCTCTGTACCTTTAACAGTCTCGGCTCCATGGGGAAAACACCTCATCCTGGCTTTCCACCCAGATGTGCAGCACCTTGGCAGCTGCCCTCTCCCAGGACAGGGACATGCACCTCTTATTCATTCCCATGTGCAGATCCCACAACACAACAGCAAATCCCAGAGGAACCTGTTACTCTCCAATGCCTGTGTGCTGGACCAAAGGGATATAGGCAGAGGAATCTGGCCTTACCTGGCTCACTCTTTTTCTTGGATGAAGCCTTTTTCTTGGCAGGTCCATCGTGTTTCTTCTCCTCCTGGGCAGGAAGAGCCTCGGTTTTCCTGACAGCAACAGAGCTGATGACTGGAGCACTTTGCTGAGTGCCAACTGGGGGCACTGCCACAACAGGCACCTCCTTAGGGGCCACCTCCCGGACAGGAGAGCTTTTGGGGACGCTGACAGGACGTGGAGCCAACACCGGGCTAGGAGCAGGCTCTACCTTGGCCACCTTCTTCTCCTTCTTCCTCTTCTCCTTGGGTGATGGAACAGGTTTCTCCTTTTCCTGGGGGGTAACTGCCACTGCTGCAATTGGAGTTTCAACTGTTACAGGCTCAGGCACCACAGCAGCCTCAAGAACCACCTCCTTGGGAGGGTCCATCACTTCCTGAGTAAGCTGCTGCTCTGGGATCTTTCCATTTGGTTTCTCTTCCTTTTTCTTTGCTTTTCCTTTTTTCTCAACTGGTTTCTCTTTCTTCTTTTTCTCTAATTTCTGCTGCTGGGTCTTCTCAAGCTCCTTGCGTTGCTTGGCCAAAGCCTCCTCGTAGGATGTCTCCTTCATGGAGAAGGTGGACACCAGAAAGATGCCGATGGCTGAGATCACCATGAAGCCTCCAAAGACCATAACACCCAGTGTCTGAGGGTCATACACATCCATCCTGCCTCACTCTTCTGTGCCTGCAAGACACCAGGACAACAGTTACGGCTGAGAGAGGAGGAAAGAAATGCAATGGCTTTTCTGAGAAGGATCTTCACATGGGCATCTGTGCCTTCCAGTGGCACCATGCACTGGAAGAGGAACACTCCTGATTCATACAGCTCAGGTTGACCCACCTGCACACCCCACATTTGTGTTCCTCTGCTACGCTGCCCATGCACAGGGCTCCAGTTGCACCTCAGTGACTAAATCTCATCTCCAGCAGAACAAAAGAGAAGGAATTAAAAAACAGGGATGTAATCAGAGACAGCCACAAGCCTCATTCTATGTCCAACGGGGTAGTTTTGTATGACCCTAAGCCATACCTGCAGCAGTTAAGAGAACCCACTTTCAGACTGCTGGGAGCAGGTTGTCCAAAATCTGGGCTTTCCCTGGAACACCTGGCTTTTTCACTGTAGCCAAATGCGTATCCAGGTGTCATCTTTGAAATAAAATATCCCCCAGGAGGAGAAAGCTTTGCCGCAGCCCTTCTCTCTTCCCTTTGCCAACTGTACACTGCTGCTGAGCAGTAGCAGAGACCACACTGCCTGCTCTGAGGTCTGGCAAGCAGGGTTCAGCCACACCTGGGGAAATATGCTGCTATCTCCACTCCTCTTAATGGCAATTTGAACCTGCCCTGGTTCTAAAGCCAATTTTTGCTGGCCCACCATATGTTTCATCCACCATGGCATCAGTTCCACAGGGCTCTGAGGGGGCTCACAAGCCCACAGATGCTGGGATGCTGGTGTCAGGCAGTTAACTTGGGAAGGGACACGGTCCAGGAGTTGCCATGGCTGTGGTTCCTCATCATTATTAATCAAAACGGAATGAGCAAAATGCAGAAAGTCCTCAGCTACCAGGAGTTCTCATCCCCACGCTTAACTGTTGACACTATCGAATTTCCTCTTTAAGAGGTTGTGGGTTGAGGAGGGAGGGAGAGAAGGGCTGGAAGCGTAGGAGGCAAAAATAAGAATAGCACTAAGGAGAGATCAGAATCTTTTCAAACCTCAGTGCTTGTAGGGCGACACCTCGGAGGCCCTTCCTTTCTAAGAGCTGGTGCAGAAAACTTCAATCTGCAGCTCGAAGCTGCTTGAGGTGGGGACAGTGTAGCGAAAACTCATCTCCAGCACCCAAGCAGGGGGTGCAGAGCTGGGAGAAACTGCAAATCTCCCACTGAAGATACCCAATCTGCCAGGAGATGATGTTCTAACCAGAAGCCCAGCTCTCCCTGCCCACCTCTCCAAGCACCCCAGGTAAAGCAGCAGAGAGAGAAGCTGGCAGGCAGGAGGGCTCTCCATGCCAGCTGGAACCAGCCAGCCCTGTCAGGGCCAATTTTCTACTCCAGGGCACTGCTGGAGATCTCAACTGATACTTCAGGCATCACTTATTACTATTTCACATCTACCCTGGCCATTTTGCACTTAAATGGCCTCTGCCCACTCTATCCCAGCACATCTGGGGCCAAGTCATTGCCTCCTGACTAGAGGGTGCTGCTTTGGGATGGTCCCAACCAGGACAGACAAATAATTCCTAATCCACAGGGTGAAAAGGACAGGAATTCCTCTCCCTGTCAGTAAATAAAAAGTAGGGCTGGAGAACACATACCCACGACCTTGTGCCCAGCTTAGGGCTACACCAAAGCACCCAGCAGCTGTTTCAGGGGCAGAACAAAGTGACCTACATTCCTCACCCAGCAACCCCAATATATTTGTAAAAATAAGCCTTTCTTGACCTCACAGCACCACAATTTCAAATCCAGAAAAAAATCCACTGCTCCAGTTTGAGGCAAGGGCATCCCCAAATGCTGACAAATGTCCTCCAATCCCACCACCTCAAAAGCAGCTTGATGGAGTCCACAGGGGATAGGAATGGGGGAAGAAATCCCAATCTCCACTACAGAGGATGCATGAGAGGACAAAGATAGCATGGTGAGGTGGGTGAGACAGCAGTGCTGGATGTGGCACCACAACACCAGAGCCATGTGCCTGTCCCGCAGCTCACCCCACAGGACCACCAGAAGCCCTTCCAGAGCCCCATACTCTTTCTCCCTCACAGAGAGCTTCACCCAGCCCCACAGGCTACAGTAAAAGCTGCCTGTACCTTGCCTCCTGCTTCAAAGCCAGAGTGAGATAAGGATGTAAATGAGCACTAAAGTCCTTCCTAGGGAAACAGAAACACTCCAACAACCCCCTCCAGACCAAAAGCAGCACAGCCAAGAGCACTGAGGGGCCATGGCAGCTGCCAGAGCTCCTGAAAGCAGCTGAGATGTTCAGAGAGGCCATCCCAAGCCCCCACTGCTCAACAAGGGGAATCCCAAGCCGTTCCCAAGGGCAGATGTGCTGGCAGCAGGAAGGAATGAGAAGTGCCAGCCAGGAAGCAATCACTGCCAGCACTGATGCACTCACAGCAAGCCTTGGTCGTGTCCCAGCGCTCGCGCTCCACAGTCCCGGTGCTGACTCCCAGGAGCAAGTTCTACCTGTAGGGTTCCTCCTGTGGCTGGGACTTGGCACAACCAGCTCAACAACTTGTTCGGGGAAGAGCCTATCTCTCCAATGGTGCACAGACAGCCACATATGGTTAAATCAAGCCAGGCTGGCCTTGGCATTTGAGGGATAAAGAAAAGTCTTCCTTCAGGAACTTCCTGGCGCAGAATGCCAGAAGCATTTAAGCCACAGTGTTAGCACCCAGGACAGAAGCTCTGTTTTGACATTTCCTGACCTTGGCACCTTTGCCCTTCAAAAGGCTGGAAGTTTACTCCTGGATTTGCACAACAAGACACCATCTCCCTTACAAATGCGTGTGCCCTTCGGCAGGAAAGCCCTCCATGCTTCCCAGCTGGACAAAGCCTTAGCCAGGACATGGCAAAATAGGGCACCAAAGGTAGTCTCACATGTTCAGCTTGACAGCCACACATTGAAGAGGCTCAAAAACTTCAGGATCCTCCCTTCTGTAGTTTCTGTTCCTCTATGGGAGGTCACTGCTACTATGGCATTTTTCCATCTGCTTGGGAAAGTGTTGTGTGCCCAAGAACTGGGTGTACACCAGCAGTTATCGGAGTCTATGCTCAAGAAATCAAGTTCACATCCAACACTGAGTATATTGATTTCCATGAAGTTTCTGAAGCATCCTCCACTGCTCTCCCAGCCAAAACGCAGAAATCATCAAATCTCTCCATACACAAACTCCTTCCCCAAGACAGCTTGTCCATGGTAAAGCTTTTCCCCAGCTTCAGATCAGGGATAAGATAGACAGCTGGTATTTCTCATGTAAAGGAGCTGACTAAAATGCTGTGCTCTGACTTTTCCATTCCTGTGTCTTTTTCTTGCTATTATGTCAAGCTTTCCAAAATCCTAGGCAACAGCCCAAGAGACCTGATCTCCCTCACCCCCCTGCATATACAGTCACCTCTGTTTGACCTGAGGAAGAGTCCAACTCGCCCTAAGGAAGAAGAACCAGAAAAGCACTCAGCCTTGCTGGGTTTTCAGCACTAAACAACTTCCAGGATGAACCAGCCCACAGACACGTGACATGACAGCACGGCAGCTATGCTCAGTGTCTTGTGGTCACATCTGTCACTGACAGCTGTGTCAAAAACCAGACTGGAACTGTGCCACCTGTTCGGTCTATCCTCCCCTCTATGACCATACACGAAATCCATGGGAATTCTGTATCTTTAAAATCCAGCCCTCCACCAACTCTGGTTTAAATCACCCAGGCCACACAACAGGTGGGCAGGAGCAATGGAAGAGTCAGGTTGTGCAGTAACTATAGAAACCTTATTTCTTCCCATAGCCAAAGGAAAATACATGTTATCTCCTCCTGGTGTTGACAAGTGCTACAGATAGAAAAGGTGTTCATTGCAAGCAGGACATTGTACCCCCTGCAACCCAAGGCTTCCACTTTGCCACAGTGTCAAGGTGGCATCTCAGTTTAGAGCAATGCAGGAGGGGTGATGATGGGTCAGAGGGCAGAGAGAACTGGTTCACATAGATGTGCTCTGCATAACCCATAGAAATGCCTGCCTGTGAAGCATCTGCAGCATCCCTTTCTCTACATATCCCAGCAGCTTAAAAAAAAAAAAAGGAGGGAAAGGGCAACGACAAGGGAACTGGGAAGGCCTTATCCTGTGAACAGCAGGGCAGCCCAGCAGCAGGAAAAAGCAACAACCCTGCCAGCAGATAAAAAAAACAATCACCAGATACTCCTGGAGTTTTTCTCTCCACCCTGTAGAAATAGAGACAAAAATTAAAAACAAATGAGAAAAGCCTACATGCCATGAGCAGATCCTGCCCACGTTGCCAGCAGCCTCTATTTAAATACATTTTCTGTGTAAGTGACCATGCACTTCCAGCCCCTCAGCAGCATGTGCCACCCCACACAGCAACTCCAGATCAGCCCATCATCAACAGTTAAAGCTCGACTTAATTGAAGATGTCTTAGTGCTCCATTAGCTACAGCAGCAGCAGCCAGCTGGCCCGTGCTTGCCAGCGGTGCTGCCAGCTCCCGTCCTGAGCCCAGGAGTCAGAAAGCAGGCAGAAAGTACATGTATATATAGAAGAGTGTAATAGCACCACAACACAGCTGCAGCTTGACTAAACTCTGCAGCGGCTATTAGAAATTTTCTCTCCCCTCCCTGGCCCGAAGAGGCAATTCACAACCGGTCCCATCAGCTCTTCCCCGGGGCTCACATCCCAAGCAGCCCCGACTCCTCACAGTCATTTCCCGCTGCTGCGGGGCTTCGACAAAGGTGAGAGCTGGCATTCCGTGCGCGGACACTTCTCCATCCCGCTCAGCCACGTGTGCAGCACACGCTCTTCCGCCGGAGCGCTTCCCGGCAGGGCGAGGAGCGGGCAGAGATGCGGCAAGGCTGTACGGACCCACGGGGAGCGGGCAGAGCTGCGGCAGGGCTGCACGGACCCACGGCGGGCGAGGAGGGGCGGCCGCTTTTGGGGCCGGTGCCTCTGTGTGAAAGCGCCGCGCTGCCGGGGGGCTCCGGCTGCCAGCAGAGTTTTGTCGGGGGAGTTTAGTTAAGGAAGGAAAACGAACAAGGGACAGCGGCCGGAGCGCCGGGAGCTTCTGTAAGCGCGGTTAATCAGATTAATGACTGTCATCCGGCCGGCGCCGGGACAGCACGGCAGCGCTCGGGGCCGGGGGCAGCGCGGGGCCCGGACCTCGCCCTGCCCGCACACGCCGCCATTCCGCGCTCAGGGCCATTCATCCGCCCGGCCCCCGCCGCACGGACCGGACCCGGGCCGGGATCCGCGCCGCTCCCCGGGCCGCTCCCCGCGGGACAGGGCTCCGGCCGGGCAGCGGCTGGAGGTGCCAGCCCGTTCCGAGCGCGCTGAGTCCGGGGCAGCGCCGGGCGAGGGTTCCGCTGGCAGAGCGGGGCGGGCGCAGGGGATCGCGGAAGCGCTGGCCGGGGAAGGGGCCGGGGGAGAGGAAAGGAAAGGGAAATGAAAGGCTGCCGCCGCCCCTACCCACCCGAGCCGGGTCGCGGTCCCTCCTCGCCGCCGCGGCCGTGTGGAGTCGTGGCACTTTCCGCCGCTGTCTGGCTGAGCTCGGCCGCCGCGTCGCGCCCCGCCCCATGGCGTCCCGCCCGCCGCTCCGCGCCGCGCCGCGGGGCCCACTCAGCGCGGCGGGCCGTCCCGGGCCGGGCCGGCCGGGCGGGGCGGCGGCCGGGCCCTCCCTGCGGGCAGCGGGCTGCCCCGCTGGCCCTCACGGTTCCTCTGCCGGGCCAGGCAGAGCCCCGCGGAGCCTTGGCCCCGATGGGTGTGTGCCGGCCGCGGCTGCTCGCCGGCCCTGCCCGGGGTGTCGGCGTCACCCCCGGGGCGCAGCGGGAAGAGGGTGGGTGATCCGCGGAGCTCCCAGCTGAGTAAGGGTGCTGCTCCATGCCAGGCGCCCTCCTCAAGAGCTGGATGTGAGCAGATGGGACCGAAAGATGCCTAGCCCCAGCGGGAGCTTTTTTTCAGGGTTTGCAAATGTTGTGTGGTTAAACAGCGCTGGGACTGGTCCGTCCCGCACCAGCTTGTGGGTCCAAGGACAGGGAGAAAGCTATGGCCACGCAGGATAGTGGCTGTCCTCGTGGCATATTGCCTTCTGTGTGTCTCCTGGCCTAGTTGTGACCTCCCATGGCAAGATCTATCAGTCAAGTGCCTGTTCACACCAGAGGGAGTTTTCTGTCTGGAAGTGGGTCAGGAGGGGTTCCTGTCACGTCAGAACCAACCGCTAGGCTGAACCATTGGAGAAGAGCCAGAGATTTTCAGGAGATGCTGCACCCTGCCAGCCTGTTATAAAAACATGAGAATCATCTCAGCCCCATCTCCCCAGGAATGTGCATCCAAAACCAACCAACACCCCAACACCCAACCAAGCAGGAGTGTGAGGGTTGGCAAAAAGAGCTGGTCTGACTGAGCAGGGGTTTTCTGCCTACTCTGTAACACACTGGTATTTACTCTTTTTATCGCAAAACAGACAAAAGGTCTGGTCTTGTGAGGGAATATGTCTCTCATGCCTCCATACCTTCGGCCAAGCTCAGAGCTATCACTTTCCTTATCCTGCATTCTCCTTGGCCACATTGTGGGGCACAACCAAGCTTCTGCATTGGCTGTGGAGTAAGAAAGGAATCTATTAAAAATGTGTCTGTGAGGGAGTGATAATTCACCATCACGTCGCCCACAGGCTGTTGGGACCTTCCAGCCTCCTGGCTTGGCACATCAACGTTATTGTATTTTAGTGGCCAGATCTGCTCAGGGGGTGGCCATTGGGGCTGCTCTCAGTGCTGTTCCTGGAATTAACATCAGCTGCCACTGGATTGTCACCCTCTGCATGAAGAACAATCTGTGCTATTGAGGCCAGGCTGGGGAGGGCAGCAGGTCCTGCCTGCAGCCTGGTACATCTTGACACAATAGCAAGGAGAGAATAAGTGACTGTTTCACGAGGGCTGATGTGGTGGGAGAAGGGGAAAACTATGCCTAATGGAGAAACATTTCAGCTAATTATGATAACGGCTTCTGCTAGGGGACCTGCAATGGGCACAAACACTTCTCGGCACTCATGAGGACTTGGAGGCTCTTTTGGGTTTTTTTGGGGGGCAGGCCAGGGCTCCCCACTTTGAGCAGGACCTGGGCTAGGAAAACCTGTGATGGCCACCTCCAGGCAAAGGCATAAAGGTTTGGGATCCATCCCTGCCTCAGTCCACTGGGATCATCAACTCATTAGAATCCCCAAGGATCTTCTCTAAACCAAAGCACTTGGATACAGGAATGCAAGGACTGAACAGCACTGATGTCCTGAGCCCTGTGAGTCCCCATTTCCCCATTTGTGGTGGAGCATGCAGCCAGGCACCCCTTCCAGCCCCCTGCCTTGCCATGAACATCCTCAGGGACCATGCCTGCTGGGTGTGAGACCTGAGGCTGGGCTCTCTCAAGCTGTCTTAGCAAGGCACTGAGTACTTCACTGGGGCAGGGATGGGCATGCACAGCCCCAGCCAAGCACCCAGGCCATGGGGAGCTGGGCTTACTCTCACCACCTCCAGCCAAAGGAACAATTGAGTGTCTGCTTCAGCATGGAGCAATAATGAGGGCAGAGCAATGGGGAACTGCACAGTGTGGGCAGAGATGTGAGCCTGGGTGTCCTCTGCCACCATGGCACAGATGTGCTCCCTCTGCTCCTTCCCCAGCTGTGTTTGGGGTCTGTAGACAGATGTCTGAAATCCTTACTTGGCCTCTGTTCCCCAACTCCTCTGTGGCTGGAAGCTCTCATTGCATAGCCTTCTTCCCAGCCCCACAGTCACTGTTGGCCTGATCTTGGGTCTTTCCCCTCACTTTGTAAGACATCAAGCGGATACCTCCTATCATGGTGTCTTGGTTTGAAAGACAGGTATTTGCCAGTAAAGGCAGGAGCTCCTTCCAGGATGGAGAATGTAGATCCCCCTCCCTCCTGATTATTATAATTTTGGAATCAGGGACTTTCAGGCAGAGATACAGGGGTAGGAATAACAGCTCTTTATTAATATATCTAACCAGACAAACAAAAACAACAACAGCTATGAAAATTAACAACAAACAGAACAGTAACTCAGTTCCAGTCCTTTTCAGCCATCTTCCTCCGACCCCACAGGCAAATGAGAGAGCCAGAGCCTGGCCAGCTACCCCTCCCCATCTCTTTTGTCACTAGCCATCATGAGCTATGCTGTAGCCCAACAAGTTTTCTTGGCATCATCATGGTGAAAATTCCACAGACAATAAAAAACAAAGGGAACAAACCCCAACCCTCAGCATTATCCACCCTGAATTTTTCCTATGCCAACATGCTACATCAAATTAAAACCTTTACATCATATACATACATGTAGTTACAGATACAGGCAGAGTGTCATAGATAGTTCACCTTAGAACAAGGTCCCCTTGGAGTATGCATCGGGTCTCTCCATCCTTTTGCATCACCCACCAAGTGCAACCTGGTCCTTGAGCGAAAACCACCCCACGAACAGGATTGTCTTTGCTGGAGGCAGAGTTCACCCAAACAGTTTTTCCTAACATGCCTCTCAGGTGTACCACTGGGACCTTATCTCCATCTGGTGTTCCCAAGGGCTCAGATTGGGCAGGGCCTGCTCGGTTAGTGGAACCTCGGGTATTCACTAGCCATGTGGCCTTTGGTAGATTGATCTCCCAGTTCTTGAAAGTCCCCCCACCAAGTGCCTTTAAGGTGGTTTTAAGCAGACCATTGCTCCGTTCGACTTTCCCAGCCACTGGTGCATGGTAGGGAACATGGTACACCCACTCAATGCCGTGTTCTCTAGCCCAGGTACTTATAAGGCTATTTTTGAAATGAGTCCCGTTGTCTGACTCGATTCTCTCAGGGGTGCCATGCCTCCAGAGGACTTATTTCTCAAGGCCCAGGAGGGTGTTCCGAGCAGTGGCGTGATGCACAGGGTAGATCTCCAACCATCTGATGGTGGCTTCCACCATGGCCAGCACGTAGCGCTTGCCTTGGTGGGTTTGAGGCAGTGTGATGTAATCAATCTGCCAGGCCTCTCCATACTTATATTTGGACCACTGCCCCCCATACCAGAGGAGCTTCACCCTCTTGGCCTGCTTGATGGCAGCGCACGTCTCACAGTCATGGATAACCTGAGAGATGCTGTCCATGGTTAGATCCATACCTCAGTCTCGTGCCCACTTATAGGTGGCATCTCTGCCCTGATGACCTGAGGCATCATTGACCCATCGAGCCAGGATCAATTCTTCCTTGCGTTCCCAATCTAAGTCTATCTTTGAGACCTCTATCTGAGCAGCCTGATCTACCTGCTCGTTGTGCCGGTGTTCTTCATTAGCCTGACTCTTGGGAACATGAGCATCCACATGACGGACTTTCACGGGTAGTTTCTCTACCCAAGTGGCAATGTCTTTCCACTCATCAGCAGCCCAGATTGGTTTTCCTCTACGTTGCCAGTCAGCCTTTTTCTACCTTTCCAGCCAACCCCACAGAGTATTGGCTACCATCTGTGAATCAGTGTAAAGGTAGAGCTTTGGCCATTTCTCTCTTTCAGCAATGTCCAAGGCCAGCTGAACAGCTTTGAGCTCAGCAAGTTGACTTGATCCACCTTCTGCTTTGGTGGCTTGTGCAACCTGTCGTGTGGGGCTCCATATGGCTGCTTTCCACTTCCGGTTCATCCCCACAATGCGACAGGAACCGTCGGTGAAAAGGGAGTAGCATTTTTCATCGGCTGGCAGTTGGTTGTACAGTGGGGCTTCTTCAGCCTGGGTCACTTGCTTCTGCTCCTCTTCATCAGCAAGACCAAAAACTTCACCTTCTGGCCAGTTTGTAATTATCTCCAAAATCCCAGGGCGATTCAGGTTGCCAGTACAGGCGCGCTGTGTGATGAGTGCAATCCACTTCCTCCATGTGGCATCGGTGGCGTAGTGGGTAGAGGGAACCTTTCCTTTGAACATCCACCCCAGCACTGGCAGTCGGGGTGCCAGGAGAAGCTGTGCTTCTGTGCCAATCACCTCTGAGGCAGCTTGAACTCCTTCATAGGCAGCCAGGATTTCCTTCTCTGTGGGAGTGTAATTGGCTTCAGACCCTTTGTAACTCCTGCTCCAGAATCCGAGGGGTCGGCCTCGGGTCTCAGCAGGCACCTTCTGCCAAAGGCTCCAGGACAGACCATGGTTCCCAGCTGCAGAGTAGAGCACATTCTTTACCTCTGATCCAGTCCTGACTGGGCCAAGGGCTACTGCATGAGCAATCTCCTGCTTGATCTGGGCAAAGGCTTGCTGTTGTTCAGGGCCCCAGTGGAAATCGTTCTTCTTGCGGGTGACCAGGTAGAGAGGGCTCACAATCTGGCTGTACTCTGGGACGTGCATTCTCCAAAAGCCTATGGCACCTAGGAAAGCTTGTGTTTCCTTCTTGCTTGTTGGTGGAGACATTGCAGTGATCTTATTGATTACTTCAGTAGGGACCTGGCGCTGTCCATCTTGCCACTTCACTCCCAGGAACTGGATCTCTCGGGCAGGTCCCTTGACTTTGCTCTTTTAATGGCAAAACCGGCTCCCAGCAAAATCTGGATGATCTTCTCTCCCTTCTCAAATACCTCCATTGCCATGTTCCCCCACACAATGATGTCATCGATGTACTGCAAATGTTCTGGAGCCTCACCCTTTTCCAGTGCAGCCTGGATCAGTCCGTGGCAGATGGTGGGGCTGTGTTTCCACCCCTGGGGCAGCTGGTTCCAGGTGTACTGCACGCCCCTCCAGGTGAAAGCAAACTGAGGCCTGCACTCTGCTGCCAAAGGAATGGAGAAAAATGCATTGGCAACATCAAGGATGGCATACTTTGCTGCCTTGGACTCCAGCTCGTACTGGAGTTCCAGCATGTCCGGCACGGCAGCGCTCAGTGGTGGAGTCACTTCATTCAATGCACGATAGTCCACAGTCAATCTCCAATCTCCATCAGATTTGCGCACAGGCCACATGGGGCTGTTGAAGGGTGAGTGGGTTTTGCTGACCACCCCTTGGCTCTCCAGCTCACGGATCATCTTGTGGATGGGGATCACAGCATCTCGATTTGTCCGGTACTGCTGGCGGTGCACTGTCAATGGTGGCAATTGGCACCTGTTGCTCTGTCACTTTCAGGAGTCCTACTGCAGATGGGTTTTCTGATAGTCCAGGCAAGGTGTTCAACTGCTCTCTGTCGCTACAGCAGCTATTCCAAAAGCCCACCTGAACCCCTTTGGGTCTTTGTAGTAGCCGTTCCTGAGGAAGTCTATGCCTAGAATGTGTGGTGCCCCTGGGCCAGTTACAATAGGATGTTTCTGCCACCCCTTCCCTGTCAGGCTAATCTCAGCTTCCAGCAAAGTGAATTCCTGTGATCTCCCCGTCACCCCAACAATGGAAACAGGTACCTTCCCCACATGTTCTGGTGGTATCAGGGTGCATTGTGAACCAGTATCAACTAGCACTTTATGTTTCTGTGGCTTTGATGTGCCAGGCCATGGCACCCACACCGTCCAATGGACTCTGTTATCCCATGCCTCTCCCTGGCTAGAGGCAGGGCCCTTCTAGCCCTGGTTATTATTTCTTTCCTGGGCATACATAGTGGAGGTTCCTTCCAGGGGATCTGACAGATCATTCTCCCTTCTGTAATATCCTGCACCTTGGTTGTGGGAGGTTGAGGCTACCTTCATTTTAGCGCGGTTCCCTCGGTTAGCTTTTCCCTCCCTGAGTTGATGCACCCGTGCTGCCAGGACAGAAGTGGGTTTCCCATCCCATTTTCCCATGTCTTCCCCATGGTCTCACAGGAAGAATGTCATGGTATGACTTGGGTTTGCCAACCTTAATATATTTCATTTCTTTTAGAGACAAGACCCAGGAGTAGAGACAAGGCAGGCTCAAACTTTAAAAGGTACAAGAAGAAATTTATTAATAAGACAAAAAAGAATTAGAATTCAGGATAAGATTCTTAGATTGTTCCCTCCTCCCCTTCATTCCACATTTCTTACCAACAACATACAGAGAGAGCAGTCAGTTATACACTCAAATAATCAATTCAGTTCACTTCAGAGAGAAAAGTCCATTTTTTGACTATGGCTTAGGGAGTGTCTTCACCTTCACAGTCTGCATCCGCCCAAGACTTACAGAACCATGAATTTTCCTCTCATTTACACAGTTCTTCCAGAGCCGTGTTATGGGTTACGATGCACACATGGGGTACCACCTCTAAAGGCAGGCTGCTAAGAAAACAAAATTCTCTTCATTGTCTTCTCTATCAAATGCCTTTGTTCATATTCCAGTTCCAGAACAGAGACCCCCATTCCCTCGGGACAAAGGATCCTTTTCTCAAATATTTCAACCCCTCATGTATTTTCCACAGTTTAAAGGAATTTTAGTAAAGTCACAGTCCCCTTAGCCCACAAAAAAGGTTTTCAGCTACTTGCATCTTTTCAATCTCTTCCCACCAGGAACTTTATCTTCATTCCGCTGACCTCTGTAGTCTCCACACTTCATTTCTTCTCATTCAGGGAAGCTCAGGAAATTGAAGATCTTATCCAGGCATAAAGAAGTTAAGATTGTATCCAGATCGGGAAGAAACAACATGGGCAACTGGAGGCTTCTGCCGCGTTGAAGCCGGTGCTGGGGCCACGTGGCCAGTGCTGGTGCCATGCGGAGCCGGGGGCCACCAGGCCAGGGCTGGGGCTGCCCGGAGCCATGCGGTCGGGAGGGGCCAGGGGCCTGGGACCATGCGGCCGGGCCAGGCCCCCCACCAAGCTGGGGCCGGGGTCTCTAGCCGGGCCCCCCACAGAGCCGGGGCTGGGGCCCTGGGCCGGGCCCAAGGCCGAGCCCGGAGCCAGGCTGGGACCCCAGCCAGGGACCCCGGCACCTCCTGAGGCCGGAAACCGAAAGAGGGCAGTTAACTTGATCCAACTGTGATTTGTGAAAGCGAAATAACCTTCCATTGGTTTCCTGAGCTGTCCATCACCAAATCAGCTCTCCGATTGGTGCCAGCAGATCACAGGGGAAGCTCCCAGAGACGGGAGAGCCCCTCCCACTCCCCAGCCTCATGAAGCTTGCCCCGAGGCGAATCCACCCCTCCCCCGAGCACGTGAAACCAACGCAAAGAACCACAGGTCAACTCATGGGGTGTACCCTCTCTCCCTAGCTGGGGGGCGTTGGACTCTAACTTTGGGGCCTGTGACTCACACTGGTGCTGCATTGATCTTCCTTATCTCCTCCCTCATCTCCTCCCTCATCTCCCTCACCTCCTCTTGGAGGTCCCTGACCACAGCAGAGACATTGGCCTGCATTGGGCCATTCATCATACTCTCAAAATTTCTGAGCTTGTTGGCAACAGAACTCACTTTCTCTTGGTGGTTATCAGCATTAATCATTGCAATAAAAGTGGTATATTGAGATGGCCCCAGGGTTGCCAAATTCCACAGCATCTGCCCTGTGCACCTGACCTTGTCAGGGTCATTGTCATGCTGTCCATCCCTCCCAAAGAGTACCTCTAATACTACCACTTCTCTCAGCTGCTGGATCCCTTCCTCAAGAGTCTTCCAGCGCATTCTATGGTGGTGCTCCTGCATTCTCTCTTTGTGGACAAACCTCTCTCTCATGCTCTTTAAAAGCTGGTCCCAGAGGGAAAGGAGGCCTTGCTCCCTTACGAATATCTGGTCCACACCTGAGTCCTGGGCCAAGGATCCCAAATTCCTGGCCTCAGTTCCATCCAGTTGTACACTTGTTCCCGTAAGGTCCCAGACCCAAAGTAACCAAGTCGTAAAAGGCTCACGGCCCCGCCGTGCAATGTCTTTACACAGGTTACGGAGACTATTGTATGAGAGGGACTCGGTGATGATCTTAACCTCTGGCTCCCTTGCTGGTTGTGAGGACCCTCCTTGCTGATCCCCATTATCTAGGTGCCTTGTTTTAATCTTAGATTTTCTAGTTTCCACAGGGGCAACTACTGCTGGCTGTGGCTGACCCTGTGATCCAGCTGGAACCTGGACAGATACAACATCTACGAGTTCCACTGCAGCACCATCTGACTCTCCCTCTTTAGGGCAGGGGGAGGGTTTCTCACTAGCTGGAGAAAAGTGCTCCTTCAACATCTGGCCCATGTCACATATCTCCCTCAGTAGAACCCCCACCCACTCCAGATGCTTCCTTTCTGTGGTGGGCTGTGGGGCAGGGTCAGGCTCTGTGGCAGCATCCCTAGTCCCTGGTGTAGGTAGCAGGGTTGTTATCCAAGTCAATCACCTTTTATCTCTGAATGTTAGATAGAACAGGTTTAACAGGGATATCAGCAACGCCAGCCACAGTATAGTATCATTAGCATTTAGAGCAGATCTGGACTCCTTGAAAACTGGTGGGGTGGACTCAAAAAACTGGGTGATGGGTTGGGAGAAGATTTCCCCTGCCGTCACTACCTCACAGTAAGTACTATTATTGAAGTAACCCCACAAACACGGTAAGAGTGTGATAGTTCTGGATCCATGTGGCCACTTTCCAGAAAAAATTAAAAAACCATGAGCTCCTGACGTGATCAACCCACCAAATGAAACGGATAATAGCTACAGTAATTTTCGGGAGGGGAACCATGTTCAAATAAGGGCTTACAAATGGGAGAGATGTATCTGTGATCACATGGAGCCCAAGCCAGATTAAGCTGGACAACATGGTGCCACCTAACACAAAACCTTAGGTAACTCAAGAACTGTAATTCCTTTTTTCACTCTCCTCTCAATGCCCTCAGGCCCCATGTCTGGGTCACCAAAATCTGTCTTGGTTTGAAAAACAGGTATTTACCAATAAAGGCAGGAGCTCCTCTCAAGATGGAGAATGTAGACCCCCCTCTCTCCTGGTTATTATAATTTTGGAATCAGAGAAAAAAGAAAGGGAACAAGCCCCAAACCCCAACACATGGTGTTTCCCTCTGCACGTATGCTGTTCATCCAGACCACTGGGATAACATATAATCAGTGATTTCACCTTCATAATGAAGGCATTATCCTTAAATACTAAATTCTCCTTAAATTCTCCCAGCTCCTGCCCAGAGGCAGAATCCGGCCTAAATCCAGAGGTCTGTGTACCCTGTTGTTAAAACAACCAATGTCTGACGATTTTCCATGATCATCTTCACTAGTAGAAAGTTTTTTTTGGGTTCAGTTTGAAAATTTCTTGCTCCAGCTCAAGTTTTTCAGTTTCTAGTTATTTTTGCATCCACAAGTCTTTGGCTGTTGGTGAAGAAGCTGTTGTTTAGCCCTGGAACGGCTCCAACTCTTTCCACTGGGTGTACTAGTTATCCTGAGCTCCTAACCATAGCTGGAGTATTTTTAGCTCTGCACAGCAGTCATCAAACAAACACTGCCACAAGGTCTGCAGGACTCCCTGAGGTCCCCCGCAGCCCAGCTCCTTCTGAAGTTGCAGGCTCAGTTGTGCAGAGACGACCATGAAATCCCACCTGGGGAGCCACCCAGGACTGTGACCAAGTGCTTTGTGCCATCCCCATGAGATCCACATCCAGGCTGTGGCCAAGCACACGGGCATGCACAGCTTGTGCCTTCTTACAGGAGAGAAGGGAGCTCTGCCTGGCCTTGGTGGTGCCTCATGGAGGAGTAGAGGTGCTTGCCCCCCCTCACTCCCACCATGGAATATGTCCTGCTGCAGAAATACACTAAAAAGCTGGGAGGAACAAGAGCAGAGCAGCCCGTTGCTCCAGACTCAGCTGCTGCCTACTCTGTGGACATGATGCTGCATTGTCTCCTGGCCAGGCTGATCCTCCAAGCAGCACTATATCCACACTTGATCCTTTTGAAGACTCTGGAAGCAGCCTCCCCTTTTTCATAAAAGAAGGAATCAGTCTGTCTGGCCTCCCCTTAGCTCCCTGGTGGTTCCTCCCAGCCTGTGTGCCTTGCCAAGCCCTTGCTGGTCTGGGTTTAATAAGCAGCGGCTCTGCTTCAGGGATGGAAATTAGAGGTGGATGCTGCAGCAGAGCAAAGTGCAGGGACACGGTGGCAAGAGCTTCTGGATCCCTCCTCACCCATGTTTCTGCAATGGGACAGCTGAGGCCTGGCTTAGAAAATGCCACAGCTGGCCTTGCTTCTGGAGCAGGGTGTACCTTCATAGCCTCCTTGTTTTTCCACCTAACTCCACATGGGACTGGAAAATACCACTGGAATATGAAATATGAACCAGGACCTGCAGGATGACTCCACGTCAGTAGGCTAGCAGCCAGAGCCCAGTTCCCAGCAGACACTAAATCCCTGTGTCTCAGCAGCTGGGCTTCGCCCTGGGTGTAAATAACGTTTTTTCCAGGAGCACTCCTGGTGTTCACGCCTTAGATCTCTGTTCTGCTCCTCCCCTGTCCTGACAGCTCTGCTCTGTGAGGTGCCCCAAATGCTGGCAGGAGGAGTACAAGTCAGGCAGTCACCAGAAGCCAAAAGTTCAGTGAGTTAGTCTTTGGGTCCACCAACAGTCGAAGTATTGTTAGAGAAGTAGATTGGTAAGGAGCTTGGAGTTAAATCAGCTGATGAAGGATTTGAGAATGGAAACTCTTTCTTTCCTCCCCACCTACTTCCCGAGTTGCCCACTGGCCTCATCATGGCATCCTTCCTTCTGCCCTCGTGGCCATAACTGAGCTCCCATTCAGGTGGAAGCCCATCTAAAACTGGTGGAATATTGCTCTGGGTCATCTCAAAGACATGATGACAAATGCCATTTATAGTGCAGCAAGGTCAAATATCCATGTGCTTTATCCGTTCTTCCATCCCTCACTGGAGATGTTTTAAGCAGAACTTTAACTTATTTTGTGAGAGGATTTACTTAAAACAGCTTCGTGTCCACAGAGGGAAGGTTGTGAAGCTGCACCACCCCCTGTGGCTCAGCCAACAGTGAAGGAGTGTTAAAACCATCTGATTTCAGACCCCCAGATATACCTTCTGTGGATAAGGCTTGACACCAAAGATATCTGCCAACCAGTAGCTTCATGCATGCTTGCATGCTCCTGCTCTTTATGGCACTCAAGAGTCATTGAATCAGGGGCCCCTGATTATTTTCTCTGTGTGTGTCTGTCTGTCTTGCTGGCACTTGAAAAATATTTTGCATTCTCTTGTTAATTATTTTCCATAACTTGGCATTGTTTCAGCTGAAACAATTCCTGGCAGGAGGAAAGCAGGTGAGTGACTGGCAGAGGATGTGCTGGACAAGCTCAGACCCCATTTAGCATGGCTTGAGGTACTACGCATGTGCAGGATGTGCACCTCAGCCTGTGCCAGAAGTTTACATTCCCTCTGCCACGATGACAGTGAGCAGATGCACCTGTGTCCTGTCTGCTGCTAGTCTCCATCCAGCACATACCATGGTCTCCCCAAACCTCACAAGAACATATTGGGCTTTTTGGGGTTTTCCATACACTGATGACCTGCAGGGCTGTAGGACCAGCTCTCTGTAGCCTCAGCATCAGCCTAAGGTTACTCAGAAAGGACTGCTGATGCACTGAGGGTGGCTGGATCTGTCCGTATGTGAGTTGTGATGCTGCAGTGGAAAACTGGATCCCTGTGCCAGGGCAGGCTGTAATAGGAAAAGCCAGCCTGAGGGCAAAGCGGAAAACAATCTAATTTGGGAACACAATGGTTATGCTAATCAAAGCACCTTCCAGAGGAGAAGGGAGGAAATTACCTAATCCTTCACGGTGCAGAGTGGTGTCCCTGTTCCCAGGCTGAAGTACCAGGGGCTATGCACGTCTTGAAAGAAAGGGCATTTCCATCTGGGCAAGGAAAAAACCCCTGGGACCTCTTCCCTTCAGACCCTCTCCATCCACATTGGATGGAGGAGAGTTCTCCTCTTCTCATCCCCAAACTGGCTTTAGGTCCAGAAAAATTCATGCTTCTCTTGAAAGTTTGGTTGGACACAAACTTACGTGACTCAGGAGCTTAGCAAGAAACTTCATCAGAACTCAGACAATCAGTTGAGAAGGGTTGAAGCAGTTCATGGATATGCAGCTTGTCTTGCTCCACTGCCAGCAGACCAGGATGGGGCAATCACTGGCTCTGTCAAGGGAACTCTTCCCATGTCCCATGGATGATCTTAGCAGCGTTCATGTTCATGGCCTGACTCAACATCTGGAAACTGCAATTCAACTGAAAACAGCCCAGGAAGGCTCTCCTAACAAGCCAGGAACAAGCACAGCTCACAGCTTTGAGAAATCCCAGGACATGGCCCCAGACAGAGAATTTAAGTTGTTTTGGGGATGCTAGTACTACAAAGCATGAGTAGAGGACAACAGTGCACTTTCAGCATTCAATACAAAGCCAAAAACGTGCCTCTGGCTTAGAAGAAACACCTCAGCTGAAGACAGGCTTCCCTGGTTGAGGCTCTCTCACGTTCCCAAGGCTCCTCTGCCTATTGGTCCCACACCTCCAAGTGAAACCTGTGCAATGCCTTTTCTCCTCTGGCTGAAGCAAGGAGCCAACAGGGAAAAAATGTGAGTCATGTCCAGAGGTTTGGATAAACTTGGGGGGACTTCAAAATACAAGCATAAGAGCCATGAAGGGAAAGCCAAGAGCTGAAGGGGTTTTTCTTCTGTTACATGAAAAAAATACACTCTATAAGTGTCATATTTTTCTAAAGGAGAAGAACACCTTCATAGAATATGGAATTTTCTTCTCCCTTAATTACTCCAAATTTTATGTGGGAAAAAAATAATTAACTTGCAATTTTTTTCCCCTTTGTCCTGTTTGAATATTTCTCCAGCCCATAGACACCCAAGGGACACCCATGGAAGATGGCACTGATCTGTGAGAGAGCAATGGAGGGGAGATGGGAAGCCATCCCTCTGGTCTGATGGGGAGGACAGAAACCTTCACTCAGAGCTCAACACTAGCTAGGCTAACATAGCTCCCACCCCACCACTCATTCCTCTGCTCCTGTGCACCAGCAAAAAGCAGCCAAGCCCTCCACCTGCATTTTGTTAAACCTCTTTATTTCCATGTCACTTTTAGCCCAGTCTGCTCCACATGAATCTTAGAGTGAATTCCTCTTGCTGGGTACAAGCATCCAACACACTGTTGCAAAGAGGACTTTGCAAAGGGCCAACAACCCCTCTTGGTCTCTGCAGGAAAAAAACCAACTTACTTTAAATGTTTTGGGATCTGCCATGTATCAGAAGGTCTCTAAAACAAACACACCTAGAGATGGTTATCTATGCAGAGAAGCAGGAGAAAAAGAAGAAAAAAGAAGAAAAGAAACAGAAGAAGAAAAAAAATTTAAATTATAATTTTAAAAGCAGTTTCTCTTCCAAAAAACATAACTGGAAACCTCAGGCTTGGGGTTAAAATCTGTGTGTGAGGTGGCACTGAATAATGCCAAGGTAAACCCTAGCTCTGAATTAGTTTCTTTAGAGCAGAGTCGTGTACCTGCACATTGCTGTCCAAGAACACGCTGTGTTCTCTGACTGCACACAACACTTTGTACTCAGAATCCTGTCTCTGAGCAGAAAACTGACTTTTATATTAGCAAATTAAAAAAAAAAAAAAAACTCCCAAAAAACAACTCCTCTCCATGTACATGTACAATTACACCCATGTACCAAGCTGACATTTGAGCCAGGTGAGGGGCTTGAACCTGTTGCTGAATGTGGGTCAAAGTAAGCTGCTAATCTTGCTGCAGCAACACAATGTGAAGGCTCATGTTGGAGTGTCAAAACATGCTATTTAGGACTGTGGTAAGGTCTCCGGGTGTGCAGGAGGAAGCTGGAAGTTGTGGGAGGAATTCAAAGTCCAGCCTCAGGTTTGCCAGAGGTGTCTCTGTTTTCTCCCCACTATGGCACAGGAGAACTGGCACTCCAGGGTGGTTGCTTGTGCCATCCCTGTGCTTGGCACATTTGCTTCTCACATTTTAAGTTCTCTGGATACTTCTGCACCACCTCACACACCAGTGACTCCAGCCTGGCCTGACACCACGCTGCTGTCTCCTTGTTTTTCAGATGTGCTGAAATAGCACCTGCCTTGGAGGGGAAGGCACATCCCCAGCCACTCAGCTTGGGCTCTGGTCTCCCGGCATGTCCCTGAGCACTGGAAAACCTTCAGCTCACATTGAAAGAGGACTTTTGGCCAGCAGTCACCTTGGCAAGGGGCAGTGTTATTTGGTATTTGACAAGGGCCTTAAAAGTAAAACTGGAGCAAAGGAGGTTGAATGGGAAAGCTGGGAACCAGGTCACCATGACTCTGGTCAGTTTGAAGTGCTCTGACACAGCAGAGCTGTCCTATAGACAATGGCCTTTGGCGAGCTCATCCCTCCTGGGAGCTAAGCATGGATCCCTCCCAGCCAGCAGAAGTGCTTCCTATTTCCACTGCCAGGGGCAGAGTGTCTTGTAAATCTCTCCATAGAGCCTAATTAACCCTCCATAGAACCTAATTAACCTTATAAAGAACAATGTTGTAAAATCCAAACATTTAGATGTTCCATAGGTGCTAAGATTATCTTTAAAAGCCTCTGCAGTGAATCCTTTCAAATAACATGTTTTGGGGTCTCTCTGACATAGCAGCACATGCTTAAAACTTAACAGATGGCAGGGAGTTACACTTGGACTTTTTCTCAGCCATCCTGGTTAGACACACACATGTATATTTATACTGCAAGCTGTACTTTGACTCTGTGTACTCGAGAGACATACAATGAAAAGCTTGTCTGCATTGCTGCCTCCACTCCTATTTGTATTTTAAAGACCTATCTTGACTCCTGGATGAGATGCATTTTCTTAAAAGTGTCATGTTTCCATCAAATGCATAAAAAACCAAGAACTTGTCAACCTGCTCTAGTTCAAATGGAAAAGGAAGTCACAGACTTTTTTCCAATACCTAAGTTTGTAGGTATTACTGAGGGCACTCTCGTGATCATCAAAGCCTTGCTCAACCATCAGCACCTGTGCTGCTAGGTGGAAGGCTGGTATTCTGGTGATGGTTCTCCATCATCTGACGGGGATTGAAGGAGGAGGATCCACAGGCTTCACAGTGGCTCAGACCTATCCCTGCACCAGCCTCTGCTCTCCAAACTATCCCCTCACTCTAGGTTCCTCTATTGTTTAATGTCAGGCCACATTCTTCCGTTCTTCAGAAGGTGCTGAACACCTACAGCCAGGGCTTTCACTAGAAAATTCTCCTCATTTAATAACAGCCAACCAGAACATTTGATTTACTCATGCTTATTTATTAATTGAGTTTATTGATGAGGCTACATTTGTTAATTCAGCCAGGTGAATGGTCTGTCTTCTTCATGTGACCAAACAAATAAACAGGGAATAAACTCACAGCAAACATCTCTTCCAGGGAGCCCATGTCTTTGTGAAAGGCTGTCTGAGGCTCAAAAGGAAAGGAAAAATATTAATAATGCTGCCTGATGCTCCTGAACCTTCTCTAACTGCACCAAATAATTTGCAAGGGGCAAGTCCACAGTGGATCTTGTGAAGATTTATGTGGGGCAAGCTGCAGAAGGGGACACCCAGGGACGTGCACAGCCAATTTTGAGAGAGCTGTGCCAGTCCTGCACCAGCAGCTGCCAGGAACAAAAAGTTTTTGCAAACAGCCAGTGGGAGTTAAGAAAGCAGCCTGGTAGTAAATATACTTAGCAAATTCAAACAGTGAAAGAGTTCCAGGAAACTGAGATAACCCTGCAGGCACAAAGATCCTGATCCAAAGCCCACGGAAGTTGGTGGAAAAGAAAATCCTGTTAGCTTTTAAGATGAAGCACAAGGAAAGTCAAATAAGAGGTCTGGTCCCCATGAGTCTGTAATTCTTCACAATGAAACAGCCACCCAAATCTCATACACCTTCCCTGGCAGCTCCTCCCTTGCAGCTTAGCCCCACAATGGGAATTTGAACTCATGTATGTACCTATACATACTTTTTTACTCACAAACTGCTCCTGGGTCCTGCTCCACTGACAGCTCTCTGGTGTCTGTGACTTTGTGGCAAAACTAAACATTTGGTGTTTCTCTTTGAGCTTCCTGTAGTTACAAGGGTATTGAAAGATTTCCGAAGGCAGGAAAAAAGCCCCTGAACAACCCCAAAAGCAGCACATTTTCATGTAACTCCACAGTGCTCAAAACTAGGGTGTGGGATCCATGGGTCACGTGGGGACCAGCATCCCACAGCACAGAGAGGACACAGGACAGGAGCAGACAGAGAGTTGCCAGGTTGAAGAAGGCACACTTTGCACCAGGGTGCAAAACCCTGGCTTAAGTAGGATCCTTGTATTGGCTGCTCAGCAGCCAGTGGACCTGGCTGAGCACTTTACTTTTAAAATAAAATATGGGGGTTATACTTCACTCTTTTTGACTGCAGTTGTCTGGAATAAAAATTAGCAGTTACACAGTGCCTGCTCCAGAGACCACTGATATCAACAGCAAACTGATGCCTTCAGTGGACTTTGAATCGGCAGCTTTGAACCCTAAAAATGCAGCCCAGCCCGTCCACATCTGCAATACCACAGTCAGAAATGAGTTCAAGCATCCTAGTAATCAAGGAAGGCAGGGGAAAAAGCCCCAAGTTGACATCTAGGAAAAGAAATGTGCCACAAGCTAGCAGCTGCCTTGGAGCTCTGAAGGGGGGGATCAGGAGAATGGGAGGGGATTGCTTGGCACGGCCAAGTTAGAAAGACAATTGCCCTCTTAATACCAACATTATCCAGCTCCAGCCTAGCCTCTCAGTTTCTCCATGCTGGCAAGTTTTACTGTTCCTGGGCTGTCAGGGCAAAGCTAAGCAATGGTTTTCCAACAGAAAGACCCTTGTCAAAGAAGAAAGTGTCTTCCTGACAACTATATGTTTATATGAGAAAATACAGACGTGTTTTTTTTAAGTGTCCCCTTCCTCGTCTGGATTTATAGCATTAAAATTAATCAGAGAAGAGATAAGACTGCTTTTAATGATAGTCTTTATCAAAGAACAGTTTCCATAACACTGGGAAGGAAATCAAGTTGCGACATTGGAAAACTTCTCCTGGAAACAGCTCCATTTTTTTCTAGTATGGTTTCTTAAGGCCATTAAAATCACAGCAAGAGCTGCATCTGCTCAGCATTCCCCCTCTTTTAACATTTTATCCCTTTCAAACTGATTTTTTTAAAGAGTGGTAGAGTTTTCTGGGGGAAGGACTCTGAAGAAGAGCTCCTGCAAAGCCTTCCCTTCCACCCAGAGAGGCAGTTGGGTTCGAGGGCATCCAGCATGGCACAATGTGGCTACCACAAGACCCAGTGGAAGGCCAGTGTGTGATCAAGGAAAGTTAAGCCTGCTTCACGGTAGAGGTGCCTTAGGTTTTCCATGACTACCATGGACTCTCTGGTCAGGTCCCCAGTGAATGAGGCAGGCAGTGGTTTGCAACTCACATGCTTCCCACCCATCACACTTTCACCTCACAGTAGAGCCAGTGTCACCCTGCTTGCTCATATTTGCCCATCATGGAAAGCATCCCTTGGCTGGCAGCAGGGAAAGCCCTGGCAGATGCTCTGCCCTGGCTGGGGGTAGCCACTCCTGGCTGCTCGCATGAAGAGGATGTGAGCTATGGCTCTTCTGAAGTCCTGCTGCACACTCACCTGCCTCCTTCCTACAGTTTTTCCTCCACCACAGTTCACCCCTCACCAAACCAGAGGCAGCACATCAGATCTTACTTGCTCTGGCCAGGTCTGCCTTGTTTCAGTGTTCCCTGGTCAAAGACAGCTCAACAACACCTGGATATCAGTAGGGCTGCTGTTTGTCTCCAACCTCAGCAGCAGCTCAGACCATGTGCCTGCCAGAACTTCTCTGAAGGCCAAGACTAAAGGGCCCCATCCCTGAAGGAGGTTACTACAATTCCTTGCCCGAAGAGCTGAGCATGGCATCTCCTCTAGCTTTCCAGGCTCACATTTTCTGTTGTAACCACCTCCAGAGGCAGCTCACATTTACAGATGTTCAGCTTTGATTCTTCCTTGATGGAGTCCTGGGCTCACTCTTGCTTTTTGAGCACATTCCTGGTTGAATACAAAGGTTTCCAGCTCCTTATAGCCTCTCAGAGAGCCACACCAGTAGGTGCTAAAAATCCTTGGGCCAGACCACTTGCAGTTACATCTCTGCCTCTCTGTAAGCTGATGTGCTTCTGCTCATGTACCAGATCACTGAAGAAGACCTGGTTTGCTCTGTTTTCTAACAGTTATTTCCTCTTTCCTATAGGATTTTGAAGCATCAGGAATTTTTTTCTCTACACAAAATAATGTTTTTCCCTCATCCTTGGGAAGCTCAACACTTAAAGTAGTTCCTTTATAGAACTCTTGTGAGCTAAATTATGTGGTATCTGTTCTGATTGTCATTAATAATATTGGATTATTATTGTCCTTATGTCCCTATGAAGACTCCCATTCCCTGGGGCTCTCTGCTGAACTCATGTGCTCACAATTTCCTACTGGAAAAATCAGGACAGGGATGTAAAAAAGGTCTGAGGGAAACATCCTTTCCTCCTCACCAACTAGCCAAGAGGAGTTGGCAATAAAGACCAGTTATGGCTGCTCCCTGGTGCTCCATTTCATTTGTGTTTCCAGCGTGTGGAAAGAGACTTTTGGAGCACAGAAGTATTTTGAAAGGCTGAGCTTACAGTCCATCAAGCAGGCACTGTTCAGAGTTTAAAAAAAATATATCAGTGGCCACCCAGAGTATACAAAAGCAAGGGACTGACTGAGGTCAAGCTGCAGCACAGAGCTTAAGATGGGGAATAGGAGAAGAAGAAGCTGTATTTTCAAATACAGAGAATTAGTAATCTGTGAACTTCACATTGCTGTGTTAAATTACATTATTTAAGCCACTGTCTGAAACCAATCACATCCAAAGGTCCTGTAGCATGTTATTCTCATTTATGTCCAGCCTGAGCCCAGCTGTTCATGCAGATACACCAGAAAACACTGCAGAGCATTGCTGTCCCTTTCTTTGACAAGTTCCCGTATTTTAAAAAATCCTAGGGAAAAGATGCACCCTCTGGGGTTGGGAAGGGTGTTTGTATGAAAGCAGCACCTCAACAGCAGAGTATAAAACCAGCAGAATTCTTGTCAGTACTGTCAAAAGCCTTGACCATCAGAAATGTGTTACCACTGTTGCTGGTACTTCCCAACTGGCACATAAAGCAAGAGCCTTCACATAATCACACAGCCCAAATCCTGGTCTCTGTCCATATCACTGACTGCTATCAGTGATAGCAATTTGCCTTTCTGGAAAGAGGAAACAGGAGCTAACACAAGAACTGCATCACTGCTGGTAGCTGCAGCCATCAGCACCTGTCTTTCTCTGCCTCAAAGGAACATGCACAAACGGAGTGGCCAAGAAAGCCAGGACCAAATTCAGATAAGCCTGTGAGCAAGCAGGTTACCAAATCAGCAAGGCTTGCAGCAGAACTCTGGCACCCTGCCCAGGAACAAGAGCCAGTCAGGCTGGGAAAGGGAGTCCTGAGCTAGGAAGAAGAGAGGTATGGGATAGGGGGAAGCTTCCTCTGAAACACTGAAAAAAACATTATCAGGAAATAGCCCAGTCAGCAGTGCAGCATTTAGCCAGTGAAAAGCACAGAAATGGTGCTGCCCAAATAGCCATCAGCAGCTGGGAGTATTGCCATAATTAATAAGAATTGCAGGTTACACTTGATGAAAGGAAACAGACACACTCCCACTGGGAATCAGCCCCCATGAGAAGCCACTGCTGAGAAAAGCCTGTCCTGTACTTCACCACGACCTGTGCAGAGTGGGGCCACATCCCTGAGGTGTGGAAGCCTCAAATACCCCTTTTAAAAGCACAGAAATCTGTCTGAAGGCAGCCACCTTTCAGGAAAAGGGACCTCTACTGTGACAGCTCCACCCCGCTCACCCCAAATTTTCCCGGGGGGCAAGCAAGATGTCTGAAGGGAACAGAGGTTTTCACATAAAGCATCAAGACATTTGTGCTTTTCTTTCACTGGAATGGCAAAGATTACTTGGCTTCAGTAAGGAGAGTCCAGTCTCTGCTTGTTGCAGAAAGAGGGCTGCCAGAAGGGATAAACCACTGCTCCCCACTGGTGTTCAGAGTGACAGTCATTTCTGCAGCTGGCAAGAGGGAGGCCAAGCCTGGATCACTCAGAGGTTCCCCTGGCACCACCTCTCCTCAAAACAAATCTTCTGAAAGGAGAGTGCTGGTAAAAGCCTCACCCCCAGGAGAGGGGTGAGCAAGGAGCTCTTCCATCCTGCCCTGCTCTTGGCCCATACTGGAAGTCCAAGGGGCTGCCAGC
The DNA here is from genome assembly GCA_034336665.1 of Luscinia megarhynchos. Taxonomy (NCBI): domain Eukaryota; kingdom Metazoa; phylum Chordata; class Aves; order Passeriformes; family Muscicapidae; genus Luscinia; species Luscinia megarhynchos. The sequence goes on along the minus strand of CM067565.1, from coordinate 99,414,534 downwards.
AAACCTGCAGCCAAAATCATGCCCATGATGGGAAGTTCTGAAGGTCACAGATGCAAACAAATATTTGATGAGTTGATAAAATGCAGCCTTGGCCAGTGCATGTCCAGCATCGGGAGGACCCCCTGCACCACGGCTGAGTGTGAATGCCCTCCAGCAAACCATCCACACTGTGTTTGAGCTGCCCTGCTGTGTGCACACCACTTCGTTAATGTTTAGACTTCCCCTCAGAAGGTCTGTCTGGGCTCAGTGAGCAGGAATCAGCAACATGAATTACCAGGAGACAAAGTGTCCCCAAATACTGTTATTATGTCTCTTCTCTGTACCTGGAGGAGCCGCCTTCTTCCTGGGCTTGTGTAGGTGACCTTTCCTTTCTCAGCTCACCTTCTCCTGGGATCATCTAACCGACATTTTACCCACTCTGGCCACCAGAAACCCCCCTGGCCCCCTTCTCTCCAACCCTCCTACCACAGCCCAGCTCCTGAGAGTCTTTGAAGGGCATTGAGGGGAAAAACGCTGCAGCCCTGCTTTGAAGAATCTGCAATGCTGGTGCATGTGTGACTTTACCGTCAGCATGCATGAGACTGCTCACAGATGCATGAGGGTTCAGAGCAACCTCAGGGTTGTACTTGAGCTACTGTTGCTGATAAGCATGGATTTTGTCCCTCTAAAGTCGTGGAAGTTTGTACAAGATGCCAGGACACATGATTTTGATGTGGTCAGTAACCTGTAAGCTCAGTCTCTCCTTGTATCCAGCTCTCTATCTCTCTCCGTCTTTGCTTTGACTCTTCCCTCCCTTGTCTCCTTCCCATTTCAGTGGGATTTCTTTCAGCCCAGTTCCAGAGAAAACCAGCAGCCTTAGGTCCTGCTGCAGGAACATCATCACTTTGAGTGTAGGCCTTTTGCTCCCTCAGGACCTGCAAAATGGGGAAAGTTTTCCTCCCCTCTAAATCTTGTTATGGGAGGCCTACAAATTGTATGTCACAGTGTTCTCACATGAGGGAAGCCTTGATGACGTGAAGAAGAAGAAGAAGAAGAAGAAGAAGAAGAAGAAAGAAGAAGAAGAAGAAGAAGAAGAAGAAGAAGAAGAAGAAGAAGAAGAAGAAAGTATTTTCCTGCAAGAAGACACTTGGTGGGATGGAGTTTGTATCTTGTTTCCTGACTCCGAAAACTTGGGTAAACCCAAGTGTGGATGTGCCTCAAGCAACTGGTTGCTCTGCTGGGAGTTTTGTGGAAAGCTGAGAGAGGGAAGTTTTAGGGTTTCTTTACTCCCTGATCCTTGTAAATTTTCATATAGAGAAATAAGCCTGACCATCCCACAGGCCCTCCAGCCAAATTTACTGTCCCCTCACAGTGTGGAGAGAATGAGACCCACGAGCTCCCTCCAGCTCCCCACCCAGAACCTCAGTACAGCTCATTCAACCACAGCACAAACTCAGGGTCCTGCTGCAGCTACCCTGAGGAAAGTCCAGTTTAAAAGGAATTAAGAGGATGTTAGAGCATATTTAGAGGATTAGTTTAACTGATATCTGTATCTCAGAGAGCAACCTGGTGTAATAGTGCCCTGCTGAGCTGTAATACCCCTTGCTGCAGGACCTAGCCATTTATTCTCACTAAATCCCCCCAAATCCTCCTCAACATGGAGGTGCAAGAGCAACAAAATGCCTCCTGGACCATTTTTTCCCCTAGCCTTGCCTCATCTTCCCAGCAAACCAGGTTTGCAACAGATTGTGTCTGAATTCTCCTGCTACGTGGCTTTTTCTTGTTTAATGCCTGGCTGCCCAAGCACAGCTGTGGGGCTCAGGAAAGCAGGCTTGACTTTCAGCCTTTGAGGCGGTTTCAGATATTAACCACCAAAAGTTCTGGTGCTAAAAATACACCTTGGCACTTTCAAGAAATAAAAAAGTGGCAAAAGTTCTGGTGCTAAAAATACACCTTGGCACTTTCAAGAAATAAAAAAGTGGCTAGTAGCTGTGTTAATTCACCTGTTGCCTGGCTTTAGCATCCTCGTATGTCTGCAAGGAGCTACTTCCCATTCTGAAGAGGCATGTTCTCTTGTGTATTTTTTCACTTTTGGTATTAGCTTGTAACCTGTGATGGAGGGGCCATTTATAAAAGCATCCTGCTCTTCTGCAGCAGTTTCAGGTGATCCAGGTTCTTCAAGCCATACAGCTGCATGGGTTTTTGGGCAGAGGCCTGTGTATAATTATTTTTCTTCTCAAAAATTACAATGGGCAGCCCAGCACCAGGATTTCCAGGCTGACAAATGGGTGTGATCCCAACCTGCCAGCCTCAAACACTCTGGGGCTGGTGCCTCCCATCTGGATTTGGAGCAAATCTTTCACTTATGGACTCCAGCCAGTCCAAAAACATCAGGACTGACTGAGAGAGAAGGAATTTCCAGGTTTCCCTCTATGTAACAACCTGGGTAGTCCAGCCAAAGTTCAATGCACCCAACTGCACAAGAAGCATGTGAAACCTGGCTCCAGGGCTGGATTTGTGAGCAGGAGTATCCCAGCCTGCAGAAGACCAGCACCTCCCACACCCACCTGGACACCAGCTTAGCACCAGCAGCCTCTGCACAGCTGCTGTAAGCATTGCTATCACACAAGTTGTCACAGCACTTGGCAGACCCATCTTCAGCATCACTGACACACCTAGAAGACAAATTATTCAGTCTCAGCTGTTTCTACACATTTAGGCCAAGTTCATCCTGCATCACTCCAGGATTTGTGCCATGGGAATGCCCTGTCGTTACTGAGGTGACACCACAGAAGTGATGGAGCACTAAAATTGGAGTCGTGCATCAAGAGCACTGGCCTGGCTGCAAACAGTCTTTTAACATTCTTGTATTTTAGCTTTTTGCCTGGGAGTTCTTGTGTAGCTTAGTGGAATTCAAGCAAAACTAAACATCTGCAGAAGGGACATTTCGCAGCCCTAGTCTGCAATAAACCCCCCAACAGGTGGGAATCACCCTGACATAGTGCAGCAGAAATGTGGAGTGACTCCCCTCCTGGAGACCCTCTGGCACTGTGCAAGGCAGGTCTCAACCTTTGCCTATGTAACCCCACTCTGGTGGTGGGCTTAGGTCTGAGGTGATCTTAAGAGGCAGCTTAGCTGTAGAAGCTCAGTCTGGAAAAACAGCAGTGGATGTCTGTCTGCTGAGTCTGAGGCAGAGATTAACATGCTCAGGGCCAGGGGAAGGCAGCTAGGGGGACTCTGGCCACTGGGTTTCCCAGCAACACACCTTGCATTAACATGTGCACCCTGTCACCCAGGCAGAGCCAGGACAGAGAGCCAGGAACATCCCCTGCTCTTGTTATCCACAGATGGAAATGTGTGGTCAAAGGGTGAGAAATCATTTAGCTCCAGCCAAATGAAAATTGATATTTTGAGAGACAAATTGTAAAAGCAATTGCTCATCCAGTTGTCCCTGTGACTGAGATAGGAGGCAGCTGCAGAGGGTTTGGGGGTGTTTTTTTATGTGAAACCAAGTAAAGGAAGTGTGAATCAAAACTTCACACAGGTGAGATGTTGCATATTTACACAAATTGCAATATACAAGGTGTGCCTCTCTAAGTATTCCCTCGTCTTTCCTGGGACCTCTGACACCAGCTTGCAAGAGTTGCAGCCTTCAGCAGCCAACTACGCTTTTGGTGATTCTAAGTGACATCCAGGGACCACCATCAACTCAGGGCTGAGTCAGACCCTGGCACACCCTTAGGGCACTTACCTCCCCTCTGGATTGATCAGAATTCGGCACTCTGGGGTCTTGTTTCCCTGTCCTGGCTCTTACTCTCTCCCAGTCCCAGTCCTTTCAAGGGACCCTGCCAGCAGTGCTGTTCCCCACCTCCTGCTTGGCTTTGCCTCCACGCTAGGCCCACGTCACCACCCACAAAGAAGGGCCTGTGCAGGAGCTGGGGCTCATGCTGCACTGAGAGTCATAAAGCTCCTTTTAAGATGTCCAGCACAAAGCTGAGCCTGTTCAGCTGCAGGTTGGGGGCTGCTGCCTCCCCTCCCTGCCTCTGCCAGGCACTGAGTCATTGCCCTGCCATGGTGCTGCCATCCCAGCACTGGAGAGAGGGCTGGTGGCTGAGAGCAGCAACTCACTGCTGCAACAGCTAAAACCTGGGACTCAAAATACTGCTTCTTTCCAGAGGGGCAAATAGGAAATATTATGGAAAAGACCCAGAGAAAGGAGCAGTGATATGGAAGGGGGGTCATCTGTGGTGAAGAGGTCACATGGAATCTTCCTCAGGTTTGTGTTTTCCACCACAAATCACTCTCAATGCTCTTTCTGACACAAGGAAAGACATGACCTGTGTCTCTTTTCCAGGAAGGAAAAGTTGGAGATATCTTCCAACTTGCAAGACTCATGGCTCATGCGGTGTGGGCTTCTTCCTCAAAGACCAGAGCCAGCATTGCAAAAAATCTCTGATGTTGTCTAAAGCAGCACAAGAAACATACAGTCTTCTCCCCACAGAGAAAAAAATTGTTAAAAGGTGGATCTCAGCACTCTTTCAAGTTTTTAAAGCATTTCTTGACTCTGTCATTTTTATAACACTGTGAGCTGGCAGGAAATCTCTCAGGTCAGGGATTTTACTGGTGCCCAAGGAATCGAGGTGCTGGTTCTTTAGCTCTCTCAAAAAGTAAAGCCTGGTTCCTTAAGGGTAGATGGAGACCTCTGTAGAGATATGATACCTACCATGAGCAGACAGGAAGCAGAGCTAGAGACATATACCGTGATTTCAATCTGCTGTTAAGTCATAGAAATATTTTAAAAAGGCAGGATAAAGCTGGAAAAAGGGTCCTGCCCAGGGCCAACAATTTGATGTGTATTGGAGAAATGCAATCCTGACTCCTTTACCCTCCCATGCCTGCAATCCAGGTACACACTCCTTTAAAGGGCAGTTAGAAACAGCAGGAAAGTGCAGCAGCCAGATTAAAATGAGGGAAATAAGAGACTTGGAGAGATAAAAATAAATTCCTTGAACACTTCACCTGTGCCCAGCTGTGCAAACTCAGCAGCTGGGAGCCTTGGGCACTCTGTTGCAAAGGCTGAGTCACACTCCTAAGAAAGTCCCAACTGCCTGATTTCACAGAATAACTGTTTTCAGATCAAAGAATTGAAAGTAAAAGGTGAGGGGAGAAACAAGCCAAGCAGCTTAGAAGTCTGCAAACTGAGAGAAAGTAACTTCAGCACAGCAAAACAAGAGACTCAATGCCAGGCAGGAGATTCATCCTCTCCATTTATGTTTTGTCTTCCCAATTCTGTGTTTTCTCTCTTTCTCTTCCAAGTTATTTAAGACAGGAAAGCCTCTGCCCACATCACCCCAATATCCTTCTGAAAATCTGAAGGCAAGGCAAGCATCAAGGACCAATTCATAAATTGTCATCAGTGCTGCATGAGCTGATGAAGGCTTCCCACACTCTGCCTTGTGCTGCATCCCAATCTACACTGTTTCTGGGTTCACAGATATTACAGGTGCTCTCTGACAGAGAAGTGGGGGTTTGTCTGATGCCATGATCCTGTCTGGGCTCAAGCACAGGTCCTGTTCTTCTAACAGGAATCACAGATTTTAGTGTTGACCTCCCTGGTCACAGGAGGTAGATCAGCCTTCACAAACACACACATCCCCACACGCACACACCCCCTTTCCTGTATTCTTAACTGAATTAACTGATTTTTAACCAATTTTGCAGGGAGAGAGGCTGGAATAGGACTCACCAACAAAGCTATTTTAAACCAGGCTTTCCTTTGCTTCCCAAAGTCAGCAATCCTCTCCTCCCAGGAGGATGCTCTGCCCACACAGCCCACAATGCACTGGAGCCCTGAGGCACAGTGGGGAGGGAGGGCTATGAAGCTGCTGGACCATCCAGGACTCTCAGCAGCTCTTGGCTCAGATGCCCCTTCCCAGCCCCCAACTCCACTCTCTGCTCATAGCCCTGGGGATGCTGGCCATGGCTGGGAATCTCAAGCTGCAGCCATGCCAACAAATCTGCCTGAAGATCCCTTAGCCCTTCCATCACAGCCAGCCAGGAATGGCCTACCCTGAAACACATCTGGCAAATACAAGCTGGATCATTTCAGGTGGACCAAAGTTGGATTTCCCATTCAATGAGCTCCTTCAACAGCACTGCAAAGTGTTGCAGACAGTCCACAGCAGAACAATCAGCTGAGTCACTCCCTGCCACCCTCAATTTGCCAGAGGTCCAAATTAACCTCACTGCAGTCCTTCCCTGTCTGCATCTTCTGGAAGTCACGGCACCCTGCTCTAGCCCTGGCATCCACCTCTCCCAGGCCTCTTCTCAAAGGAAAAGCCCAGGCAAACCATATCCTCTCCCTTCCTTTAAATACACTGCTGTTCATAACCCTGTTGGGGCTGTCTGTGCTCCACAGAAAATCCATGTGGATATTCCCACCTCTGGGCAATGCTTCACCCAACAGGAGATGTGTGAGATTTTGTGGGGTGGTCTGTGCTACTTAGTCAGACACTTGGTAGGGAAGAGAGAGAAAGAGGGGGACAGAGGGTAGTTTCTCAGTTGATTCCAGCTTGCTGCAGGTCAGCACTTGGTCATCAAGTTTACATTAAAAGATACTTGATTTTGGTGGCAATCCTTTCCTTTCCCCAGGCATAAAAAGTGAAACCAACCCTGCTTCTCATGGCAGTAACTTTTAACACCTTTCCCTAGAAAAGAGGTTGAATATGTATTCCATTTCAGGCACACAATAAATGCAGAGATCAGACTGGAACCTGCCTAGAGAACCTCCATGCACTGATGTGCAGAAAGTCCTTGCCTGGCTGAACCCCTTTGTGAGGGCCTGACCCACAGCCTTCATCCAGCACCTGCATGGAACCACTGCCAAGCATTAGTAACTGCTCCTGACAGCTTGGCACTTGCAGAAGGCACTGAGGTGAAAAGCTTAGTCCTTCCCCTAAAAAGGCAGCTATCAGCTAAGGAGTGACAGTTCTCCACTCCCCGCCTGCCTGGTCTCTCTTCAAGAGGCTTTCCTGAAGCTCTTTCCCAAGCTGCGTTGGTTTCATGTGGTGGGGGGATGGGTGGATTCACCTCAGGGATAACTCCACGAGGCTGGGGAGTGGGAGGGGCTCTCCCGCCTCTGGGAGCTTCACCTGTGAGCTGCTGGCACCAATCAGAGAGCTGATTTGGTGATGGACAGCTTGGGAAACCAATGGAAGGTTATTTCGCTTTCACAAATCACATTGGATTAAGTTAACTGCCGGGTCATTCGGTTTCCTGGGGTCCCAGCCCGGCTCCGGGCTCGGCCTTGGGCCCGGCCCGGCACCGGCTCTGCGGGGAGCCCCTGGCTTGGGGGCCCCCCGGCTCCACATGGCTCCAGCACCGGCCGCATGGCTCCGGCCCTGTCGGTTCGGCTGGGCTCGCCTTTCCACGTGGCAGAAGAGGCCTTCAGCTGCCAGTGTTGTTTCTTCAGGATCTGGATACAATTTTAACTTCTTTGTGCCTGGATGGGATTCTCCATGTTCTGAGCTCCCCTGAATGAGAAGAAATGAATCATGGGGACTACAGAGGTCAGCGGAATGAAGAAGATAAAGTTCCTGGTGGGAAGAGATTGAAAAGATGCAACGATAAGTAGCTGAAAACCTTTTTTGTGGGCTAAGGAGATCGTGACTTCACTAAAATTCCTTTAAACTGTGGAAAATACATGGGGGGTTGAAATATTTGAGAAAATGATCCTTTGCCCCGAGGGAATGGGAGTCTCTGTTCTGGAACTGGAATATGAACAGAGATATTTGATAGAGAAGACAATGAAAAGAATTTTGGTTTTTAGCAGCCTGCCTTTAGAGGTGGTACCCCATGTGTGCATCGTAACCCATAACACGGCTCTGGAAGGACTGTGTAAATGGGAGGAATATTCATGGTTCTCTAAGTCTCGGGCGAATGCAGACTGTGAAGGTGAAGACACCCCCTAAACATAAACCAAAAAAAGGAACTTTTCTCTCTTGAATAAACTGAACTGATTATTTGGGTGTATAACTGACTGAAGTGTTCTCTCTGTATGTTTTTGGTAAGAAATGTTGAATGAAGGGGAGGAGGGAAGAATCTAAGAATCTTATCCTGAATTCTAATTCTTTTTTTGTGCTATTAATAAATTTCTTCTTGTACCTTTTAAAGTTTTGAGCCTGCCTTGTCTCTACTCCTGGGTCTTGTCTCTAAAAGAAATGAAATATATTAAGGTTGGCAAACCCAAGTCACACCGTGACACAAGCAAAGGCAGCCCTGACTTCAGGGATGAAGAAACTTGGTCTTCAACATCTCGCTCACTCAGAAAGTTGCAGAAAGTCCCAGAAATTCTGTCCAAGGGAGATAAGAAACTGCCTCCTGAAGTGACTGAAACATTCTTCCAGATCCCCTCCTCCACCCTCCATATCAATTGTTTTCCTTCTTCCCACACATTATCCCCTAAACTTCACTTTTCACATAGTCTCAACCATGCTCACTAGGGACGGTCTGACTAACCACTCTCATGGAAGTGGGAAACTCCCCCTCAAATAGGACAGGGATCTGAAAAGAAGCCACAAGCCCCTCACGGGGGAGTGGAGTCTGATGGGGCAAGATTTCAGTGTTTTTCAGAGTAGCTTGTATGTGTTACCTGGTGAGGTTCCTTGGCTTACAGACACCTTCCTGCTCATCCCAAGGAAATCCTCCTTGAAATCCTACTTTTGTGCAATGAGCAGAGGAGGGTGGACCTCTCTCCAGCTCAGATACAGTCGAGAGGATGAGACAATGATCCACCCACCATGAAAACGTACCCCATGTTGCTCCCACCTCTTACTGGCTGGAGATGGGAAGGAGGGACCACACTGTCTGTCTGCCAGAGATCCTTCCCTTCCCCTTCACACTAACATTGGCAATCATCTTCAGCCTCTTTTCCCCCTATTTACCTAAATTTTCCTTTCACTTTTAAAGATTTTTCTCATTCCCCTCCCTGCCCCCTCCTCGAGGCCCCAGATTTCCTCTGTGACTCATTGCTGGGTGCAAGAAGTGGCTTTTTTCTGCATGGAGGTAATTTTGCAAACCAGCTCTCACACGTTTTGCAAGTGGCCGACAGCCAACAGCAAAGAGTGCAGTAAGTGCCTGCAGTCCTGGCCCAGAGAGGATAGCACAGCCTGTTTGGCTGCAGAAGGATGACAGGATATATTGGAAGAGCTCATTAAACTCACTTTGGTCATGCTCCAAAGCCTGTTGAAAGTCAGGAGAGTGTCTCCCCATTGATATGAACAGGGTCTGGATCAGGGTTAATTCCATTAACCAGGGTGTTTGGTAGCTGCTGAGCCCAGCTGAGTCCTGCCTGGGGTTATTACTGTGCATGTAAGCTGTCCCTAATAAAATAAAAGACAAACTGGCCACCTGTGTTTAATAATCTGTGGTGACTTATGAATCATCTATGTTTGTTAAGACCCATCTCAGACACAGACTGATCTTTCTCTCACTAGCACCCAGCTCATCCTTCCCCATGGAAACCACAGCCAGCTTTCCTGCAGAAGGTGAATTCCTTTGAGTTGCATTTAATCTCCTGCAAGGTACCCCTTTAAATCCAGGCTTTTCCATCCAGTAACTCCAGAGAATATGAGGAATGCCTCTGCTGTTTTTTTCACTGAGCCGATTTAGCCTTTTTTGGACAGAAGGAAGCATCTGAGAGGGAGGGCACATTTTTCCCCCTTTAAATCACAGAAGGAACACCACAGCTCATTCCTCGTGTCCAGACTGCTTAACTCTTCCCATATCCTAGCAGTCCTCAGATGCTGCTATGATGGCACTGGACCGCTGGTTGTCCCTTTGCCTCCTGGTTTGAAAGCCTAGGAAACAAATATGTGAGGTTTTCCATCCTTTCAGTTCTGTTGCCGAGACAGTTGTCCCCACCTTGATCCTGCCATTCAAACCACAGCCTGACATGCAGCCCTGCATTCCTTGCACAGCAGGGCCCCAGGCGAGAGATATTCTTCTCTCTCTGAAATAAGGAAAGAATGGTTTTCCCTTCCCACTTATTTATGTGCTGCCACAACAGCTGCTCTCTACAGGCTTACTGTAGAGCCCTCAGGTTTAGCTCAGTTTTCAAGAGCACTAAATTTGCATCCACGCCATATGACCCAGGCTTTAAGCCTGCCTGCATGGTTGGCAACGAGCTCCTGAGTAAATTTGGCTGCAGGGACCGACTTTCTGATGACCATAGCATTACTAAGAGGCTCACCTCACCCTCTTTTCCTCCTCATACTCCCATGGGATGGTGTGCCATGCCAAATCTCTGGGCTAGAGAGCACAGGGAAGGGCAGAGCATCAGTTGTGGGGCTCCAATTTTATATATACACAGCAGGTGTCCTATATAATTTTTATATACATTTTATATAATTTTATATAAATATTTGAGCAGATGTTAAATTATCCATACAAACAAAATTAAGGATGAAAATTAAGCAGATCACATCTCTGCCAGAGTCTGAAGAGTGACAAAAGCTGGCCACATTCTATAATCATAGATTCTGGGGTGTTTACACCATCCTTAAGTTAAAGCATTCCCCAAGATGACTTCGGGTAAGCTGACCCTGAGATGTACTTTTTTAACTGAGATGGTGATTGAGATGCCTGTTTGGTAAAAGCCCTCCTCTTAATAAATATAAAATCCCATGTGACAAAGCACTGACAACATGAAAATCTGGCAGATGTGTCTGTTTGAAAGACTGCAATGTGAAATTGTGTGGTAACAATTTTACAGTGAAAGAAATAATTTATTTCAGATGCTGCAAGCTCTAGGGACTTAAAGAATTGTCACATCTCAGCTGCACCACATCAGCATTTGCACCTGCACTCCCAGCAGTGGGGAAGACCTAGGAATGGAGCAGAACTGCCTGCTGTGAGACAGCCACAACCAGTCTCCCATCCCAGCATGTGCCAAGGCTCAGGGAGAGCATCCAAGTCCCAGGGCTGAATGTCCACCATCAGGAACACAGCATCTGTGCATCAGTCCACTCAAGAGCATACATTTCATCTCAGTTTTGCATAAGCAAAACATCTAATTTCTACCCAATTAGCCATGGTTGATGGAGTTTATGTTGTCTCTGTGCAGGAAAACAGGCAGCTCATGGTCCAACGTGCAGTCAGTGGGACACAAAGACAGGCAGCTCCTGATGTGGCACAGGGCCTTCCAGTCAGGCAAAAATATTTAACAAATCTGTACCATAAAAGTGAGTTTGCATGGGCCATTAGTGCCTTGCATCATGGGGCTGGGATATTTTCTGATGTGGCTCCCAGGAGCCTTGAAACCACAGCCTGCAGCCCAGGGAAGGAGCATGGCAAAGGACAGGAGGTGGCACAGGATTCACCATGTGACAAAAAAGCACTGTTGTCCTCACTTAATTCTGGTGGGTAGAGCCTTGGAATACAATTGTGGGAGGACGACATAGATGAACAATCAAATTTCAGCTCCTCCAATGTGCTTTCAGAAGAGCCTAAGAAACTTTAAGCAGTAAAAAAAAAAAAAGCAGGAAAAAATACCTACAAGGTTAGAGATACCCAAGATGACAGGACAGCAGCTGTGCAAAACACTTCTAAGCTGACCAAACTTCTGCAGTTGGGATGGTTTCTGCAGGTGGCCAAAAGGACAAGAATACTCTGTTTCCCATAACAGCCTCATCAGCCCAAGGCCAGGACTCCTTCTCTGAAGGGACACTAAAGTGCTGAGGGAAGGGGTTTTCCCAACACTTTCCCTTTCAAGAATAAAACAGGTGCCCTATAAACACTGAACTAGTGATGTGAGATCCAAGTACCCAACAGATTTGTACCTCCCTAGTTGCCACGCTTTTTCAAGGATGGACACCCAGCAACCAAGGAGAACAAGAGGAAGTGTTACCTCCAGCACACTCTGGAAGCTCTTCTGGAAGAGAAAAACCTGCTAGAGAACAACAGTAGCATTTCCAGCTCTTCTCAGGGGTTTCCACACTTCCTTAGGTTCTAAATAAAGAGAGGCTGGAGACCAATCTCTGGCAGAGGCAGAGATGTGGCTGTAGCTTCACCATGTTCCAGCAGGCAGGAATTGTCCTGAGCCCCCTACTGTGCTGCTGTAGCCCTAATTACCCACTCCTCAAATCATCTAAAGGCTGCAGCCCTTCTTGCAAGCAGGTGTGTTTGCCCTAGTGTGGGGTGGTCGTGACCCTGTGGCTGTCACACATGTGCCACTTATCTAAGCAGCCTGCCGCTGCATGCTACCACCCCAGCTGTGTCTGGGAGAGCACTGCTGGGCTTCACTGGGCTACAAACCAAGCCACATGGGCAGCCAGGCTGGAGAAGGGCTGGCCTTGCCTCATTTAGCAGGACATGCAGACCTGACCTTTCTCCTACAGGCCAGGCTGTCCCTGCTCACACTCAGGCAAAGAAAGCCAGCTCCTCACCTGGGTCATCCCAAGATGAACCCAGAAGGAAGGTAACAAATGGGGAGAACTAAAAGAAAAAAGCCCTAAGAAGTATTCCTCCCAGTGCCCTGAGACAGGCAAAAAATGTGGGCAGAGCGCGGCTGGACTTACCAAGAAGGGGCCTTCAGTTGTTCTGCACTGAGCAAGAAAAGGTGGCAAGCCATTTCTGAAAGAGCAGCATCCCTCCTTTTCTACCCAGAAAAGCCACGAATAAAACTTCTACTATGCTCAAAAGAATGAGCACATAATGAGGAGTGGGAATACACTGTGTGAAAACATGCAAGTGGAGGAGGCAGAGACTTACCAGTAAAAGCACCAGCTGCCTCCTTGCATCCTCACAGACCAACCCTTCTCCTGCTGCTTTCCCCTTTACTAGGTCACAAAATAGAGTTTTTGACTCTGACAGTGTTGTACCCCCTAACCAGGGCAAACATCTGCCCAACAAGACAATCAGAAAGTGGAATAATGTCAGATTCCATTTGGTGCATCATTCAAACTAATTTTGGCCAATTCTGGGTATAATTAAAGGTTTGGGGATTTTTTGCCCTGAGATACGCTGTCACTACCTTCAAAAGCTGACATGCAAATAGAGACAGCTGCATTTTCTTCAAACTCTTCTCTGAGACCAGGTTTGTGGCTTTTCAGGCAAAATATGCCTGTACCCAAAACCCTAGAGCAGTTCTTAGGAAGTCCACCTAACATCTCTGACCATGGCCACAATCTCTCAAGTGGAGTGACACATAATCCACCAGTTTCACCAGGTTATTTTTAGCCTGGATCATTTCCCTGCACTGTTTTACTCCTGGCCTCACAAACTGGTGTTGTGGATAAAAAGTGAGGCAAGAAGAAGGAGTTAAGATTGTGCTGCTGCAAAGAGAAACATTTGGCAAATCTTTCCCAAAGAGTTTCTTTTGTTTGAGCAGGGAGAGGGTGGGTATTCCTGAACAGCACCAGGAAAAAAGCTGGAAATGAAATCTTGACCCCAGCAGAGGTGAGCAGTGCATTAACAGCGAAGGATGCTTCCCTTTGCTTCATCACAGGAGCAGCCATCATATTTGGGGTGCCAGGCTGCCGCATGGATGGCATTAACAGCCTACACACCAATCCACAGACCAAAGGCTGCAGTGAAGATGTGCCCTAAAGGTGCATGTTACACCTTCTACAGTTGTTGCAGCAATTTAGACATGAAGAAATTCAGGTAATGATTTCCATTGTGCCTGTCTTGTCTCCTCATCCCTCTCCCTTCTTTCATTTCTGAGCGAGATCAAGACACCATGACAGTTTGAAAACTACCAGACACTTTTTTAGTATGATGGAACAAGGTACGTCTGGGTTTTGTGATGATGATGAATGATCCATCAGGAGGGAAGAGGGTTTTAAACTGGAGCAGATCCCTGATCCAATCCACCATGTAGCCACTGATGGGGCAAGGCTGGGAAGAAAATCACATGGGTGACAACCCTCATGATGTGGATCCAAAGTAATGCTGATTTATCCATGCACATGGAAGGGAGGGTGGTATCAGGCAGGAACTGCGAAGCAAGGCTCCCACAGAGTTAAGCCTGCTCAGTCTCAAATCAGAACCCCACCATTTTCCTTTGCTCCAGATGGCAGCAGAAAGCCGCCCATAGCACTGAGAATGTTGCTGGTCCCAGACGGGAATGGCTCTGCAGGAATGCTGGCAAGGGCTGCCTGCCCACCTTGTCCTGCCCCTGGGTAGCCGGGCTACCACAGACTCGTGGTGAGGCTCAGAAAAATAAACTCTAAATCTGTAACCACTGGGACTGGCTGACTCAGGAAAGCACCAGGAGATGAGAGATTAGACACGCCATTAGCAAGAGTCCTGCTCTTTGCAGCTGCCTACAAACCCCAGTGCTTCAAGCCTAAAGCACCTCGATTTGCAGGCAGGTGATAAGCTCAGTGCTCCATAAATCTGCAAAAGAACATTGCTGAGACCGTGCCCCTTGGCATCATTACATAGCAGAAGGAATCATTGCAGCCCCCTCTGCTTTGTTATCCCACACTTCCACCAAGAATCCTTCCTGCACAGTTCCTGTGTATGGGCTGCACAGAAAATTAATTCTTCAAATATCTGTTGCCTTCTCCCTGTGCAAATACCAGGCTGTTGATTGACCAGGGAAGGATACAAATATTTACAGACAAGGTGAGGGTGGGAACTCTGCCACACATTGTGCTTGTGGCTGCAGCTGGGCAGCAAACAGAGCTGTCAGAGCACCTGTGGTCTGTGCCTGCTGCACAGACAGACCTGGGCAAACCCCAAAGTCAGCAAAAAATATTCTTTTCTTGGATTGATTTCAGAGGATTTGGTTTAAAGCTGGGATGGTGATCCAAATACAGCTGAAGTGGGAAAACAATCTGATTAACATGCCAAACAATGACAGGCCCCAGAGATACACAAGGCTCTCCAGCACAGGAAGCACACCACAACACCCCACGAGGCATTGCAGCCACAAAGAGCCGGCTGCCCAGCAGGAAAGGCAGGCACCATTGCAAGAAAGATGAGCAGCCACAGGAATCCCACCACCACCTTCCAACAAATGCCCCAAAAGACCCTCCTTTAGTTCAGTCTTTTTCTTGTCCAGGTAGTCTTGAGTTTGAATATTCCCCTGTCCTCACACAGATCAGCTGGGACAAACCAGCCTCCCACTGGATCAAAGTGAAGAGGAGGCAGATTCTGGATTGGCTGGGAGGAACCATGGACTGTTAGGATGGTACCTGGTGTGTCTTCAGCCCATGCCAGGGAGCTTCATTCTGCAGATATCCATGATTTGGGAGTCAGCATGGGTGAGACAGCACTTCTAGCAACAGCAGGGACATAGCTGGAGGTAATTTAGTAACACACAGACTTGGCCAGACCTGACCACAAAACACCCTTACATACCTTTAACTTTTCTATAGCAGTGTAGCCCCCTGCATGTTCCTTTCCCCATTTGGAGACCTAACTACAAGCACCCTGGGGTGGGTGGAATCTCTCTCATTCCAGTTTTTGCAAGGACATTTATGGATTCCTCTTAGATCTGACCTTTGCAGCCATTTAAGGCCATTTTCCTGGGGTTTCTCCTTTTCCTGAGGCTGGAAAGCAAGTTGCACTTGCCAGGGAAGCACAGCCTGCTTTTGATGCTTATCAGGGAGAATTTCACTCAGCCTTGCCTCAGTGGAAGAGCATATATTGCTCCCAAATTTACAACAGGACCCTGTAGTATGAAAACACACACATGAAGAAGCCCTCCTCCTGCCTGCTGTGGTGTCCTTGTCACAGGTCATTACTCTCCACTTTCTGCTGTTCATTCCCCAGCCTAGAAGAAGTGCTACAAGAAGTACCTCACTGAAACATGCCAAGGTATTTTTCCAATCCCTGTCCTGACTGGCTCCAGGAAATCAGCCCAGATATTGCTTTCATGTATCAGATTTCTGGGCTCCATCATTCACAGCAAAAGCACCCATATGGCAGGAACACATCCTGCATAGCCCAGCCAGGAGGCCTAATGGAGTGGCCAGGCAGGGATACAAGGAATGGTGGAGCCCATAGGGAGGTTCAAGGCAGAACAAAGGTCTTCTTTACCCTCTCCTTCCAGCAGGCAAACAGCTTGTCCTCCATCTGGGAATCGAGTGGCTGGCCCATGGACACTCCTCATCAGCAAACACAGCCATGGATGTGGAGGGATACACCGCTCTGTGCTTGGATGAGTACACTGAAGACACATTATTCCTGCAGCCTTGGTTTATTCTAGCATTGTGGGTGACACTGTCTCTCCCCTCCATTATCCCTCTTCAATCAGCACTTGTTCACTGTAGCATTACAACTTCCTTTTAAGCACTCCTACACTTCCAAGCTAAGGGGATGGACCCATTTTCTCTGCTTCAGCTCCATCTCTTTGGAACAAAGAGCCCCAAAGGTTCAGAGGGCTCAGGAAGCATCTGCTCCTGGGATGATCACTTAGAGCTGGGATTGGGACTCCTGTACATGAGATGTTGCACAAACACTACCTAAGGCCCTGTCTCGAGCAACTTTGCAGCTGAGAATGCTCTGTAAAGCCAGTGTACTCATGATGTATCCATGCTCTCCAGTGCAGCCAGGGTGATATTATAGGGGCAGAAAATGCCTCTTTCATAGAGCTCAGCAGGATTTGACCTGCTCCCAAACCCACTGTGCAGCCCATCAATTGACTCACTGACTGATTCTCCATGGCATGCCATGGGCAAAGCAGCTCCAACATGTGTCCATCCAACACAGCATCTTCCTCACCTTCTTGGGAGAGCAAGTGAAACCATCTCTGACCACTGAAAGGTCACAAAGAGTGCTGCTGGGGAGTGCTGGAGCTGGGGGGTACTGCCACACCTCTGGCCAAATTAGTGAGTAATCAGCACCCCACCATGCTGGCTCTCCCTTTGCAACTCCCTGGGGGACAGACACCTCCCCATCTCTCCCCTGCCTGCTTTGTCAGGCCTTTGCAGAGCTGCAGGACAGCCCCTTAAATAAGGATTGTGTAATTTCAGGCCAGAACTCAGTCACTCACCCAGAAAACAAGTCTTCTTCCAGGGCTGCCTTATCGTGTGGCTTTGGTAGGCACAGGATATGCACACATTGGCATAGACAGGCAGGCAGAGGACAGGAGGTACACTCAGAGCTCCCATTTCCTTCTCTCTGTTGCGTTTTTAAAATAAATGGTCCCTTTTTATACCTCCAGTAGCATCCCCAGAAGTGCTCTCCCTGTCCAGCCCACAGAAGATCCCAGATCCATTGTTCCAGGAATAATGAATGGATCTGGGGCTATCTGCTGAGTCTGCTCCCCCAGCCACACTTACAGGCCCCTTCTTTTCTTATCTGCACCACCCCCTCTGGAGCAGGTTACTGAACACCAAGCAGGAATATTCAACAGCACAATGCCAACGTGCAATAACACGATTCCTACATCCTTCCTGCTGTGGCTGAAGTTGCAGAAGGAAAGAGGGCAGGAAGTTATCACCACCTCCATCTTTCCCCAAAGTAATCTCTCACCAGCCATCAGTTAGCAGTGTCCTCCTGGTGTCCTTGCTCCTTTTTTAGCTGCTCAGTAACCAGAGCCAGGCAGTTTATTTGCAAAGATTTCCCTATGAAGACACAGGGATGTCTGTCTCCCACAGGGAACTCCCTGTGTGCATTGTGCCTCTCCCTGCTTGTATGCACCAAGGAAGCTGTGGCAGTTTAATCCTTGTGTCCCCACACACCACATGGCTTTTATGATTAACCAGTTTCTGTAGACCAAATCATCCTGCCTGAGGAAAGCTTTTCAGTCAAACGTCATGTTTTTCCCTCCAGAGCACATCCTCTGGCCTGCCATTTCACTCAAGCACACAAATACTATGTGCACAGTCCCAAGGAGAGCAAATAAATTGTTCATTTTCCCCTCTTCTACTCTAGTGAAGGCCGAGCCATGCACAGCACCCAGGTGCCACATGACACTTTGTGCTTGGTTGTTTACAGCCCTAAGGATTTTCTACGTCATCCTCTCCAGAGCCTCTTGAAGTGTCTGACCTAAGGAGATGGTGTGTATATCCAAAAAGCAAAAGACGGGCACACAACCACCAAGCATTGGTTCCATCAACATTGCCTCCTGCCTTTCTCCTGTAGAACACCAAGCTTTTGATGTCATTTTTGCCAATCTGTGCTACAAAGGAAAAAGATTCTGTCATGAGGTCTAATGCAAGTGATTTGTTTACCCCCGAGCAAGTTCTTTAGCCCCTTCTTTTAACAAAAGGATGTCCTGGTCCTCTGGGAAATTAAAAGAACACAGTTTCCAGAATGGTTGTCATTGACAACCAAATTGAAGATGAGCAAGACCATCTGTGTTTTCATTTATTGCCTTTTATTCCCCTTGCATGCACCTAAGGGACGGGCAGGGGATTTCTTTTCCATGAGGTCTTGTTGACATCAGTGAGTGGTTTCAGTGTCACCTCCCACTTTTATAGGCCAAAGGACTAGAAACACTCTGAGAATTAGGTGCCCTAAAGAAACCCAGCCAGGCCCTACATCAATGGGCCAAATGGTGCCACTCCAGCCCCAGAATGCTGTGCCCAGGGTTAAGTAGGCATTCTGCAACAGATGGACATGAAGCTTAAAAAGCCCAGCCTTACGTCAGGGAAGAGGAACCCCATCCCAGCAAGGTGAAGACACCTAAAACACACAGGATTCCCAGCTATTGAAGGGAAAATAAAGCAGCACAGAGTGTGGGACTTGACTTGTGCAAATATACTTAGGGAGGGTGGTAGTAGAAAAGAGGAGGTGGCCCTTTGTGGTCAGTCATAAAAGGAAGACATGGATCACAAGGTGACCTCATGTTGACTCCAGACAGACGTCACAACCTGCCTTTTTGCAGGGCTGGGCAAACACAGCAGGGAGCCCTGCTGGTGTAAATCCGTCTTGCGTTGACTTGAGTCAACACAGCCGTGCCAGCTGATGTCAAAAGACTCTCTCCCAAAGTGAGAAGAAGCAGAGCAAGAGGGTTGTTTGAACATTCTGCACTGCATCAAAGCTGGGCTGTGGCAAGGCTGGGAACAGCTGCAAGGGAAATCCTGGAGCAACCTCAGGAAGGATACAGGAGTTCTGGGATTTTTACACCATTCCCATCACAGTGGGTGCCAAAGGTACCTTAAATTCACCCACAATGTCTCTATGAACAATCCCAAGAGGGATCCCCAGAGACCTTGCTGAAAATTTAACATATCATGTTGAAAACAGTAACCAGCGAACAATGAGAAGCTGATGAGCACAGCTCCCTTTCCTCTCCAGCCAGAACACCTCCCAGAATACCACAGTCTACTTGCAGGAATATCCTCTGGAGCCTTGAAACAAGTCCAGTTTCATGAGCATCAGCTCAAAAACTTGACCCAGAAAACACTGCCAAGCAAAGACTAAAGCTCACCAAGTCAGACATGGCCTTCTCTTGTTCTGTTCCAAACACACCTTGGGGTTGCAATGGTGTGGACAGCAGTGGGACAGAACCAGACCTGAACTACGTAACTGACAAACACGTCTCTGGAAGAAGGGAAATTCCTGATCCAGTAGTGATCAGGATCTACAGGTGATCAATAATCACTGCTGTACCTCAGTGGTAACCTGCTTATCTGGCCTCTGAAGTAGTCCTAGGCAAGAATGACAATCCTGGTGACAGGTGAGGCATCACAGACTTTATACAGCTTGATGATGTTAATTAACAGTGATGGCTTGACAAAGTTAGCCCACCACAGGCTTGTTCAGTCTCAGTTCCTGAGGGAACTGGACCCTCCCACAGAGCCTGCAGTAGAAAGGTGGCACCAACATGTCCTGAAAGATCTGTCTCAAGTCTTACCTCTCACCCATATCAAAAAGACAAGCCAGCTCTAAACATCTGGGTATTTGCAGGAACAGATGGCAAGCTGCTCAATCTGCACACGTGGCCCAGACTGGTGTTCCCATCTCCAGCAGCAGCAGCCAGGATATGTTAAAGATTCCAGGTAGAGAACACAGAACCAGCACAGCACAGAGGCCTGCAGCTCCAAGAGCTCCGAGGCAAGAAAAGGCAGAGACAGAAGGTAGAAGGAAACAGGAACGAGAGGAGCTGCAGAGTTAAATGGAGAGGCATACACTAAAAGTTTGCTAAGTATCTTACTTCCAAGTGAAAATCCCTCCTGCTTCTCACATTAATCAGGGCACTTAAAACTAGTCTTAACCAGCTGCTCCTATTTCCTTTGCCCAGCTCTTCTTAAATGCACAAGCAGCCCACTAAGAGCAAATATGTGCAAAGATTTGCAGATAAAAACAGAGACCTTTGGAAAACACTCTGTAGAAGCAAGCACCCCTCTCCCAGCACAGAGGCAGCTGTGCTTTACAGTAGGACAGTTTCCAATGTTTTCTTTCTCTGTGCAGACGAGGGATTTCCTGTCCTCCATGGCAACCACTTTGCATTTGCTGAAGGAGGCTGTGCCAATAATCTCCAGGGCAGAATGAAAAATTTTAAAGTGGCACTGCCTGTTAGCTCCTGGCTTTAACTTGCTCATGGTTTCCATACCCATGGTTCCAGTCTATTTTTCTACCCTCCTTAAAAGTTTTGCCAGTGGGAGCAAATCTCCAGTGCTGCACTGCCCATGCAGAGGGAGTTTCTCAAGTACTGATGACACAAATCTTTCTGAAGAAGTCACCAACCACCAGCACTTCCCAACAAGAGCTGTCTGTGCACGTTCCACAGGACAAGGTTTTTGCTTTTTCCAACAAAGCACAGCTCTCAGTTTGAAGACAGTCTCTGTCATGAAGACAGCCCTGGACTTAGATGGGCCAGGTCTTCCTGTTACGGCTTTAGAAGTAATCTTGCCACTCTTTCCTGAAACAAAAGCACTCACTGGACCAGTGCTGGTCCAACAGTTCCAAAACACAGTTGAGCCAAACTAAGTCTCCCCAGCAAGATGTCCATCTCCATCCTCTCTGAGCTGCCCTTGCATAAGTCTGCGTGCTTCTCAGCTCCAGGGACACAGATTCAGTGCAGTGACTTGGCAAAAAGCCTTTGTTTTGTTTTGGCCCATCTCACTGCTATTTTAGCGAGTTACATCAGCTTGGCCTGAGGCCACACGAACATCAGGACCAGCCCAACGAATGCAATAAAAACAAAATAGGCAGGGAAGTGAGGCCATCCCCTTTCAGTGACAGCAGTTCATGATGAAACTACATCCATTGCTGTCTCAAGTTTTACTGTACTAGAACATCTCTCATTAACTTTTTATGCTTAAAGAGGTTTTGTTTAGCAAGGCCTTCAAGGAGGAGCAGTGCTACAGTCCACTGCTCTCTAGCTTTGAGTGCTGACAAGAAGCCAAAGCATCAACACAGGAGCTCTCACAATGCATTTCTACCTACTCAAGACCCCAGCAGCCTCTCTTGCAGAAAGTGACCTTGCAGTTCTACTGCCAAGTAAAACAGACTCACAGAAGAGAGCATCAAAAGTCACTTAAGCTGACTGAAATGTTTCACTGCATTGGAGCAGAGGCGGAACAGTTGCCACATCTGCATAGAAGAGCAGCAAATCATAGCCAAGGGACAGCCAAACTCAAAATCACCAGCACTCATTTGAGTGCTTCCAAGAGCAGCTGATCAAGATAGCAGGAGCCCTGCAGTGGAATTTCAGATTCAAGTTAGTTTCCTGAATCTGAAAAAAGCTCCCCATGGAACCACAGGAAAGTCTCCTTTTCCACATACCACCTGGATTCCCTGTCATGTAAAACAGGCACCATTTCTGCTGCTCTGTTTAAGTTACACAGCACTCCTAGCAGGGATTATTTTTAGCATGCAAGCATAAAATCAGAGCTGGACTCTGAGCTCAGCTGGCCTTCTCATTGGCTTTGTAATATTAAAAGCAAACAAAAAGCAAAGCTGAGCCCACACCAGAGCTTTGCCACCAGGAAGCATTTTGACAGTAGATGCAATACAATTTTTGGTAAACGGTGAGCTGCAGACCCAAAGCTGCAGCCAGCCAACAGTCAGAAGGATTACATGAATCACCAGTGCCTGCACTCATTCACTGGTGAGTGATCTGCCAATGGGCCGACTTCAAACCCATTTCATATATTCCACTGTCACCAAGCAATGATGCAGGTGTTTAGGAGGACAAACGGAAATTACTCTTAACTGTGCTCTCAAGCATAGCAGCAAGTGCTGGGAGAACAGGGAAGAACTGAAAACTCCATCTAAGAACAGAAATTCTGCAGAGCTCTCTGCTTCACAGAATAAACAAGCAGCTTCTCCCAATCTGTTGAAAGAGATGGCAAGTCAGAAACTTAATACCTGCTGAGAAACCTTCCCAAGTCCATGTTTTGAGAAATTCACATTTGCTATCGTAAGTGCAGCACAAGGCAGAGTCTCAGATCAGAGCTCCCCTACAGAGTGTGCAATCCAGAAGAAAAAAGATGGAATAGAGAAAAGCAGGATAAATTGGGATACAGAGCATAAATAGTACATGCCTACAGCACTTCCAGGCTTTATGTACCCCAAAGGCACACAAAATGTTCTGTGTTTTGTTTCCCAGTCTCAGCATCAGTGATGTGCCTTCCTAGAATCATGACTACTTGCATACGTCAGGGCAAACCAGTTCTTTCCTGAAGTACATTTGATCCTTAATCATTTCCTTTCTATGGCTACAAACCCATTTGCACAGCCTTGTATAAGAGGACACGTGTTTGAGCCTCTCTTATGGGACCAGCTTGGTTCCCATCAGCAGCTTTTCTACAGCTGGATATTTAACACACCTTACTAAACTTGACCAAAAAGTAGATTTTCCTCTGCCCTCGTTCAAACAGGGGGAGAAGCACTGACTTCTGCAGCATATGGCTTTTAACAGCAGTTACCATCACAGTGATAAGGTCTGTGCCTGCTCTCAAAAGCCAATTTTTAGCTCATAAACTAGAGGAACAAGCTTGTAAAGTTAACCTCCTTTACAGATGGGATCAGTAAATATACATTAGTCAATCCTTGTTTGGGACATCTATGAGACTCTGCTCTCATTCCCAACCAGCCTTTTAAATTAACTCTCAGCAATATTTCTAAAAAATTAATTACCATATTGATGATAACCTGCCTTATCACACTGATTTGCCCAAGCTGATCTGCATTCTACTAAGGCTTTTTTCAAGGCCCTGCTATTAGAAAAGTTAGATCTAGTGATATTCCATGCCTTAAAGGAATATTTCTGTCCTTTCTTATGAGCAGGGTGCCTATATACACAGCTAATTTCTCTTATGTATCAACATCTGTACAGCTACCAGGTAAGAAACTGGGGGATGCAGCAGACTTTTCAGGACTTCATCTCAACTCAGCCTGAGGGGAGACATGGGAGCAGGCAACCAGTGGCTGTTGCAGCCTGCCACCCACTGGCCTCGAGAAGTGTTAGTCGTGCTGGGGCTTATTTTCCAAGTCACCACGCTGAAGCCGACTGCAATGCACTCTGCTGGCAGCAGCTGACACACAGCAGCTTCTTCCAGAGCAACAGTGGCCTTGGCAGAAACTGCTTCACAACTTTATGGCAGTTATTGTAAATTAAATGTAACAATAACTGCAACATCAGTATAAAGGCATAATTACAGCAGTCTAAAGTGTTTAATTTACTTTTAATCTGTTCACATTAATATCTTTACTTGGATTAAGGTATGTCAAGAATTTAGAGTGCCAACCACACAAGAATGAAGATCTTGTGGAAAAGCTCCAAAAGCGTATTTGAAAAAGAAAAAGGGTCTCTCACTTAGCTTCAAACACTGCTACTGGCAGTGAATGAAACCCATCATAGTCTGGGCCACTTCTGGAATTGGGACAAAGTGTTGCTTACCAATGGCCAAAAGAACTGCACCCTTTCTCTGGAGAAAGTAAGAAGAGCCTTTGAGCCAGGTTGAACTAGTTTAAGATAAAGAGTATGTTTTTTTTTAGGAAAAAACAAAGCTTTGCCAGCATAAACCATGCAGTTTGGGACCACTAATGGCCCCAGGACAAGTGCTAGAAGCTTATCTGACATCTGTCATAGGAAGCACCACTGTCATCTCTCACCTCTATAGAGGTCACATATGCACAAACAATGTGCTTATAACCAAACAACCTCAGGTTGAAACTATTCCTGCCAAACAAAGGAAAAAGGAGTTCACACATTCTTCAGCTACTCTGCTGCAGGATGGTGTGGCTGGCACAAGCTGCTCAGTTTACATGAAATATCAAGAAGAAAAAGCAGTAGGTCACAGGAAAATAAACCCTTAGAAACTGTCACTGAGCTGCCCATTCTGAGCTTCTCTGGTTGAAGCTGCTTCAAGGCAGCTCTGGGCAGTTTGCCCAGAGCACAGCCAGAGAGCCCACTTTGAGCATGATTAGAAGTTTAGTCACATGAAATTAAGCAAGGCTGAGACACTCTCATCTCATCCAAAAGCTGCCTTTAGGAGGGTCTGACTCACTGACCTATATCCATATATGCCAACTGATAATAAACTGTTCAACGATAGCCCTGGGGTTTATGGGCTGAGCCACCTCAGCTATGGCAATGCGACCTCAGCTGTTTCAAGAGGTTTATACTTCACAGAAAACTGTCCAGGCCTATGCTTCCAGAAGCCCTGAAGATTTAAACAGTCTCTTGCTGCTAGTAGACGTGTACAATTACTTTCCAATGCTGTACGTGCAGCATAGTGGGGAAGTAAAAGTTGCAGACAGCCACTCAAACAGCAATGTGACTTGAAGTCCACACATTTCAGTTCAAAACCCATTCCAAGAACAATCCTCTTGAGTCAAATATTTCTCTCTAGTGCTCTGAAGAGCTCCAGGTGATGAGCAATTTGTGATAGCTCTGTGTCTGAAGCCTCTTTTATCACTTTACATACCACAAAAATTCTTGCCATACAACAGCTTGTTGTGTCAGACATCTTTATTTGCTGTGTTGCCCAAGTGTACAAATAGTGAATGTAGTTATAGAAATTCAAAATATATTGTAGTAGAAATCTGTCTGGGAAGTGGAATGCTAAGATATTCACTTTATAAAATTATTACCCTTAAGTCACTCTCACTTAGCAAGTTTTAAATATATCAGGGCCATGAAGAGACAGATTATGATCCTGCAAAAAAGGAGTTCTCAGTAAACTTTTTCTGCTAGATGAAGTCAGTCAACAGCAAATTAATTTCTTACATTTGACTCATTTTGAGTTATCAGCCAACAGGATGTTAGCTACATCCAGACAATTCATACACAATTCAGCTCCCATTTATACCAATAAAGTCAATGCATCATTACCATCATACTTAAGTATTAGTGAAACAATCTCAGTGACAATATTTATTTTAAGCTAATGAAATCAAGCCAATAAGTTGCCCCTGCCTATTGAGTGCAATTGATGCTTTTGTCACATTTTCAGAGTAAGACTCCTCAGTTCTTGAACAAGTCAATACAGCTCTGCAGGAGAGACACATTGCTCTGCAAAGGAAGAGAATTAGTTTCAGATGAGGATGACTGATAGCTCAAATCCTGCCTTTCACAATGAAGTAGCTTCCCAAATTGTGGGTCTGTCAAGGATCTTGATGCTAAAGATCTCCTACTGCAAAGATAAGCATTCAAGTAGTAAAGAACCAAAACCAGATCACACATTGTGCAATCTGCCTCCTCCTGCAGGCCTGCAACCATGACTCTGTGGTAAGGAGAGAGGCAAGAGCCAATAGGAAGCTTTTAAAGTGAGCCAAACTGAGCAGTGCTGTCAAGGCCTTTATGTCACATTTCAGTTCAACACTGAAGCAGCTACCTATGGTAAAGCCCAGTACTCTCAGAGAGTGGTACATTAGACTTTCCTTCTTCAAAGGATGCTGAGGATGCACAGTTACTGATTGTTCTCTACGCTAAGTAAACAGACACTTCAAGCCTGCCTAGCAAAGCTTGGTAGAGACTGCTGTAAAGCCAGTGTCCCCTCCACTGACAAGCCAAATGACAAGGATTGACAGCTTGATCACAAGCTGCAGGATGTGCTTCTATCCCAGCACTCGGGAGCTCTGGAAGCAGCAGATGCCTCTAGACACAGTAGGGGTCAAACCCCCACAGATGAGGCTGCCTGATGGGAAGTCAGATGAACCCAGCAAATCCGCTCAGTTACCCAATAGTCACTTCTCTCAACCCATGCCTGTTAAATTCCAAAGAGAACATACCTTCGCATGTTTTATTTCCAGTTCTGCCATTTCAATTAAGTTTTTGCGGAATGCTACTATTCTCTTCTGTTTGAAGCTCATCAGTTCTGTAGAGAACGAAAAAAACAAAGGTAAGAGAGATATACAAAGTGTGACAAGTTTCAGTAATGTCCCTTATGTTTCAGGAGCTCTGTTGTGCAGCTCAGATTACAGTATTTGATCAAAAAAAGGTTCAAGAATTAGTAATGCCGTTTTTAGACACAGATGCAGTCATCACAGGACACACAGACAGCTTAAGACAGAAAAGCTTTGTAGGAAGACAGCTGGAATAAACCAGAAATAAGCCACACAAGCTCTGTGAGAACCCAGAACACATAAAAGCCACAAAAAAGAGTATCCTTCAGATATACTGAAGGAACAGCATGTATACCATGAAAGTGCATTTCCCCTGCTTTATATTGTCTAAATAGATATATATATATATACATACACACACACACACGTGTATACTCTTAAGAATCGGTGTTTGAAACTCTATATAAGGCACTCAGCTGTACTGGGACCCAGCAAAAGCCTGTTTGCATAGTTCTGACTGAGATAATTAGTTACTTTCCAGTAGTTACATTCACACGGAGGCTGAGTTCAGCCCAGAAAGCAAACACTAGGGGCTTATAAAAAAGGTTGATGTAGTACTGCACTGCTCTGCTACAGAGAATTGTTTTTAAAAATGTTTAGCTGCATTAGTTTTACTGCATCTATCTACTGTCCTTGGGATGTCCAGACTATTTGTCCAGGAGCCCTCGGAAACTGAAGGTCAGATGGAGACCTCGACTGCATTAAGCTCTCCTTTAAGCATCAGTACAACAAAGCCTGTTTTACCTTGTTTTGCAGATTCTGAAATCTTTTCAAACTTCTGACAGCAATCCTGTTGATGTGCCTCAGCCAGCCTGACATCCTTGCTCTTTAGCCTGGCTTTGTCTAGAGCTTTGTTCGAGTTCTCATAGTCAACAAGAGCCCTGGTTCGTCTGTACAGAAGATCCTGAGTAGACAGAAATAGCACACCAGAGCCTTAGCAAGACTACTTCCCAAACTGAGGTTACAACCAACTTAGCAGCAGGAGGTTTCACTTCTTTCAGAACCAAATTCTGCTTTTTCCAACAAGCTATTACAGCCTGCTCTTGGCAGCCTTTCACAATGCAGCACTACATTTCCAGGATAGCCAGTTATGCCTTAGTGAAGGAATTCTACAGACTACTATAGGCATAGTTTCTTCCCTTAAAGAAGTTTATCCTGCTGTAAGGTGGATCTCTCCACTAAGAATGAAAAGCACTTTCTGAATTCTCTCAGCCTGCTTCCAGCAGCCATTTAATTTGTTGGAGATCTGACAGTTTGGCTGAAGCACTCCACTAACCTAGACAGGAGAAGTAGTACAAGTCTCTGAGCCAAATCCCTTCCCAATGCAGCAGGAGTATAGCTGTGCTGTCTAAACAGCAGCACACCCCACTGAGGCAGGCTGCAGGGGATGTTCTGGGGTACCTGACATTATGGTTAGAGATACTAAATGAAGAGGCCCTGTAGGTTGCACCTAGATACCTCGTTGCAGCATAATCATTCCTAGTCAAATCAAGTTTTCATTAGGAAAGAGTTGCCAGCAATGCTTTTGCACTCACATCAATCTACTAAAGCCCTCTTGGAAGTTCAGACTCCAATAACCTTCACGAATTACCACATATTTGTGCTAAGGTACGCTAAAAAACCTGAAGTCAATCCCAACTACTAATTAGTCATTACTGATTTTATTGGCAAGCCCATGAGTACTCAGACAGGAAACAAACTGCTGCAGACTTAAATTCAGTTTGCTCTAACTTACAGAAATTTAAAGAGTTCTTCCACTTTACATGCCAAAGAAAAATTGGTCCAAGGTCTTCTGTAAGTGGCTGGGCTCCAGCTAGCTAATATTTAGCTTCTATATTCTGCTGTGGTTTAGGAGTCTCAGGTTTCTTAGGCAAAACAAGGGTCCACTTTCCTGTCTTCTTAAAGCACAAAGAATGAGTGAGTCATGCTGCCCATAACAAAACTAAGCTTCAAAAAGAAAACTGTTCTCACCTTAGCAGCTTCTATATTGAGCATGTAGTATCTCAACAGTTCAGAAAGTTTTAAGTCTTCATCAGATGAAACTCTACTCTCTACCTTCTGCAGACAGGAAAAAAACACAAGTTAGTTGGTGTGTAACAGAACAGCAACATGCAGAGTCAGAGATTCTTTTCCCCCCCGCCCCCCGCACCGCACCTGCCCCCAGCAAAGCTTCTCTTACCCTGAGTTTCTCAAAGAGCTCTGCAACTTTCAACAAGTACCTAGTGAGGAAAAAAATGCGTAAATAAGTTTGAGATACTTCTTAGTCTTATAAATGCCAGGAACAATTGGCAAGAAACCAGAAAGCTGAAGGCTGGAGTTTCCTCTTATACACAGGTTCAAACAAGGGCTCGAAAAAAACTCATTTAGGCAAAGACCTAGACGAAAGGTTCAATATGCTGGATTCCAGCTTACCAGAGTGGTTCAGCTGAGCAGCTCAACACCATTTAGTGTAACAATGCTGATCTCCAGAGCATAAAGGTCTTGTGGAGAATTTCCCTGCTGCTATCCAAGAGGGATGAGCTGACTTGTTTATTCAGCTATACACTCTATTTTAACAAGGTCTTGGTAAATTGATAGCAAAGTCAAAAGGTGGAAGAAGTCACCTCAAAAAAGGTGACTGGAGTTACCTTTAACTGGGTAACTGATAACTTGGTTCCCCCAGTTTAAAAATCCCCTACTATTCTGGGAAGTGCAAAGGTCCAGAAGATAGTGCACACATAATGTAAGCTGACCTAGTGCAGTTTTATGTAACAGCACATTAGAACACACACACATAAACCCTTTCTTCAGGGGCCTCTAGCAGTTTGTGACCTGAAGAGAATCAAGGAGAACTCTGTTTAGAAGGAGTTTGATGACCAGCACAAGTAACCTCTAGGCCACAACTGGCAAGTGATCAACTGATCAACTAGTTCAGAGTTAGGTGCAATTGATAATATTAGGTCTGCCACAGCCGGAATGCCAGAAAAAAAAAAAAACAAAAACGTTTTAATGCCACTTGATTGCAATTCAAAAACTCAAACCACCTATGACTCAATCCTCTGGATTTCACAGAAGAAATTTGGTATTCCCAGACTCAGGATACGTTTACAAACAGTTAGAACTGCTTACTTTTTGATAACTGTAGGCTCTTCTAATGCCAGGCTGTTCAAACAAGCTGAAGTATAAATATAGTCATCTGCAACATCTGCAAGAACAAGACAAGGTTTTCAGGCTGAAATCATCCAAACTGCATGATCTCTCGAAAGGGCTTTGAAAAGATTCACTTTTATGAGATCTTGTCATCTTATCTGCTTTTGCACATGCATCCTTTATTCTGTTGTAGTAGTTCACAAGAAAAGTCTTCTCTTGTTCAAAAAAATCTTCTACTTCCTGAAAAAGAATATGACCTGTTAAGTCAGTAATTGCAGAATACAAGCTCTTCCCTATTTTAGGAAGGGCTAAAGAAACAACCATAGGCTGGGCCTGAGCTTGAGGCCCATCAATCCCTATGGAAAAACTGTGCAAGACAAGATGTGAGCCAAGGGTTTGACATCCCAAGCCACTTGGCAAACTTCTTCCTCACTGTGCAGTGAACATGAAGTTGACAGTCAAATACTGATGCAGGCTGTCTGCAGCAGCCAGTAAGCTGGTATGGGACAGCCCTTAGGATTCTCAATTGCTGGAATTCTATTTCCTAGGCCTGCTGCAACACTGTAGCTAAGGACTAAGCAGTTTACAAGCTTGTTTCTCATCTACACCAAACATGATACATGTTGTAATGTTTCAGACACTGTACATAGAACAACAAGCTTATTGGGAAGTGCTGCCATGGCAACTCAACACAAAAACTGGAGCAAGACCAGTTACAGGAGTCTTTGGTATTTGATCTTGTCTAGTATAAGCAGAAACCCAGAAATCATGTCTGTTCAGAGCTCCAAAATAGACAAAAACTCCAAGCACATTTCCTGAAGGTGTAATTCCTTCCTCTCCACCAGAATCAGGTATTAAGGCAGGTCTTCTGCATCCAGAAATTTTAATTATACACTGAAATTGAACAGCTTAAAGCTACAATGTCTTATTTCCATAGAAATCAGAATTAATAGAGGCTACCCTTCCCTCTCAACTGGGAGGGAAGTAACAAGGCAGGTTAATGTCAGCAGCTGAGCCTCATTCACAGCTAACCCGAAGCAGACAGGAGTAACTTCCCTGGAGCAGGAAGTAAGAAACAACCAAGACGAGGGTAAGAGACAAAGCAACAACCTTACCTTGACTCCAGAGAAGAGAACCTCATCAGCACTCTTTACTACACTTTTTATAAAGCCACCAAACATCTCTTTAGTGTTTTTCCTCCGAACACTCAGCTGAAATACAGAGGCCAAAGCAGCTTTAAAGTTATACTCCTGGAGGGTGGGGGGAAATAACTGTTTTGACACTTGAAATGCAGTAACATCCTTTACACTCAGCATATGTCAGAGCTGGTTGATTTCCAAGCCCTCCCTAATACCCATATAAAAATGTAACATGTAACACATGGCTTGGCTACAAGTAGTCCTACTGTTCTGTGCCATGAATTTTTCCAATTCCAATAAACAGCTCGGCTTCTCCTTGCATCTCTTGGATCAGCATCTACCACTCAAAATTAGATGTGACAAAATAAATGCAAGAGTGACTTTAATAAACCTCCATTCCTCCATCTTAGGATCATGCAACACAGCACAGGTACACCTGACCCATACATGTTCCCAAGATAAAGACATACAAAGGTGGCTTCCTAACCAACTTGACAAGGATTTAGAAAGAATGTGAGATTTATAACAGAGAAAGGTCTAAAGGTCAGGCTTTCATCCTTCAGTCACCTCACAGAAACACCTGCAATATCTACTTGCCGATGCTGCACAAAGATCCACAGAACATTCTGAATATGTCTGGCAAAAACAACATCACTCCTAACAGTCTGCCTTGCTTGGATAGGGAAACAAGGAAAAAGGTCTCACATCCTGGTCATATTCCAGGAAAACATGGAAATTGCGATCTTTGCTGAGCACAGGATGAGAAGCAATCCGTTGCAGGAAGATCTCATGTGACGAGACAGTCTTCTTGAAGACAGCAAGGTATTCACTGCAAGGAAACAACAGACTGAGATCCTCTTTGTACTACCTTCTTCAATATACAAATAACTGCTGTTAAGTTTATCCCATGAAAATATTCAACTGCAGACTTCTGAAATAGACAGCTCGCAATAGTGAAGCTACTTTTAATCTCTTTAGCTAGGAAATTTTAAAGCTGGAAAAGCTGGGCAACTCCCCAGCTCCAGGATTTTCAAGACACCCTTCAAAACAGTGACATTCAGGATCAGTTATCACCAAATGAATTGCTCTCCCAGGAGGCTTCTCTAAATGCAGCTTTTGGCAGTAGACTCATTTTACTTACGCTTCCAGCTCTTGCTTCATTTTGGCAAATTCTTCCTTTGTCATGGACACTTCTCCTTCCCCCAGCTTCTGCATCTTCTCTCTAGGACCATCAAAGTCAGGCTTTGAAGGTGCTGGAGGTATCTAGGCAGGGAATTGGTTAGTCATGGATATTAGCAAATAAAGTTTTCCAAGATTACTTCTAGCCTTCTCTAGAAGGAGGCTCTTTTGCCTGGACATAGGAAAGTGTGGTAAAGAGTGCATGATAAAGGAGTTCTAGAGGCACATTGACATCTAGATCCCTGGTTTGTGTTATCCCTGCCCCAGGGTGGAAACCAACCCAGTGAAACAGCTTCTGTAATCCACCCCATTGCAAATCACCTCCTAAAGAATCATGATAGGAAGGAAAGCCCATATTTAATAGATCATTCCAGTGCGCCATCTTCAGGCAGATATTAAAACTACCACAGAGTCAAGGACTCTTAGAGCATCTTTTGCTGCTCCAAGCTATATGGAAAGTTAACACAAATGCCGTACCACTCAAATTATTTAGGAATTAAGGCAACAGGAAGCATAGTGACCACCTAAGTCACAAAACACCAGTAACACTGGTAAAATATTCTTCATACCCTTATTAGTAGGCACTTTAGATTGCTACCGTTTTGCACTTAGGATTACATTCTTTAGGAAGTACTTACAATGAGTCCTGCATACTCTTCAGTTTCAGTGAGTGTATCATGTAGCCACAAAAAGTCTTCATGCTGTCTTGTAACTGAAAACTCAGGGCTTTGAAAAGCTGGCAGTGTAGTCTGGAAGAGAATATATAGAAGCCCTACTGTTTTGTAAATCAGTGCTTTTAGAAACAGTTCTGTCCATTTCCAAAGGAAGCTATTCTGCTTACTAAGAGCCTCACCCACTCCTTTTAGCTGAGCTGGCACTTATTCAACACCACCACTAAGAAGACTGTTAGAAAAAAAAGTGCTGCTGTAGAACAGCATTAATGCAGTTTGTTTTGTGACATTTCACAGTAGGTCACTTCCTACTCCCTCAGCCTTCTGGTGTCTAGGTAGGATTCCTTAGCAAAGCCAACCTAACCATCAGCTACTTGTCTCTGTTTAGAGTTCAAATCCTAGCAAATCTGAAGTTTCTGCATCACACATCCTCAGGCCACCTTCAAGTAGAAAATCTCCATCTAATTAGATTTTCTTCATTGCCGAGCCCATCTTTGCAGGCATGTGTACTGCAAATACATCTGTTACTTGCACATCCTCTTTTTGCCCATGACCTTACCTTAGTGTGCACAGTGAACTTCACTCTGTCTTTTTCACTTAGGGCATCAGGGATGTCAATTTGGAGGGAAGGATCAACATTCAGGTCTACAGATACAGACCTCAGCTGCAAGAGAATTCACAGAATAATCTTTGATCGAGCATCAAGAAGGTTTAGTGAAGCTGACTGATCATCAGCTGTGAGCAAGAACCACACTGCACTGCACCCCTGCCTTCAGGTACACACATATGACCAGAATTCCTTTCCCAGTGCTTCAAAGAGCCTTAAACTGAGCTGGCATCTTCCTCTGAGGGCTTATTTCTTCATTTATTCCAACAGCCTAGACCTAGAACATAATTTCAAGCATACTCAAACTTCAAAAGAGCAGTGAAATAGTCTTCTCAGTTAGAAGATCCTCCAGCTTACACATGAAAACTGTCTTCTAAGAGGCCCTCCCTTACTGCAGCCTAACAGATCGTTGCTATTTTCTGCATAAGGGAGAAACTAACAGAGATCAAGGTCACAACATAGGATATTTGCTGATGAGCAACCATCAGAGGCAGAAGGAATGCTGAGGTTATCCTTTGGAGATAATTCTGAAGGCCGTCTCAGAAAAGCAGGCTAGAGAACTGCACCAAGACTGCTATCTCACCACTCTGCAGCACAGACCACACCAGCCAGGAGCCTGCTCCTACCACTGCTGTGTACACTAAGTTTCAGCATCCAAGCCCACAGGCAAATGGTGCCAGGATCTGAGCAATTCTATCATATCACAGATGGTTAATGCTGCCTCAAGCCCCTGTAAAGTTGCCTAAGAACTGCTGATGGGCTGCCTGTTATAAGGTGACTTTGCTTCCAAAAGGCTCTTGAAGCTGCCTCCCCCTAGGCTGGCCATCTGCAGCCCAGATCTGGTATATGACAAGTCTCTGTGGCTGCCTGCAGAGGGCACAGGTGCCAGGACAGGGAGCATTTGCCCCTGCCACTACTCTCCCCTATGATCAGACTGTCTGTGCATAAGTGAGGGACACCCCAGCCACTGCACCCTCCATCCAGACTAAAAACATTTTTATCTGCTGCATCCTCACTGTTAGCTAGAATTAAAAGAACATAAGTAATAGATAGAACTTTTTAAGCCTTACAACTGTGGAACAACCTTGCATGCAGCACATTAAGCATCTCAGAAGTGAAGGACAGAAGACTTTTAGCCCCTCCTGGGCATTGCCTTGGCAGTGAGCACACCCGGAGAGCACGCCCTGGAGCACAGTTCCTAGCAGTCCCAGGCACCATTCACATCCCACAGGACGTGGTGGGACTCCAAACTCTACAGGGACTCCAACAGTGATCACTTCTATTTAGTCACCACTTAGGACAAACTATTATGTTCCCATACAGGCAGGCAACTCTGGTCCTTGCTAGGAAGGCACAGGCCAAACAGAGGTGCATAGTTCAGAGGTCACTGACACGGGTTTGGGCAGAAGCTGCTCCACTCAGGCACTGCAGGAAGGACAAGCCACCAATCAGGCAACAGTTTCACTGTGAGCATGGTTCATTGTCTGTTGCCAAATTAAAGGCAAGTTGGTTGGTGTTTCCCATTTCCCAGCCAGATAACACTACCAGCCAAAGCAGCAAGATGCAGATCCCAGTGTTTTACATCCTGCTTACTTCTGCTTGCTGTCCAAACAGGATCAGCAGTGCTAACAATATGAACTGCTGAGTCTAGAAAGTATGATAAACCAAAGGAAACTGTTTCCTCTCAGCTAAACTAAGGAAAGGATTACACAAATCAGACAGTGCTGAATTCGTGAGCTTTCTTACTAAGTCTTGTGGAGAAAGTAACCCATGATTAGATGCTGTCTAGGCCCCTCCATGCCTAGCAGTTGCCTACACAGAAGACAGATAAGCATGAACATAAAGTGGTCCTGCTTGGTCAGATTAATGCAGTTAACATGTCACAAGCATGTGTCTTCTCGCACCCTGCACAAACTGGAGCTATATGAAACCAAGGATTTTAAGACCCCTGGTCTGCTCCAGTCCTGTGAAGGTCACTGTGGGCTCCTAGCTCCAG
The DNA here is from genome assembly GCA_034336665.1 of Luscinia megarhynchos. Lineage (NCBI taxonomy): Eukaryota > Metazoa > Chordata > Aves > Passeriformes > Muscicapidae > Luscinia > Luscinia megarhynchos. The sequence goes on along the minus strand of CM067565.1, from coordinate 99,379,578 downwards.
GCCAGAGACCTTTAGGATTACAGAATCATGGCTCAGACTACAAAGGGGACATTCATGCTGTCTGACTTCAGAAGGAGGGAGTGTTTCTCGACAAAAAAGTGCTGGAGTAGTATTTGTCCCCTGAATGGGGGGAAGCAGGAAACCCCACTCCTCTCAGCACAGCTCTGTAAAGCACTAACTCAGTGACATCCACAGCAGATGTCTCACACCAACCCCTGACCCACACAAGCACCTGCTCTGCAGCACCAGCAGCTCTGCACATAAGACCTTTCGTGCCACCATCTCTCCTACACCATCCTACCAGCAGGAATAGGGTCACATGAAAGCTATGCAGAGTAAAGGAATTAAACATCCATCTCCAGGCCCCAGGCTTGTCCTTCTACCTCAGCAGGCATCCAACCCAAAGCTTTCCCAGGTCACTGTTCCATCTTAACTCTCTGGCAGCTCCTTCACATCCAGAGGCATTTCTCTGCTAGGACGTCACTGCTTCCTCCCTGGATTCCAAGCAGTTGGGCAAGAGAACTGAAGGCTCCCCATCCAGTTACCAGAAACCAGCCTGTCACTCCATACCCTCAAGGGATATAATCCAAGCTCAGCAACTGGGAAGGGATTATTCTTCACTTGTAGCAGATGCTCAAATAGGTAGAGAGGATACACAGAATGGAAACAGCTGGGCTGGGCTGAAAACTGAAACACTCACCCGAAGCCAGCACAGTACTCTCATTTCTCTTTCCCAGAAGCAGCCTCTGGCTTGCAATGACTCCAGAAACTGTTACACCCTCTCTGACACCTCCCACTTCTAAACTCAGGACTCGTTAGAAACTTGTTTCTGGATTCCTGGGGTTTCTTGAGGATTCAAGGAAAACTACTCCCTACTCAGTACAGATACTGTCCACCTGTCGAACTGGCAAATCAGAAACAAAGCAGAGCCCTTCACAATAACACAAACATCATACTGGTCAACATTTCTAGGTTTCAGCACCAAAAGACTAAAAATACATATTATGGTATTAATTAGGACACCATGATAAACGTGTGACCTAGAAGCCCAGGAAACAGCAGAAATCATTACTGTGTCCAATCCAGGCAGAAATTTAGAATATATGGTTTTTTTCCCCGTTTTTTAAGAGATGCTAGGGAAAAAAAAAAAGTTGGATCACTTAAATACAAGGCAGTGATGACCATCAGCTACCCAGACTTCTGCCTGACAGACATTACATTTCTGATCAGGCCTCACCCAAATGCAAACATCTTGATGCTTGCAGACACCCAGTGAGAGGAAATGCCCTCAGTCACTGAAGTCTCATAGCTCTCATGAGAGGCCTGAGCTGCTGCTTTTACAGTACCACCCTTTGCAGTTTTAGCATCAGCTCTGAATGACTCGGTGTCATTTCTGCATTCTAACAAAAGAATCTGCCAGTGCAAGCAACTGTGTATAACTTTTGACTGCTAGCGAAACATTTGTTCTCAAAGACAGATTAATCCAGCGGTTTACCACAGAGACAGGCTCTTGAAAGGAGCAAGGAGCCCTTCCACAACTGCTCACATGTCAAATTTTTCTGCTTATTGTCAGCTACCTTTTAAAATCCTTCTCCCCTTACTGATCACCTCCCTGCTGTCATTCAAGCAACAGCCCGTAAACAAGACTTCAGTGTAATTACATCTGCCACTACCTAAAATCCATTACTTTTTACAAAGTAGGCTTTCTAATTAAAGCTGTTTAGGTGGCTTCCAGAGAGCACTAGAATATCATGATGTTTTCTGGCAATTTATACAGAGCTCTTAGTTCCAGAGGGCCTTGTTTTGACACCCAATAGTTAACAACCAGAGGATCTGGCCAGCAGATATCAGCAGCATTTTAGTCATATTCAGCACAAGTAGCTTAAGTTGCCTTTTAATCAAGATACTAAAAGGACATCTCAAAGTGCACTGGAGGCATACAGCACTAAAGAGTACATGTGAAGCATGGATTTTGCAGCCTTTGTGGTAGGTTTGCTGTGACCACTCTGGCACTGAGCTGAACAGTCCTGAAGTGGTCTGTTACACACAACCAGGAAAAATTGAACCAGTGCTTACTTATGCTATAGAAAATGCTTCCCCAAATCTGTGACTTCAAATTGGAGAACTCCAGTGATGCAAAGGTTTAATTATTTTGCTTAAAATACCGATAAAGAGGGAATAACAGCTCAATGTAGTCACACTGAAATGACATTCCTCAGCAAGTGCAGTGCTTGCCAAGGAAGCAGAAGGCCCAGAGCACCTGTTGCCTCAGGCTGTGCAATAAACTGGCCCTCTCCTGCCAGAGGGATCTCTGCATCACTCTTTGCAGAAACACGCAGGTCACACACTTCCTGACAGAGGGAAGGACTCTATAAGCATTCAAGGATGCCACATTCCAAGCAAAAGCCTTGCTGGCTCACCTTGTTCCACCAGCACACAGGACACCTCCACCCATACCATGGCTTTCTCAGTCGGAGAGGTCAAGCACAGCTTTGGCCATGCAGGTCAAGCCCTCAATGTGCCAGCATTCCCAAGAATGCTTTGCAGACTTCCTACAGTGAGGCCAGAGCTGGTGGCAAGGAGTCTCAGGAACAGGCAGCCTCACCGTACTGGCTTCACCTTCTGCTGGCCCAAACTGCTGGGCCAGCTTCGTGGAGGCTGTGCATACTTGAGAAAGCATTATCCCCATCCAGGAGCTGCCATCCTGCTAGCACAGCTCACCTCCTCACTTGATTTCAGGCTCAGCAGTGTGCAAAAGGAGGGTTTTTGCTAAGTACAGGCAAGATCCAGTATGGTCTCATTCCTTCCAGAACATGCAGCAGAATTTGTCCAGCAGAGTCACCATTTGTGAGTGATAACAGCAAGCTGCAGGCCATGACACAACACTTTGTCTTCCACTGACGGCTTTAAGAAAAGGGGCTACGATACATGCTCTCAGTATTCTGATCTAGAACATTTTAACTGCAGACTGAAGCCTCAAAATACCACAAAGCCACTGACATTAAAAAATACCAAGGTATTTTCTCAAGCTTAGCTTGGAAGTCCCACCACTCACTTCAAATTCTGAAGTGCCTTTTCCTCCCTCATGACAGTTTACACTTTATTTCCCGCTGCGCTTCCAATCACCCTTATCCTACCCTCCCTTCCTCTTCCTGATATCCTGATCCTCTCCTGCTTTGCCACCTCAGGGTCAGTTTTTAGTTTATACTTAGCAGCGGCTCCTATTTAATACCTAATGAAGTTTTCTTTACAGGCATGAATTTTATCTGCTGGTCTCACACCAGTTTCACGTTGTGTTTCTTTGCCTAAACAGGAACAGACAAGATACCAGCATTTCTATCCTCCCCCATGCTGCTGGAATCCCAAGACAGCCCTACAATCTAAACAAGCTAAACTTTGTTCATTGACCATTAGAGTTTAAAGCTACTTCAGTTCCCACCACAAGAACATCTTCCCCTTCCCCCAATATTCCTGTCAGAGTTAGAAAGGCACATAAACATTCAAAAGTTACCAACTGCTGCAAGAGAGTTCTTCCCCTCCAGTATTCTCCAAGGGCAAACACTTTAATATAAAGAGTTTCACATGCAGCAGAAAAGAATTAAAGCACTGGCAGCTCACAGCTCAAAGCAAACTACTAGAAAATGCTTCTTCTACAAACTCTTGCCTGTCTTACTGAAGGATTGTTTCAAAACAGGATTCATATGGGAAAGAAGCAGAGAAAATGAAATTATCCAGAAGTCAATAAAGGCTGGTATATTTCTAGCTCTCAAATTAGTCAGTATACGTGTTCCAAAAAGCTGGAGAAAATGCAGACTGAAGAGACTTTCAGCACACCTAACAGCTTAAAGCAAAGTCATCTTCCTGCCAGTGAAGCTTAGTCACAATGCAAAACCACATGCAGATGTGACAATATGAAAGGCAAACAGGCAACTTGCTGACTCTTACAGGGCTGCCTTACCTTCTTTTCAAGGTGTGTTGAGAGTAGTTACTAAAGCAGGGAGTTTAGGTAGGTTAACCCAAGCAGCTCGTCCAGTAGAAGAGAAAATGCCAGCCACTGTCTACACTACATAAACATTAATTCACGAAGTTCCTGATTTAGCATTTCACTTGCATTTCCTCTGAGAAGTTGAGAGTTTTAACTAGGAAACACCCTGTGTTGCTTTAAAGGGAAGACCTGAAGCTCCCTGGCACTTACAGACACTTCTCCGGAGAAAGGAGAACCAAGAGAGCTGCTGATGTGACAGCCAAGGGAAAGGGGCACAGCAGGTAAAGTGACAGCTGACAGCTAATTAACGCAGGGTGGCGTACAGCTGGGAAGGCCGGGCACAGACACAGAGGGCAGCTGACCCGCTGAGGAAGAGCAGGTTTAACCCCCTGCAGCACAATCGCAGTGCCTGGGGCAGGTCCTGCTCCTGCATCACCTGCGAGGCCCAGCTCCCGCGCCCCGGTGAGCACTCTGTTCCCGCCCTGGCACGGAGTGCAGCCCGCACCGGCTCACGGCAGCCGCACTGCCCTTCCTTCCTCCTCCTTCCCGCTCCTTAATCCTCCCCACCGCCTTATCTTTCCCCGGGCACCTCTCCCCTCACAGGCTGCTCACCCTGGCACTCTGACCCCTCGCTCTCAGGGGATCTCGGCGCGCCAAAGGCATGAGGGCTAAGGTGACTCCTATTTAAAAAAATAACCCCTAAACGGAGCAAAACCAAAAAACCTGCCACTGTCCCAGCGCTGCCGGGGGCGGAGGGAGCAGGGAGCTCCCTCTCACGCCGCCGTGCTGCGCCCTCACCGCCCGCCCCAGCCGGACCAGGGCCGCCACCCTCACCTTGTTCTGCGCGTCCCCATGGAGCAGAGCCATACCTCCAGGCCCAGACAACCACTCGCACCTTTCTCTTTCTCCTCCCCCCGCCGCCACCTACTCCTCATATAACCCGGGCGGAGCCGCCGCCGCCACACCCCCTGAGCGGCACTCGCCATCTTTGGTGAAGGCAGGGCGTTGCTTGCCTTCATCCAAGATAGCACCACAACGCTTTATTTTTCGGCTTGCATTCAAAGATTTGGGTTGTTTTTCTTACAGCCTTTCAAAAAATACCAAAAGAGCACAAGGTGGAGCAGGCACGCTCCTCCCACCACCTTTCGGGGCGCTTCAGAGAAAGGGAAAGGGCGAAAGCTGGCAGTGCAGGAAAACTACAAGTCCCATGAGGCAGCGGGAGGCGCATGCGCAACGAGAGTGGCAGAGGCTGAGGGTGGGGCGCGCCTGCGCGTTGGTGCCCGCGGCGGTGGCGGGAAGTGTGGCTGAGGTAACGCGGTGCTGCGGGTCGTGAGGGCTGCGGGGCCGGGCAGATCCTAGGGCGAGAGGAGGCCGAGGGAAGGGAAAATGGGCTGGTGTTGGTGCTCCACTGGCCCGCACTGCCCCTGGGCCCGTCAGCGAGTGGGCCGCATGGCCGGGCTGCATGGCTGGGCTGCATGGCTGGGAGTGCCCGCGTCTGGCGGGCCTCTTGTCCCGTGATTTATCCCCCTCTGTACAAGGGCGGGCGGTCCGGCACTGGGATTTTCAGACACCTGGTGCTCATGCAGAAAGTTTATTTGCCTGAGGGTACTTGGTAGTCACTGGTGTTCACAGATCGCAAAAACCGCTGTCTTCGTGTTACAGCCCTTCGTGTTTGAGCCTTTGGTTCAGGGTAGCTCTGTGAGCTTGTGCTTTAAATGAGATTGCTAAATTGTCTCTCTTTGTACTCTAAACATCCCAAAAGAGAGAGGTGTGTTTTTAGCCTGGATGGGTTCAATAATGTATTTTGCAAATTGCAGGTAACTCACAGTTACACCTTCATCAGTGGATTTGTTGTCCTCAAATCAGGGACAAGGGGCAACAGGTCTCTATAGGTGTGTTTAGGAGTGCTCTTTTTTGTTATTACTGAAATAAGCCAGTGCTTTTTTTTTTTTTTTGGGGGGGGGGTGGTTTTTTGGTTGAATAGGTGGCTGTGGAGAAAAAGGCATACCGGCTATTATCCGAAGCCACAGCTGGAGGTAGGATTTTATAGATGTGAGCATTTCTTTAAGTAATCCTTTCTAGTTCCTTCAGTTAAGCCACTCATTCCTATTCCATTATTCCTATTCCTCAGTTGTGTTAACTCAGTTGTTGAAGCTGCAAAGTCAACTTGCTTGGGAAAGTTAAGTCCTCTTGTTGGTTTGTTTTTTTTTTTACCTCTAGGTTAATTTTTTTCAGTTCTCCAGTGTGGCTCATCGTGCAACACTTGAAGCAATTCTGTCAGTCCTCAACCACAAACACTTTCAGAGAGAAGGGAGACACTTCCCCAGAGGGCAATCTCAATTAAGTTCTGTTCTTTGTGTACAAGAGTAGATCCTGACCACTCAATTTCTTTCTTGTAAGTTATCTGCACAATGCCAGTGTGATTTATTGAAAAACGCGTGATTCTTTATTCAGCTGGGCACAAGGGTTCCTTGTTTCTTAGCGATCCTAGAACCTCTTTCCTTTTGTAAAACAGGACAGCAGCTGGCAAACTCTCCTTTTCCTGGTGATTCGGTTTATACGCTGCACAAACATTTTTGCAGGTACTAGAAATTCCACAGGTATATTCCCCAGCCCAACATAGGCTGTTAAATCAAAATTCATACTAGTCACTGAAGCACTGTGTTGCACTAAATTTAACTCTGGAGTTTGTAATGTTCCATATTTCAATAGCTCCATGATTCAAAGCACTGAACTAGTATGAATTTATTCCTTGGAAAATGTTGAGGGAGCAGCTTACTACAAGTAAATTTATGCTGAATCAGGTATCCTTTTGCTTCCTGCAGTGGCACAAAGCCAGAATAAACGTTTTCTTTTGTGCTGTGGCTTTTTGTAACAAAGCCAGAGCCACTGCCCCAACATTTTCTCTGTTCTGGTTAGTGCATGCCCACAATGACCATTAATAAGCCTGTTAATAATCATCAAACAGCAGCCTGAGAATCCACAAGCTGTTACATGGGAATAAAATATATTTTCCCTCTTTTATTTTAAATCCCAGCTCTGGCATCTCTATTTAGAGGTAAGCCCCAAGAGAGAAGGAATTAATTTTTCTGCACTTAGGAAGGACAATATTTATGGATCCCTAGTCCAAGGTCTCAGCCTGCTGCTGCGAGGTGCCTTGTTCTAGTCAGCTGCCCTATTTTTGGAAGCTGTTGTGTGTGACAGATGCTCAGCCGCACACTGTGGCCACTGCAGCTGTGGGATCCGTCCCCACAGAGGAGCTCCCCATGGTTTTGTTTCCCATGGCTCCCAGGGCTCGGTCAGCGTGGGAAGTGCTGTGTGAGGAGCATGGGGAAGGAAGAGAGCAGAGTGGAAGTATTGTAGTAGGAAGGAGCCTAGGCCCTCAATTCTGCACTGGAAATGCCTTTGTGGAAGCGTTACATTTTATCCATGTGCAAAAAACTTCCTAGGGCTTCCAGTGCAGGTCTGAAAGGTGCGCTGAGAGTGGTGTTGCTTGTATGCTGTTCTTGCTTTTACATTTCATAAGTGTTTTTGAGCACAACAGTGTTTGAAACTCGATTTGGGAATATACGTTTATATTTTATTCTGAACTTTAAAAAAATTTCTCTGAATCTGGAGATATTTGCAGTGCATCTGGTTTCTCTTTGCCTTTTCTACCTTCAAGTCTCACAATTGTACATACTGCTGCTTCTGTTTTCTCCTAGGGATACAATAGAAAAATGTGGGTTTATACCCCATAAGGTACCTTGTCTTTACACCACCTTTAGTTGGTCATTCATTATAAACTTAAAAATTTTAATACCTCACAGCAATTGGCTTCAATGTCCACTGTGTAGCTTTTTTTCCCCCCCTCCACCTTTTGGGGGCTTCTTGGTGGCAAATCTCTTTTTTTGCCTACTTCCGTGGCAGTTCTGGTACTGTTCCTGTAGGGATGTCCTTTGATGCAACTTTTGCTACTTGCAACAAATCTTCAAGTACTTCAGATTTCAGATTTGGCAGGCCAGCAGCTGTTCTTTTCAGGAGCATTTCCTCTTTTCCTTGCTGTTTTTTTCTCTTACTTGTCTGAAGAATACGGGTGGTACAAGGTGAATGAAGACACGTTGGCCATAGTGATTCTTTGTTTGGCAAAGGGCAAGAATAGGATGGTGGCAGGGTTTTATGGCTCTGTAAATCACAAATTTCTTTTTCCACAGGAGGAAAAGGTATGGTAACCCACAGACTGTTGCTGACAGAAGGAAGAAAACTCTAACTGCTCACAAACACTTCTTGTCAGGATGCAATTCCTACAGATCCTGTCCAGGAAACCGGGGAGCCTGGAAGTGCTTTTTCAGATACCATTTTGCCAAAAGCAATTCCCATACACCTGTCTATCTACCTCTGTATGTGTTTATAGCAAAAAGAAAAAAGGAAACAGTTATGAACAAGTTGACCAAGAAAAATACAAGAACTTGATCCACTCTGTTACATCTTACAAAACCAGCGCCCAAACACCAGAGACAATACTTGAGGAAGACAGTTTGTTATATGGGCCACCAGCTAAACACAGACCTCCAGTTAAAGCTGGGACAAAAACTCCCAAGAATTGGGTTCCTTTAATAAACCCCAGCAAGAAAATTCTTCCTGTCAGCAATGATTCAAATGTCCCCATGAAAATTGAGTTACAAAGAACTAAGATGCCCAGTGTTACCCGCATCCTTCAACAAACCCTCTCTCCGCAGCAAGTCTTTTATCTGGAAAGATGGAAGCAGAAAATGATAGAGGAGCTTGGAAAAGAGGGATTTGAGGAGTATACCAAAAGTAAGTCTAGCCACTGTGATTTCAGAATAGAAGCAGTAGTCTGGATTGCTGGCAGGTACTTAGACCAAGTGGGTTGGAAATCCATGAAGTTGTTTCCATTTCACAAGAGCATGTTGTGAGTGTACCTGTTACCAACAAGCCTAAGCTCTGGTCTTTGTTCTGGAACCACTAAAATGGATTTAGATATTTGTGGAAAATTGAGTCAGACTGTAGACATACTTTGCTCAATCCTGTCTGACTTTGCTTTAGTTCTCTATTTGCCAGTATCTATTTAGAAATTAGTATTTTCCAGATGATACTACTGAGCCTCTTTGCAGTTACAAAGTACTTTGTAACAAGGTGGAAATAGGCATTTTGAACTCATACAATCCTGAGTGTTTAAAAACCAATGTGTCCTGCTGTTTATGGTGAGGTTTTCAGTAACTTTGGTTTATCCACTGTATGTATGAGTAGTCAGTGAGACTGAAAAAGTAAAGTAAGCCTTAATATAAGGGATACCAATTTCACTATTGAGAATTTATTTTCTGGTTTTTTCCCTTCTCCCCACACCCTCAAATTTTCAGTACAAAAACCAGGAGTGGTTTAAGACCTACAGTGGTATACGTAGGATACAAATCTAAAGCAGTGTCTAAAATGTGAGGGGGTTTTCCCATTTTTCTTAGATCTTTTTCTCCAAGGAGAGCTCTTCCATTCAGCTTTGGAATCAATATTCCTGTCTGAAGAGGCGTCAGCTAGGGGCCAGGGTGAAGATGATACTGTGGCTGGCTACTTATCCAGCGTGGAACATGTCTTGGAAGACATCAGCAATGTGAAGGCTCTGGAAAGTGGAGTTCACCATGAGACCCTGCAGTACCTGGGCCTGGTTGACTGTGTGGCCAAGTATCGGTGAGGTGCCCTTCCCCTAAAACTCCTGTAATGTGATGCCTGGGGGACCAGGGTGTGATTGAGTGGCTGGGAGAAGCTGGACAGACCCCCCACCTGGACTGGAGATTGGAGGAACTCTCCTGGATGATCCTCATGGCAGAAGTGCTGTTTTTCCTCATGGAGAGTTCCTTACTGGAGAAGGGACAGGTTTAAGCAATCGTCAGCATTTTCCAGGAACTCCGGCAGGTTTTATTAAGTTATTTCTAGTTTGGTTTTTAGGATCTAAACTGCCAGTGTGAAAGAGACTTGTTTGGACATAATAATGAGCAACGTGACATCAGGGGAAACAGGCTGAGAGTGAGAAGTCTTTATGTGCTGTCTCATCCTTTATTTCTTACTTGTGACTAAACTTAAGTTTAAATCATTGTCCTATTTTGTTCTCCTGTGCAGGGGCCGATTGTGTGTGATCGACTGGAAAACTTCGGAGAAGCCAAAGCCATTTCTGGAGAATACTTATGACAACCCATTACAGGTTGCAGCATATATTGGAGCCATAAATCATGATGCCAATTATGACTTCCAGGTCAGTAGGCCTGCTGCATGCCAAGACAAGCAGCAGTGCCTGTGTTATCTTCATTTCTTCCTGCCTTTAGAACCTGCTGCCCATCATGGAAGTGTTGGTAGGATTTGTAATTAAGGAGCCCAGTCTGAGATCAGGTTAAGATGTTATACTGTGAAATAATTCCACTAATCCTGCTGTCCTTGGCTGCTAGTAATGAATTTTCAGTGGTTTTAAGGAAGTGCTCAGTGGCACCAAGGGATGCTCAGGTGAACTCCCAGGGACTTGGCATCTGGGCAATCCCTTGTGTTTTTCACTTGTGTCAAGAGTAGGAGGGGGCAGGAGAGGAAATAAAGCAAAAGAACCTGCAAACAAGGAAATGGTATGGGAGGGCCGTGCCTGCATCCTATCTTGCTGTGTCCCACTAGCAAATGAGGGACTAAGTGATGCACCTGGTGTCTGGAGGCTATATTGTGTTTCCTCAGGGAAAAGCAGTGTGTTATAAATCACTTCATCAAAAGACTTGAATAATGTTTTTAAAGACTCCAAAAGCAATTCTAGTCTGCCTGCTTGGTGTGAAGGATTTTCACCTCAATACAGATATTGAAGGGGGAAAATACAAAGCAGAAGAGAGCAGGTTAATTTGTATGCTATGCAAAGGATTTTCTAGAATACTGTAGAGATCAGTGAACACAAGCACTCCACAGACATGATCCTTACAAAGTGAAATGTGGGCTGGAATTCTTCTAGTAGCTTCCTGTCCCCCCATTGCCGGTGATTGTTAGGCAATTGGGGTTTGTCAGGTATGAAAGATGTCAGAACATATCTAAGTAACCATTTCTATGCAGACTGAAGCTGGAGGATGCCATCGGTCTGGTTGTATAGCCCAAGGCAAAAACTCCTAATTCTCTGGCAATTTTCCTGGCATCTGCAGGGGTTAAGTATCACTCATCCTCAGAGCTGGTGTCCCCTGGTTTTCACTGGAGTTACTCAGAGCTTTGGGCTTGGGGTTTTTGGAGCATTTGAATGTTAAGTCTCCAAGTGTTTTTTTTATTGCCCCTTTTTATTCCCCATTTCTTATGTGAGATATGTACATCAGGAAGATGTTTTGCAGTGAGGTTTATCTCTTGAGGTTGCACAAGCTGTTGGACTTGTGACAGCCCCCTGTTTGTGCTGCAGGTTCGCTGTGGGCTCATTGTGGTTGCCTACAAGAATGGCTCTCCGGCACATCCGCATTTCATGGATCCTGATCTGTGCTCCCAGTACTGGAATAAGTGGCTCTTGCGCCTGGAGAAGTACATGGGCAAAAACTGACCCAGACGAATCACAAGCAAGTGGTCTGAGCACTGAGACAAAGGAAGAACCCTTTGTTTAAATGTACCACTTTCATATTCTTTTTTGAGTAACTTTGGCTGATTTCTTACTAGCAGGACTCCTCTCTCTCCTCTCCCAAAAAGCAAGTAACTTTCAAATGGGGAATATCTATTTGCTTATATTGTAGGTGGCCTTAGTGGTCCAGGCAGAAAAAAGCCAACTTATTTAGACTCTCTTTTGTATCCCACACAGTTTATACAGCCTGAGGTTGATAGAAAAGTTTCTACTATCAAGTCAAATAATCTTTCTTTTGTGATTTTTGAGGGGAAAAAAACATTGCAGAACTGAGTCTTTGAAAATGAAGTTGTGAACTAAAGCAAAACAACATCTGCAATGTATGAGCTGAGAGAAATGCAAATAATAAAGGAATGGATATAGTAGACTGGGTTTCAGTCAGTTCTTGCTCATGCTATCATTAGGCTTGTTATTATTTGTGGTTTTTCTTACAGCTACAACTGGAAAACCTGTGCTGAGAGTTATAATTAAAGTCCTCATTAGTTCTTATTTAAAATAGTATGGCAGAGTGGCCACTTAGCAGAAGTGGCTCAGCCAGAGAAGAGCAGAATTGGAACCAACACTCACAGAAATTTCAAGCAAGTGTTCTGAGAGGTGGAAATGTTGGCTGCTGCTAGTGACTCCTCCTTTTTTAACACGGAGCCCACAGAAAAGCACTGTGAAACGGGCTCTGTGCCGTGGCTTGGGAGCTCTGTGCTGCCACTGCCTTGAGCTCTTCTGACTCTGCTGTGGGTCTGAGCCAACAAAGAGTCCACCCTGTGGAACATCCCCAGTATCATGTGAGTGAGTTTCTATATCAAAGCAGCCCTGTGGCTGCGAAGCTGGGCCTTCCGATGGGTGAAGAGCTGCTGCTGGGTTTTGGGGGGCTGTTTTTTATGGGTTTCTCTTTGGGTTTGTTTTTTGGTTTTTTTCCCCCAAATAAGTTTGTGAATAAATGTTTTGAAACAGAACTTTTACTTTTGAAGTGTATAAAATCAAGTCTGTAAAGCAGAGAATAAGCCTTGATCACATCATGCAGTATTGCTCTGGAAAGCTTTTTTCCTCATTCTCTTTGTCTTCTATGAATTGTATGTATGAGTTTCCACAATTACACTGCAGCTTACAAATAAAAATTGTGACCAACCCCTAAGCTTGAAGAAAATCAGCCAGAACCCCATGCCTGAGGAAGACTGCCAGCAATGCTACTTTGTAAACCTAAGTCCTAGCTGAGTCTGTACCTCAGAGAGCCAGGAGGAGACAGCCAGCCTTCAAAAGACAGCAGTGGTGGAGTCACTTGTGTCTGGCACTTCTGAAGGCCTGGCTGCTGCCTTGGGCATCCTTGGCTGAGCTGTGGAGCATTTCTGTAGCAGTACAAGCTGGTTTGTACTGTAACAGGACTGGTAGGTGTCTGTCACCAGCGTCACACAAACCCAAGCACGCTTTGTGACCAGTTTCAATTAAGTTGCCAGACTGTTAAAAGTAATGTGCCCAGGGCACCGCTACAGACACTGTCTGTCCTCTGCAGAAAAACCTGCTGGGTAGCCAGGGCAGTTACTTCACCTCTGACATCTAGCTTCCCAGAGCTCTGCTGTCCACCCAGGATGGGTTTTTCTTTGGCCTGCTCTCTTTCTATTTTGTTGTGAATCCTTTCTGTGCCCACCTCACTACCTGTGGTTCTGTCAGCAGGGATGTGCTGTGGCAGTGATAGTGGAAAGAAAGCAAAAGCAACACCTGCACACAGGTATAGACACAAAACTTGTCTCTGGCTGGAGAGGAAAGGTTTCAGCCACAGCTCTGCTGTGCCAGGGTATGGGCTGAGGTCTCAGTAGAGCTGAGCACACAAATCCCATTGCAGAGCGAGCAACCTTCTCTTTACACTGCTCAGTTACAAGACCTGCGGGCCAGTGCACAAGCTTTAGCTCTTTCTGCCAAGTCAGGATCTCCTGAATTACCTCAGATGCTTTTTTCCCCAGCAACTTCCCATTTATTAAAGTATGCTACAAACTTTCCTGCCAAATAGGAGACGTTGGTTCTTAACACAGTAGCATCACTTTATTGTTCCTTGTTTTCAAGGTGTTGAGCACCAACAGTTGTGCTGAATAAAGTATTAATATCTTTAGGAATGCTTTAAGACCCCTAGAATCTTTTCCCCACAAAAACCCAAGCAGGTACCTGTACAAAACTGAAGCAAGTTGAAAAGATTTTTTTATAATTCTTGCAAAGTTCCTCAAAATGTCTCATTTTAGCAGCAATGACTGTGAAAGTCCTGGCTAAGCCTGACTTTGTATTTTAGGTGTGAGGAGCCTTCTACACTGATAGTGGTCACAGAGGAGCAGCCAGATTGGTGCCTGCAGTTTTGAACTGAGCTGAAGCAGACACAGGTTCACACCCCCTTTTTCCACTGCATTGTATTAATGAACAGGCATTTGAATATAAAAGATGAAAAAAATCCCCAAACACACACTCACACCATAAAGTATGCAAAAAATTGCATTTCACCATGACAGAAAATACTTATTTTCAAGTCATTACAGTGCTTTCTTTGGGTTTCTGGGTTGCTATTGGTGTATGTTAAAATGATGTAATAATCCTCAGAGTAAGCATGGCAAGTCCAGGAACATCAGAGCTAACGTTTCACTTGTATATCAACATGATAAAAGTAATATAATGGCTGCAAGTACTTAACACAACCAAATGACTGCCCTAGAAAAATGTAGTTTGCTAGTAGAGAAACTTTGGGAAGAAAATGTTCTGCATCTTTTGGGAAGAGTGTCAACTCACCTTGGATCACACTTCCATCAACTGTTAGCAGACTGCACAGGGAGCAGAGCTAAGGGTATTTGCACATTTTAACTCATTTGCTGATACAATGCACTCCTGTTCTTAAGGCACTTTAATTAATGTTGCATAGAACCATGTACCAGTAGCACTCTCATCCAACACTTTTCACCCAAACCTCTCATAAGTAATTCACATGGGAGGTAACAGTTATTAATTTCACAAAATACACTGGGGAAAGGTGAACTCATTTGTTGGGTGTTCAGACCTGTGGTAGAGCTGAAACAGAAAACAGGTTGCCCAAATGTCAGTTCAGTAAATACTCCATCCAAGAGGTGACAGCCTTTGCAAGCATTCCATTTTTATTGGCCAGATAAAAAAAAAAGTCTGATGTTTCCATCACAAATGGGAATATTTCTGTCAAGCTGAGGTTTTACCAACATCAAGAGTGTCCTGTTAACAAAAGCATCCCTTTAATTTCAGGTGTTTCTTTCAAAATTGTTCTTAAAAAAATAATATATATAGTCCTACATGTAAACTTCATTCCTGCTGAGCCCTGTGAGCCCATGTCAGTCGTCCTTGCCGTCCTCTTTGGAGTTCCTCTGCAGGACAGGGCTCAGTTTGGTTTGCAGGACAGCTGCCAGTTTTTTGGAGGTTTTCTTCAGGAAGGCACTGCCGGGGTGGACGCTGCTGACATGCAGGTACAGGTCCTCCTGTGTGGGGCCCGTGTAGCCGCAGTCCTCACACACATACAGCTTGTCCCTCCTCTGCTTGTAGGCGTACTGCTGCTGCACGCCGTGGATCTTCTTCAGGTGCGACTCCAGAGAGCAGCGCTGCGTGAAGGCCTTGTTGCACACCTCGCACTTGTAAGGACGGATGCCTGCAGTGCGAAAAGACCTGTTATGACACCTGTATCCCGAGTGCTTGTTTCCTACAGCCAGCTAAGAGTGAGGGTCTGGCACATCAGCTGCTGAGAACATATCCAGCAGCTCAAGGAGCTGCCTCTCTGAACAAAACATCCTACTCTCAGGCAAAGGTTTTCAGAAATGGCTTGATATATTTAGGCATAGAAAACCTAGGAATGTTTTAAGAAGGTGCAGGCAGATGCTGAGTGTCTTGGGTTGCAATAGAATACACGTTTCTGGCCACATCCTATATCACCATCTGTTGAAGCTGGGTGGGGTAGCGACCCTTATCTCTGTGGCACATATTATCTGCTAATGGGCCATCTTTAAGACTAGGTGGGGCAATCATCTTTATCTTTTCCACAACCCATCCTCCCTCCAGGAAGATATCATCTGCTGCTGGGCCATTGAGTCCCACTGTATGACTGATAAAATTGCATCATCCCATTGGGAGATGCTCCAGCCAGGGGGAGGAGCCAAGCCTTTCCTACTTAAATAAAAAAACTGAGATTTTGGACAGCAAGATACTTTCTTTCCACTGGATTCCAGAGGAAAACAGGACCTTTTCCACACAATCGCTGGACCTTCAGAGGAAAACTGCACCCTTCTACAGGACCACTGCTTCAGCTGAACATCTGCCACTGCAGGAGGACTGCAGCCACCATTTAATGGGACTGCTACCAGCACCCTGACTGACTGACAGGGTGTCAGGTTGCATTCTGACTCTGTCAGTGTTTTGGGTTTGTTCTTTGAAATACTGTATTTCTATTTTAATTTTCCTAGTAAAGAACTGTTATTCCTAATTCCCCTTTGTCTGAGAGACTCTTAATTTCAAAATTATAATAATAATTTGGAGGAAGGGGGTTTACATTCTCCATTTCAAAGAGAAGCTTCTGTCTTTATGGGCAGTCACGTGTCCTTCAAACCAGTCAGTGGTTTGGTCCTAAGGCAGCCATTATCAACTCCTGCAAAACTTATTTTAGACCCCTGACTATTTGAAATGCTGTGATTAGGTAAAACTATCCTTTTCAGCTTTTACAATGAATGAAAACATCTGTCTTGGTAAGATTTTAATTTTTCTCTTTCGGTTTAATGAGGCTTCAGTGAAAAGCAGAAAACATCCAGTGACCCCAAGTGCTTTCAATACAGTAAAGATTTGATGACTGAGATTACAAATTCTAGAGAAGTGCAGGAAGATGAAAGAAGTAACTTTGTGTTTCCAGATGAGGAAGAAGAAACTGCCTTGTGATTTGAAAGCCCAGACAACCAACATCACAAAAATCAATTTTACCACCAATCAACACTGATTTAACAGCACACCTCCCCCCATCAGTGTTTAAAGAGCTAAGGATTTAGCAACACTTGAAAGAAGCTAAACCAGCAGGAATTCTACTTACTAGACTAAATCAGTAAGTTTCCAAGCAAAGACCACTCTTAAAACTGATATAAGGAGTCACCTAACCCCTTCTTTTCCCCAGGGAAAGTGGAATGCCAGGGTCTGGAAGATCAGACCTATGGTGAGCCAGGAAGAAATAGGTAGACCAGATTGGTCTGCTCAGACAGTTGTAACTTTGTGATTGCATTAAGTTACCAGTCAGGAGCTGGTCTTTCTACCAGAAATTAGAAGTTAATTAGAAGTTCCAATAAGCAGCATCTCAACTGCATTTTTGTTTAGTTAAAAGAGGTTATCCCAGTGCACCAGATTAAAAAATAAAGACAAAAGTTTCCTAATGCCTGCTGCTGTAAAATTGCTTCATTTCCATTAAACTACAGTTGGAGAAAAAGCACAAACTTTCATTAGAATTCACACACAAAAAGCAGTTTCATGCTCATTTGAAGGCAATTTAAACCTCCACCATCCTTGGTGCCTCCTCTAGCGCTCCACAGGCAGGAACACAAACACAGAAAGGATAGTGCCAGAATGGTACAGCCTATCAGGGCTGTCAGAACCTCTTCATCACTTAGGAATAATTTTAAATCATTTAGAAATCATTTTAAATTATTCTGACCAGAGACTCTCTCGGATTTATTTTCCGATTCAAGGGACAGCTTGAAAAATCACTTCTTTTGGAACCACTGACTCCACACTTCAGCATGCCCCAGTGGCAGCTCTCCTTCCTACATGAAAGCTTTGCAAACGAACCCAAACAGCCCAAAACATTGGCTCCAGGCAATGCCTTCCCATCCAAACACCTGTCATTGTTTTTGAGGAATCTACTACTAAGAAACAGCTCCTGCCTGCCAACATCCTTGTGGCACTTCTAGCAGCTCACCTGGTTAATGGGGCTCTGCAGCTCCCATTCAGCGACCACACATGTGGAAAGATGGGATGTGCCTGTGAGATGTGGAGGATGCACATTCTGGGTACCCAGCAGTGCAAAGTCAAAGCCTGCTGAGAACAGCCAGCTTGGCCTACCAGGAAGCATTGCCCTTGCTGAGGATAGGGTTGGTGTTTATTTAAGCCACTGCTTCTACCCAGGAAAAAAAAAAGCCAATCAAACTGGCAGCCTTCTCCCTACTCCAGGCTGGGAAAAAGTAAGCTGGATTTGAGGCAACAGAAACACAACCATGCTGTTTGGGATGGACTCAGGAACTGACCCCACTGCAGAGTAACCACAGATAGCACATCCTCCGGCCTGGGGCAAGCACAGCATGAACCACACTCTGATTCTTCCAGACATTTCCAAAATCAAGCCAGAATCCCATCCTGCACAGCAATCAGCTGGGAAGGCTCTCAATGGCAGAATCCCCAGGAAACTGCTGCTCGTTGCCTCTAGAGGGCAAAGCGTTTCCACTGAGCTCCTGCCTGCACTCATCGCTGCGCGCGGTAACGGCGGTGATTTGCCATCCCGGGATGGCATTCCCTGGCAGGTTATCCTGGGGCTTATCCCAGCCTCGCTGCCCCAGGCATGGCAGCACTGGACTGTGTCCACACGACGTGTGGATGGCAGGTCCTGCACCCTCACTGCCTCACACGGATTGCAATAGCTCTCAGATTTCATCATTGCCAGGACAGAGAAGAGTCCACACTCACAGTCCTTTTCTCCACTGCGTCCCCACTATTTTTCTCAAATGTTGTTAACCAGGGCTTTATGTTACGATCTTGTCAGGTTACCCTCACCCTGTCCTTGTCCTCGTTCCATCCCACCCCTTCTCCCCGCAGCCTCCCGTGGTTCCCCAAGGAACGCATTCTCACCAGTATGGGTCCGGACATGCCTTTTCAGATCAAAGGTGTCATTGAATCCTTTTCCACAGAAGGTGCACAAGTGTCTCTTCACCTGGCTGTGGCACTTGATGTGACGGTTGAGCATCCTCTGCAGGCGAAAGCCTTTGCCACACAGCTCGCAGCTATGCAGGGCAGTATCACTGCAGGTGCCAGTGGTGAACTGAGGAATGGGAGAGTACTGCATGAGTGTTGAGATGAATAATAGAGGACCAAGAGAAGAAAACAAGGCAGGGCTTACTGTGGCATTAAAAACAAGGTGTGTGTGGGGATATATTAAAAACTAAAAGTGAAAGCATTTAAGATTTTCCTGCTGGGTGAAACCTTCACGCTTTCCTTGCAATCAAGTGGGGGACTTTGTGTGCACAGTTTGGGACTGAGGCATCTCTGGGTGGTTTGGATTCAGGGGTTAAAACAAATTCTGAGTGTAGTGGTTTACTTCCAGGGGTAGCAACCCTTATCCAGCCACATCCATGAACACAAGCACTTAGGCTATGAGCACCTTTCTGTGGGACCACACATGTTTTACTCCTGCACTCAGCTGATATCCTGCGTGGAGAAGGGAAGTCCTCTCTGGTGCCAGAGAGTTCTTTTATGTGCTGCCTTCACTAGTCACGCCTCCAACTGCTCTGGGTCCCTCAAAAACTAGCCAGCAGTGATAAAAAAGGTGGTTTTGGACATTGTGCTGTCTCAGCAGAGACTGAAACAATGGCCCTAATCATTCCAATCATCCCCCGTTGGTGTCCCTGGCTTGTTAATTAACAGCAAAGTGACATTAGGGGGTAATCTCATTCCCGCTCCTAGCACCAAAAGCACTGTGCCAACACCATGACAGAACTTGACTGAAACGACTTTGATGATTCAGTTCCTGGGCAGATCATTCCTCTGAGGGAAGGCTTAATATCTAGAAATGGTAAATACTGCACTGTTGGTTGAATTATTCCTGATGGAACAACGGATGTGCCTCCTGTTAGATGCCCGGGATGAGGGAAAGCCAGAAGAGCAGACAGGACCATGAGCACATATCCATCAGCTTAAAAAACTGACCTCTGCTGAAACAAGGTTTTACCGTGATAGTCGAATAGCCCAGGTTAAATTATACAAAGTAGGTTAAAGTCGAACAGGAGCAGGGAGGGCTTTTCACAAAGACAGGAATACATCTAGGGTTTCTTTTTCCTGAAGAGTCAGTTATTTATCCTCCTCCTCTGCTTACTACTTAAGAAATGCTACTCGAAATTGTAAAGGAATATTAAAGAATACAGCAGCTGTGAAACCCCTAGGTGTGAAACTGGAGGGGGAGCCATCTGGGAAGAATTGTTGGGTAACAGGGCTATGACTCCACCTCAAGCAGCTGCATATAACCAGGGTGAAACCTAATGATGAGACTTAAGAACACTTCGACTGAAAAGCTGTCAGCCCGGCACAGACAATAGTAATTTTCAGAGTTCCATCCAGCAAAGCAGCAGCCAGTGTTTAACGAGGTGTTAACCAATAGTAAACATATCTCCTGCCTAGCGATGGTGTGACCAGGCTCCATCTCTGCTGAGGGGGCCCTGGATGCTCAGAGAGACATGCGGCGCTGTTTGGGACCTGAGGCATGGTGAGCAACTTGCCTTCTCAGCCTTGGGAGGGAAATCACTGTGCTGCTCTGCTGGTTCTGCCCAGGGAACACCCAGACAGCCAGAGCTCCTGCCCTTGCAGCAGAGAGGCTCTGCAGCAAAGTCAGTGGACAGATGATTGCTTCATTTCACCCAAGCCTGCAGGTCGACCTCAAGACGGCAATGGTTTTTTACAGCAATGGAGGAGGGGGGCAGCATGAAGAGTCACCCCAGCCCTTCTTGGAGAAGGCTGGAGTACAAGCTAGAAGGCAGTTTTTAAACGGGCTCCATGCTAAGGAACAAGATCCACCCACACACCATGGGGCATGACTCCTAGCTGCCAGGGCTGGTCCTTCCTGGCTGGGTTCAGAGCTCCTGCAGGACCCAAGCCAAGCAGGTCAGGGGCAGCACGTCTCAGGCAAGGATAAGAGAAGGCAAAGGGCACTGGAAGATTACAGCACATCGCTTACGAAGTTTTCCTGCTGCTGCCATCCTACGGCCGGCCGGCTGCTCTCGCAGGCCTCCACCTTGGTGTGCAGGGCAGGTGCTGTCACCACTAGCAAAGAGAGCCCAAGGGACTGTTGTCACCTGGTGTCCCCGGGCAGCAGCCAGGCCTTGACCTTGAACTGGGGTCACCTCATTGCCAGAGAAGAGACGGTTGGGGTGCGGGTGTTACCTTGATTTTTGACCTGACCATGGGGCGCTTGACGGCCAGGTCCAGCAGCATCCCCCCGCCCGTGCCCAGCTCGCCGCAGGCAGGCTGGGGCGTCGGGGGGTGGCTGGGCTCGGCGTCCCGGATCCCGCTGCTGCCGCTGCTCTCCAGACTGCAGCTGTCTTCATAGCCCAGCAGCACGCAGCCGATCCCGCCTGCAACGGGGTGGGGATGCGATGAAGCGAGGGACCCCGAGCCGCGGGCAGGGCAGGGCAGGGCAGGGAGGGAGGCGGCGGGCCCGGTGTTTAACCTGCGGGCGGGCCGCTGGCGGCGGGGGAGGATCCTCGGCTCACGCTGCAATCGGAAACTCAAACACGAACGGTCCCAAAGTTCAAACAAGCCAGCTCCGTCGCCTTCCCGTTATACCCCGGGCAAGGGCAGGAGGAGCGGGAGGAGGAGGAGAGGGAGAGGCCAGGAGTGCATCACCCCCCCGTCCTGGGTCCTTCCTTCTCCTCCCCCAGCCACCTTTCTCATGCAAACGAGGTTTCCCACCTTCCTGAACACACACACACTCCCCAGCTCCCCGCCCCGCCATCCCCGGGGGCTCCCCGGTGTGGGAGCCGCTGCCGTGCATGGGGGCTGCTCGGAGACATCTCCCCCGAGCGCTGTCCGTATCCCCTCCACCGCGCTCCGCACAGCTCTCTCCAAGCCGCCGCCCGCCCCCTCGGGCTCCTTCGGCCCGGCAAAGCCCCCTCCCCAATCGCCCCCGCAGAGACCGCGGGTCCCCGCTTCCTCCGTCCCGCCTGGCGCAGGGCGGCGGCCGCCGCCGTACCTGGGATGTAGGTGTCGGCTCTCTCCTCGTCGGGCAACTCATCCCAGCTGCGCACCGCCGGCTGCGGGCTGCGGCGCTTCACCAGGAAGGCTCTGGGCATGGCGAGGGCAGGGAAGGCGGCTGGGCACGGAGCGGAGCGGCCCTGGAGCCCCGCCGGCCGCCCGCAGCCCGACGGGGCGCGGGCGCTGCGCTGCCGTCCGCGGAGCGGGACCGCACGCACCGGGCAGAGCCGCTGAGGAGCGGGGAGGGGAAGGGGAGGGAGGAGAGGGGAGAGGGTGGGGGGGAAAGGAAAGTTTCATAAGGTGGAATAGAAAAATGCACCAGGAAACTTGGGAAGGAGCATGCGTGCTGCAAACATAACGGTGTCAACAAGTCTGCTTACCTGTCCGACCGGTTGGAGCAGCTGAGCTTTGTTCCAGCCCTTCCTAAGGCATGAATGTTTGCAAAAGAATTTAACGTCTGAAAAACAAAACAAAAAAAACAACAACAAAAAACCCCAACAACCAAAAAGCCCACCCAAAAAAAAACAACACCAAACCAACAAAACAAAACCAACAAACAAAAAATAAAAAACACAAATCAAATCAAACCAAAAACCCAAAGGAGGAGGGAGCCCCTCCGCTGCTGCCTGCCCGCGCCCCGCCAGGCCGGACCCGCTGCCCCTCTCTCCGCACCGGGATGCCCTGCCGGGAATGGGGACCAGGGTTGCTCCCCGTTCCCAGTGGAGACCCCCCCCGCGACCGCCCGTCGAGGGAAAGACTTGCCGAGGGGCCGGGAAAGAGGCCGAGCTGTCCTCTGGGCAGCAGCAGGAAGAGAAAGTTATTATTTTTCTTAATGACGAGCCTTTCTTCTGCTCAGACAAAAAAAAAAAAAAAAAATTATTCTTTTTCAGTCATTGAATTAAAAATGTGTCACAGTATTTCCTCTATCCCCTCTTGTTTTTGTTTTTTTTTTCTTTTTTAAATTTGCCTCTTGTCGTCTTCCCCCTCTTCCCAAAGTGGAAATGAAACAAAGACAAGAGGTTAGGGTATTGGGGAAGGAAGCAAAAGAAACAGAAGAAAACCCACAAGAAGTCTGCAAGCAGAGCCGAGCCCGTGACTAGAGTGGCCTTGGGTGTTTAACAACACTCAGGGATTCCTTCTCCCGCCTCCTGTTCAATCTGCTTTTTTATTAAAAGCACTGGAAACACACTTGGTGCTTCCCTCCTCAAGCTGATCCCTGCGGCAGAGATGGGACGGGGCTGGAGCAGTGTGGCAATGAGCACCAGGAGCGGTTTCCCCGCAAGAAAGAAGGGGCCTTTCAAACGGAGTCACTCCTCTCTGAGGGTGTCGCTTTCCTCCCACAGGGCAGAGCATAGACCAGGGGTAATCGATGGGAGTTTCACTGTCGGTTTCATTGAGACCAAGATTTAACTCCAGAGGCTGGACCTGGAGCCTCTGAAAGGCACACACCTTCAAATATCATGGCCAAATGGAAGAGCTCTGGTGGATGCATGTCCCCGTTAGTCCTCTGGGCTCTTGTGGGGGTCTGAGACTGGGGGTGTGAGACAGCCCGGAGCCCCAGGAGTAAAACTCCAGCCCCACATCAGGTTATCGCTGTCAGACAGCTCCTCCAGTAATTTGTATTTCCACCAGGGTATCCCAGCACCTACTTGCTCCCCCTGCTTCTGTGGGGAGTTTACAGTTTCTGCAGGTACCAGGTGAGAAGCCACCTCAGCATGGCTTCAGGCAATACCTCAGCAAGACCCCACATAAAACCTTCCCTTCCTCTCTTTCTCTTTCAGGCTATGTAATTTCTCTGTTATGTCTGAAATTTTGCTCCAGGACAAAACACAGCTATATGGGGCTTAATTGATTTTTTTTTCCCTTGCAGTGCTTTCAACTTGAGGTTTCTTTTATTTTAATGACTTCTTGTCTTTTAAGCTGAAAGAGGTAACAAATGACATTATTCCAAGCACTCCCAAGCCAAGAGCTTGCTGAGACGACTTCACTGTTATCTGGGATTTCTCAAATCCCGCTTTGAGGTTCTCATTTAATGAGGTCCTGGAGCACACACTTCACTTCCACTGGGTGCTCCAAGTCAGACATGCAGTTACAAGTATGGCTGAATCGGGAATAATAACAACAACAACAACAACAACAATAATAATATCATCATCAGCTCTGGAGCCCTGACATGATTGGTCAGGGCTGAGGTGTGCCCAGCACCACTGGAGACAGACAGTGGAGAGAAAGTCCTGCAGCCTCTGGCAAGGCAGGAGGAGCTGTGTGGAGAGGCACCAGCTCCACGAAGGAGAGCATTCCAGTGGTAGTGGGCTGCCTACTTGCTGAGCTACCAGGTGGAAATGCAGACTGTTTACTATTTCTTGGCCAGAATCCATAGGAAAACCATCTTTGGGGATCCTTGTCTTCAGCAAGGCAGCCCACAGACATATCACTGCATGGCCATGTCCTTCTCCATGCTCCCACTGGAGCAATGTTGCATTTACAGCTTCAGCATTGTAATTAAACTTGATAAATAATGATGCTAACGAGGTAATGGCACGAACATTTCTGTAGGATCTTGTTTAATTTTTGGCATTACTTGGGTGTGGGAGAAAATCTAGCATATTAAATTGATATTTCAGGTGTAAATAAAATTAAATGTACAAAATGCCCTGTAGGGTCAAAGCAAAGTAGGACCCGCCCTTATGGATTTGACTACTAAAATGTGTTTCATTTCGTTCAGATCATTTGGGAGTGCGGAGGGAGAGATGGGAACAAAGAAAAAAACAGCTATGTGTTGCTGTCTCAATCGCATCTCTCCCCTTCCCAAACTAACCCGGTGTGGGGCGGGGAACTCATTCCCCTAATTCTGGAGGACCCCATGTCACTGCCAGCATCCAGCATCACCCTGTTGATGTGGAACTCAGGAGGTAGTGGGGGCAAGGACCTGGGTGTAGGGAGCAAGGGAAGGAACTGGGCTTGAGAAGAGCAGAGGGAGAGATGCTTGGGAAAGGAGGTGTAAGGAATGCACTGCTCAGGGGACAATGACTCAGTTTGATCTGTGAACAGGGAATATTTCAGCTATGATTCCAGGGAGCCCTGTCCTTCTTGCCTGGGCTACTTTTCACCACAATCAGCATGATGAGGCTACAAAGGGACGTGGCCTGGGCAGGGATGACGGTTTGATTGCACAGCCTGTCAGAGCTGAGTGTTGTTGAGAGGCACAGTCCCCCAGCAGTGCCTTTAGCATGGAATCCAGAAAATGGACCTTCCCACTCAACCCCCAGTGGCATCTTGTCCCCAGCCATCACTCCTCTGGGAATAGAGGGAATCTAGCAGGTCCGCCTGCTAGGAGTGCTCTGCCCACAAGGCTGAGAGCAGTCACCCAGGACCCCTTTTCTGGCCATCTCTCATGATTTTGAGCCCAACCAGGCTAGACAAAGATGAGAACCTGGCTGGTACAGCAAGTTCTTCCCAATGCAACAGTGCAACCTTTTGTTTCTGTCTCCCAGCAGAACTCAGGTGAGGAGATTTATACAAATTTACTGACTATTCAGGAGAGGCTACAGCTTCATACCCTTGTGAAGATGAACCTTCATCTTCAGGGTCTGTAGTGTTCTTGACACACCAGCGCTAGGACACCTGGGCTGCTGCAAGTCACCAGAAACCCAGCTGACACCCCCTTGGCTGGTGAGCCCCTGCGCTGCTTTCCATTTTGGGAGAGATGGGGAGAAATCTGGGTGTCAAAACACTGCCCAGACCTCTGCAGGACACATCCCTTCCCTGAAATGCTCCATGTGTCCCCATCTGAGGTGGGATGGTGAGCACAAAGCCCAGTGCAGCACCCAGGAGTGGGCACTGCCAGGCCACCCGGAGCCCTGGGGTCACATCCCAGCCACGTCACAGGGAGAGGTTCACGGAAGTATAATGCTCTCGTTCAGCCGAGGCAAGATTAGAGCAGCCTTTTCCAACCTTCTGACGCCTTGGATTACTCAGTGGAGATCAAGCATGCCATAGGATCTTTCAGGGAGCACTGTGAGGACCTATCCTGGTTTGAAGGACAGATATCTGCCAATAAAGACAGAAGCTTCTCTTTGAAATGGAGAATGTAAACCCCCTTCCTCCAAATTATTATTATAATTTTGAAATTAAGAGTCTCTCGGACAAAGACAGGGGAATTAGGAATAACAGTTCTTTACTAGGAAAATTAAAATAGAAATACAGTATTACAAAGAACAAACCCAAAACACTGACAGAGTCAGAATACAACCTGACACCCTGTCAGTCAGCCAGGGTGCTGGTAGCAGTCCCATTAAATGGTGGCTGCAGTCCTCCTGCAGTGGCAGATGTGGTTCAGCTGGTAGCAGTGGTCCTGTAGAAGGGTGCAGTTTTCCTCTGAAGGCCCAGCGATTGTGTGGAAAAGGTCCTGTTTTCCT